>OY294067.1:12515193-12811027 GCA_958510875.1 Endomychus coccineus
ACACATACACACATACACACATACACACATACACACATACACACATACACACATACACACATACACACATACACACATACACACATACACACATACACACATACACACATACACACATACACACATACACACATACACACATACACACATACACACATACACACATACACACATACACACATACACACATACACACATACACACATACACACATACACACATACACACATACACACATACACACATACACACATACACACATACACACATACACACATACACACATACACACATACACACATACACACATACACACATACACACATACACACATACACACATACACACATACACACATACACACATACACACATACACACATACACACATACACACACACACACACACACACACACACACACACACACACACACACACACACACACACACACACACACACACACACACACACACACACACACACACACACACACACACACACACACACACACACACACACACACACACACACACACACACACACACCACACACACACACACACACACACACAACACACACACACACACACACACACACACACACACACACACACACACACACACACACACACACACACACACACACACACACACACACACACACACACACACACACACACACACACACACACACACACACACACACACACACACACACACACACACACACACACACACACACACACACACACACACACACACACACACACACACACACACACACACACACACACACACACACACACACACACACACACACACACACACACACACACACACACACACACACACACACACACACACACACACACACACACACACACACACACACACACACACACACACACACACACACACACACACACACACACACACACACACACACACACACACACACACACACACACACACACACACACACACACACACACACACACACACACACACACACACACACACACACACACACACACACACACACACACACCAGAGGTCAAGAACCGCCATGTTGTTTCAGCAGCTATACAGGGTTATCTGTATTTAGTGTCCACCTTCCATAACTTCTTTATTATCGAAGATGCAAAATTGTTTGAACCATCAAACAACAAGCGGAATAATTTCTATAGCTCTTCAAGATATAAAAATTCAAAAGTACTTGAGTATTAAGTTTCCAATTTTGGAAGTAAAATACCAGTTTTTTTTATGGAAACCTCTACATATAATATACTTTTCTGCCAGAAGTCGGAATCTTGAATAAAAAAACTTATGACGATTGTTTTTATAGGATGCAAATCAGTATATTCATGAGGCTATGATGATGTTTCATGACTTCATAATAATCCCAGTTGAATTGTACTAACATTTGTGTCAAAATAATGCTATGTTCTAAGTTGTGATAAAAGTAACTATTATGTTTCATGCCAGTAAATTCCGAGCATTATATCTAGTTCGTGTCCAAATTTCAAGTGAATGGCATCTACCGTGCCATATAACCCGCCTGAAGAGAAGACTCATAGAAACTTTTTTGGATTTTATTGAACTTTTTGAAGGAAATTGGAACGCAGCCAATTAACCAAATTATAGTCATTGGAATACAGTAATGACAAATAGTTTAGATAATTTAGAAGAAATGGAAATATATAAGCGAAGAAACAATTTAATACATTCAGATTTATCTTCAGCAGATAGTAATCTCTTATATACCATACTAATTCCAAATAGTATTTGAACAGGCACATTTAGTTTCCTCTGACGACGGTTACTTGTTAGCTGAAAGCTCCTCAGTATTTTAACAGTATTTTCAGAGGATAAGGGTGATTATTACTCATTCGTAACAGCTGACCAACTGAGCCTGCCATATAATTCCTATATTCAAGTTAATTTTATAGAAAATTATGTTTTGGTGAGCGCCGTATCTTATCTTTCAGTCTTCTTTGATCAATAGTATTGTTTCATTTCATATTTTCTGATATAAGCTGGTCCTATTGATTTTAAATTAGTATTGAACATAAATGAAATTGAATAATAATAATAAATAATTTTATAATAATCTCACCATTCTCTATTGTCGGGAACTTCCTCATACTCAGGTATTTTGACAATTTGCGAAGGAGAAATTACTGATAATTAACACTACACGTAGGTACTGAGTTATGACTAGCTATCGCCATTCAATTTAATGATAATTTCTCAGACTCAGCCGATTTTTTTCTTTGCCTACACGAGAGGGAAGCCTATAATGTACGACGAACATCGCATGAGCCAGCTGTGGAATGTAGGGAGGGGAGATAGATAACTATATCATGATAAAACACTGTTATCGATCATTATAAAGAATTATCGATTTGAATTTAAGTTGAAAACTTCATATTTCAGCCGAGCAATTTTAAACATGTATAAAAGGTTTCAAGTACCGATAAATTCATTTTCATTTTATCTTTCATTTTATTTATTTATAATTCACATGGTTTGGAACAGTTCGTATAAATCAATGACAATGAGCATGGCTTGTGTGTGCCTATAATAATGTGAAGGAAAATGAAATAAAGGAATGAAAAAATTAGACAATATTGCTATGAATGTAAATGTATGAAATCAATGTGATGAAATGTTTGGTGTGTGATTCAAATAATTTTAAGAAATAATTTTGAGTCATCAGGATTTTGTTATCATTTTTATTGAAATTGTTTACAAATTTCCTCATGATAAAGGCCTATTTTTGGACTCTTTCAAATCCTACAGAATATTAATCATAGGCTTCACATATAAAGCTCTTTGGTTTAGAGCAAAAATCATCGTCCCACTTGAAAAATCGACGTTTCCATAATCTCAAGCAGTTCTGATTTAAAAAGTTATTTGGCTCACCGTAGTGCCAATCAAAATATGTTACTGGTGTATTGCTTGGAGGCCATACGAACTTTCCTTCTATTGCTAAATCATTACCACCAGTCCAGAAATCTACAGTATGAGGATCTGAAATCATACGTTATTCTTAACCAACCTTTTTCCTGGCTGAAGCCACGGCGGAAATTGTATAACCAATTGTATGTTCCATAAAAAGTTTGGAATGGCTCATATTTCATACAAGCGGTATGTATATGAATGTATATCCAATCACTGCTTTCGACCTGTCAGAAACGGTTTACCCACTATCTAGTGATAGAATATACATTCTGATACAGTTAACCTCTACTCTGATGGTAAGTACCTAAACAGCATCCTTCTCTTAGCTATTGTTGCATGTGCCGTTTCGTTTCTGTTGACTATTATCGTCCCAGAATAAACTAAGTAGAAGCTGCTAAGCAAGCAAAAACTAGAGCTACCAATCATGTCAAGGATGATGAAACTACTGCAATTATATATTTCGAAATATATTTACAAACCTCACTTATAGTAGGGTGTTTCTCAGTTGTAGAAAAACAAATTTTGCTTCCATGCCCTTAAAAGTACAATGAATGTTCATGTGGCACGTGACAAATATTAGAAATATTGTCACATTCAACAAATGTGAAGAAAAAAATAAGAGTGCACGTATAGTACGATTTTGGTGTTATGTTGTAGCTTAAGCCCAATTGAGTCAGTGTATCAGCTTTTTTTAGTATCTGTTAATTTTTTCATGGAGTATGTTCGCTGTTGGCGAAATGCAAAAATATCATGTTCCTGAGCATTGATGATAGGTAGTGACAAATTGTTAGTGGTAAACCTGGAATTTCCCAATTCCTTAGAGGATTCTCTTGACAAATCACTGGTGTCAAAGGAGGAAAGAGTACAATGATGGTTCGGTTCTGCCTTGGAAAGAAGGATCCCTTTAGTTTGCTTCACAAAACCTATTTTAATGAAGAATTGCTTTTGGAGAAAGGGACTTAACACCTCATCGAGAAAAGGGCAGACAATCAAATTATTATTTAAACGTTCCCAAACCTTAACTATGTATTTTGTACTGAAATACATTGTTTTCATAATAAAATAATTCGATTTTATGTTAAGCCCGTTCTTTATTTCCTGTCGAACATTTTGGCTGATATGACAAGGGAGTGACGACCATACCATGTCACTGATTCATTAATAAGTAGGGTACTATTCCTCACAAATTATTGAAATTTTGGGAAAAGATAGTACTTAAAAACTTCATATAATATGAAAATTCGAAAGTTTTCCTAGAAATGATCCCCCAGGATTTATCATACGTTCCAACTTCAACCTTCACTTTTCAAACGTGGGTGTCACGTCACTCATCTCCCTTCGCTTCTTGGTGACTCATGTTATATGTATTTACGTAGCAACATGGATCTAATATTTTCGACCATGAAGAATCAAATTCCGAATTTGAGTTACCCCCTGAGAATCAGATGGTTTTTGCTTCTGTGTTCACAACGTCATTCTGACCTGTAACTCACATTTACTGATTGAAAATATGCGAACACTAAAAATCATTTCCGATCCGATGTTATTACAAAATAATATATTGTTGTCCTTCACTGGTTTCAAAATGATATTCGGAATATAGTCCAGGCATTTAAGGAATTTTTTTGTCCGAATTTCCACGAGGTCTAATTTTAGTCTATTCTCATGTATTTTGATACGCTGAACACGATGGTGTAGTTTGAATTTGGATTAACCCTGTGCTCGAAAAACTATGACCATTTTTTGGACACAAAAGAAGCTATTTTTCGATTTTTTCGTTTTGAGACAAAACTATGAGTTGTATGGAAAAATTTTTGGACAAAAATTGTTGAAAAAATAAATACGTGATTTTTGGCTCTAGTCCGATGTCGATTCGAGGTTGTGGGCCCAAGACAGGGCCCATTTAGTGTGTTTTTTAGCACAATGAAAAATTTAGTATATGTCAAATAGTTTCCGTTTTTTTCATAATCTGTTTTGGTGAAAAGATAGTATTTTCATTTTTCTTCTTTCGCTTCCTGGTGTCGGCCATTTTGAAAAATTCGTATTTCACGAATTTCAGAAGAAATACTCATGTTATCGATCTAAAATCAAATTCATTCGGAAGATTTCATTATTCTGCACCTAATATCAAAACTTCAAGCATTTGTTCCAAAGACATAACTTTGGCACCATTTTGAAAATTTTGGACCAACGAAAAATCCAAATTTTCTGAGGTTAGAATTCTTTCACGGAATCCAAATTCTAGGTTCTATCAGAGGTTTTCATAGCAAGTATTTTAAGTCTAAGCAGATTGATTTGATATAGAAATGAAGCTATTCTAATAAATGTGTTTGGGCCTCTAGATGGTCCAATTATGAGCCTATCAACAAAAATCTTGGAGCAAATTACAAAAAAATACATCCGCTATACAAGTTTGGAACAGAGTATGGAGATTTGTTTATAATTCCAAGCTATAACGAATTTCATAATAAAAAACTAGCGCGAGAAAAAATAGCAATAGATTCCGCGCGCGAAATTATAGTTTTTTGAATATTTTGAAACGCACCTGAAGGCATAATCGTTTTTATGAATGTGAGAGTCTATGAAGACGTGTGAACGTGTATATGTGACCGTGACATTCTGTTTTTATAGAGTGTTACATAGTAAATTACAATATTTAAAAAAACAGCATATATTGTTGATGGTGTAATATGATCATTATTGATATACGAATCATTTGATCATTTGATGAATTTGATGAAATTTGATCATCGCAATTCTCATTGATAGTATCGTCGGTATCGTCATCATCTTCATCATCGTGTTCATTTTCATCCATACACTTATCAGAATCATCATCATCTAATATATTGATTTCCATTCGGACTATTTCTCCAAACCAATTTCGTTGGATTAATGGTTTCATTCATGCTCATATGATGAACCGGTTCACGACAATCCGTATATCAATAATGATCATATTATATCATCAGCAATATTATTATGTAACACCCTATAAAAAAATTATGTCACGGTCACATATACACGTTCACACGTCTACATACACTCACACATCCATAAAAAACGATTATGCCTTCAGGTTAATTTCAAAATATTCGAAAAATTATGATTTCGTGCGCGGAATCTGTTGTAACGACTGTCGCTTATTGCCGCTAAATGAAAATCCGCGCTAGATTTTTATTATGAAATTCGTCATAACTTGGAATTTTGAACGAATCTCCGTACATTTATTAAGACAGCTTCATTTCTACTTAACTCAAATCAATCTGCTTGGACTTAAAATACCTGTTATGAAAACCTCTGGAGAATGTGGATTCCGTGATCTACTCACAATATTTGAATTTTTCGGTGGTCCAAAATTTTCAAAATGACGCCAAGGTTATGTCTTTGAACCAGAATGCTTGAATTTTGGATATTAGTTGCAGAATGATGGAATCTTTCGAATGAATTTGGTTTCAGATCGATAACATGAGTGTTCAGTCTGGAGTTCGTGAGATACGGATTTTTCAAAATGGCCAATTTTGGCGCCAGAAATTGAGGTAGGTCAAAATATCGGAAACCAGAAGAAGAAAAATAAAAATGCTATCTTTTCACCAAAACAGAATATGAAAAAAACAAAGACTCTTTGACATATAATCAATTTTTCAATGTGCTAAAAAACACACTAAATGGGCCCTATCTTGAGCCCACGACCTCAAATCGATTCCGGATTCCGATTTTATGCACATATTTTTCCATACAATCCACAGTTTTGTCTCAAAACGCAAAAAATCGGAAAATGGCCATTTTTGGGTTCAAAAAATGGCCATAGTTTTTCGGGCACAGGGTAAATCGAAATTCAAACTAGACCATTGGGTTCAGCGTGTCTAAATACATAATAATAGATAAAAATTGGACCTTGCAGAAATTCGGACAAAAGTCGTCGATTTCCCTCCTTAAATGCCTGGGCTAATATGGAAAATAATCAACCAAAATATCTTGTTTACATCGTTGCCGTAGTCCAGTACGATACTGAATAGTAATCAGAATAAAACGTGAACATTGTTGAATTGTTGACAAGTAGCTTGAAATCACTCACAATATGTATCTAAGTGGCTTATCATCAAAGCATTCTCTTCCTTGTTCAGAATATTAGTCAGCTGCATGCCATGTGCAGTACACAAGTCTTGTGCAAGGAAATAATTGGCCTGCAAATAGAAGAAAGCTTAGTTACGAAAGGCACATCATGATAACAAATCAATGCGTTCAATTTCACGAGATATGAGTCATCTATTATCTATAAATAAACTAGAAATGTGTTGTCGCTTGGTAAAATAAATAAATGAATAGTGAGCGTGGCAAAGTTACTCTTCGCAAGTCATTTGATTTGGTTACTCATTTTTATATAATTGTTTCACATTCTACCAGATACTCTTCGCATTTGTATAAAGAAATAATAAATTTCCTTCATCAGGTCAAATATCCAACTTTCCAAGAAATCTACATATGTACTTGTTAGATGGTTTAAGGAACAACAAATTGACATCGTCTTCCTCCGGAATCCAGGCCAGGTACCGTTATGGGTAAGATTTATCTTAAACATATAATCATGGGCTCTAATATGAGACCCAGAGCATTCATATTGTTCAGGAATAACATTGAATACTGTGTTCTATCAGATTCCAGCAGGTTAGACGTAACATCTTGCTCAGTCTACTTCCCGAGTGATAGAGATGAAGGCCTACCTGCTTCAGCTGTGGTGTTGATTATTGTGAAAAAAAAACTCTCACCGTGTGTTTGGAGGCACCAACTTCAATCACAGATGTTCAATTATTATATACTGGGTGAAGGGCTAACTGTTAATAACCACCGTAAGCTTGGTGCCTCAATGCAGTGAAGTGTATATTGGCGAAACTTTTTTGGGTGATCGTAAACGTTTGGCCTCATTTGACGAATCGAATGAGATGTGATGAAAGCTCAATTTTGATCTCAACCGGAACCGGAGCCACTTGGGAGTACATCTATGTCCAATAACACAATAACACATACTCTTGGAAGAAGAGGCAAGAGAGTAAATTTGAGAACTTTTCTCAGGATGGGTGGCCGTTCTGCCAACCCTAGTCAACGATCACTTTTTCAAATTGGTATGTTCGAGAAAAATGGTAGATTCGTTGTCTCCTGAACTGTTGAGTATTATGAATAATAAGGAATATTGTTAATAAATAGGTGTATCTATATGGAATAAAATATAAATCTTGATTTCTTTACCTTGAGGATTGTTGAAAAATGGTAGTATTTTGATCCGAGTTTGACAATGGCTAGGTTCGTGGAGTTTACTGTTGATATGCGTGGAGGCGTATTCCGAGAGCACTTATATTCTGAGGAAAGGAAGTATCGTTATAACAATATGATTAGAACAATAATGATCTTAACAAAATCGGAACAGTGTGATTCCATTTTAATTGGAAGGAGATTAGTCAAGTACCATGTTTTTCTCAAATTTATTTTGACTGATGAACTATAAAAAAGGCTACACCTTTGATAAACTTTCCGACTCCGACAAAACTACGATTTGCAAAATCGTATGTGAGTAGTGTTCAAAATGCTATGTAGATCAAACTAAAAGAAACATTTTGCAAATATAAAGAAAAATGCAGAAAAATCAGCGCTACACAAACATATTTTGAATACAGGTAACACCATTTCTCAAGAAAATGTATTACTTTTGAAACACAGAACAGACAAATATCTAGGTAATTTAGAAGGGATGGAAATGTATAAACGAAAAAGCAATTTATTAAATTTCGATTTTTCTCCAGCTGGGGGTAATCCATTGTTTACATTATTATCCCCTTATACATAAAAATTCTCGGGAAATAGGTCACATTAACACTTTGTTTTAAATATTTAAATATTTAAATTGTCCCACGCAGATGACCGCCCCAAAAATTTAAAAATTGTTCGTAATACACTAGAATTGAATGGCTATCCAAAAACTTTTTTCAATCCTATCATTAAAGAAAGAATAAACAAAATCTATAATGGTTTGTCGTATAAAAATAACATAATACAGACAATTTTATAACTCTACCTTACATTCTCAGAGAAAATCAAAAAATGTTTGAAAAAGTATGATATAAATGTTGCGCATAAACCTACTAACTGTGTTGGGAAATATTTCTCAAATCTAAAACCTTTAATACCCAAAGATAAACAAACCCACACAGTGTATAAATTGAATTGTTTAGATTGTGATGGAACCTATACTGGAATCTCTAAGCAATATTTACAAAAAAGAATGTACGGCCATAAATATAGCACAAGAAATAACAACTTAGAAAATTCCACCGCCCTTGCTAAGCAGCTTTGATTATAACCATCAATTTGATTACAAAAATGTTAATATCTCAACTAAGGAAACCAATTATTATAAAAGATCTATCCTGGAGATGATTCACATAAAACGGGACCCCAAATCTGTAAATCATAGGGTAGACACACAAAATCTAAGTCATATTTATACTAATTTGATTAAATAATCTCTTGCAAATTCTTACATACGTCTTTATAATTGTTGAAAATGTTTTTAGGAAGAATTCGTAATAGTAATTTTCCAGTACAGGTCTGAAACCGTTCTTAAGTACCTACTCATAAATCCTACACATCTGGTTTCGAAAGTAGATACTTGACAAATAACTTCGTTCTTCTCAGTTGTTGTGAGAATACCAATCAATATGCACTCATATATTTTAATAATATTACTGAATAGCGGATTCTTACTACAAAAAAAAATTTTTATACTTTAATACTGACGATACAATTTCGATTATTCGTAGTTCTGTTCGTTTCGACGGCGTGGGCTCTTTTGATTGAAGTTAAATTGTGCGATTTGGACGCTTGTGCTGTAATTAGTTTTAGTAAACCCCTTTTTACACATAGTGAGTCTTCTGATGATGGTCGTGAGACCGAAACGTACGTAAAGACGAATATTTAAAACAAAGTGTTAATGTGATCTATTTCCCGAGAATTTTTATGTATAATTCATACTGGGTCAAGAATCTTATTATTATTATCCCCGAATAGTATTCAAGCAGGCACATTTTGATTTATATTTAGTTCATTCTGATGTCGGCTACTTGGTAGCCGGCAGGTTTTCAGTATTTTAATAGTATTTCTAGTAGATAAGAGTGATTAGTTTTTCTCAATAGTGTCAATATATTAGTTCAACATAAATCGGGAATCAACAAACATTATTTCAATCGAATATGGGAGTAATACAAGAATCGTTGAAACAACATAACATCAAATTTGAACAACCAGGTGAGATATTTTGAATATTTTTAAATTTGTATTGATTCTAAAATACTAAGTTTATGTCCTGTTTCCTGAATATGTAAAATATCGAAACTGAGGTTGCAATTGTGATTATGTTCCGAAAGATAAGTCGCTCAATTAGAGTCCTCGTTTCTGAGCCTGTAAGAAAACAGATTATTATGAAGTATCGAAAGATAAGAAGCAATGTTATTAATAACACAATTGTTTCCTTCAATTTCGATACTTCCTGATATTAAACGTTTATAATTATCCTTTTTCAACATTAAAAATTTTCGTATTGTTGTAGTTAACTGTTTCTGTCTCTTATAAGTTCACTAAGTGCAGTGGATGAATTTTTTGTATATTTATGCGTATTCAATCTTTCATTAAGTAAAGTAGAGTGAAGTAAACAATTATAAAGAAACATTTAGAAGCGAGTCAGGTACAATGAAAATAAAACAATCATATCAGTATTTCCAAAACCATCCAGAACAGAACACATTGAAATCAAAATTATATCTGACAATGGCAAAAAACATACAGTTAATATAAAATCGGGTTCCAAAATTTTTTATTTGCATTAACTAATTTAAGGGTGACCTGTTTACTATTTAAAAACTCTAGTAGGGTCTAAAACACATCTATAGTTAAACACTTCTCTCTTGAATGGTTTTTTGGAATTAATCAATTCATGTAGACACTTGGGTAGACATTTATAAAACAGAATGCATTCATAATAAGGACTTGTTTTCGTTAAAGTTAATCTATGACAAGAATAATTGTAGCTATTTCAATTTCTTGTGTTATATTCATGAACAGGAAACATGTGCTAATTTTCAGCAAAAAAGTAGACATTCAAGGATATACAGGCATATTGTTGTTAAAAACTGATTACTAGCAAATTTACCTTTACATGACTGATTGAATTTCATTTTTAGAACTACTCTTAGAGCTCGTTTTTGAAGCTTAAAGATATCTATCAGTCCTGAAGAGCCTCTCCAGATCACAATAGCATATTCACGGCTGGCATAAGAATTGGCGGAATAAACACACCTCAGGAAACTAGAACCTACTATATAAGTCCTTGAGCTGCTTCCATTAGCATTATAGCGTACCTGTCTATTTGATATCATCCAGGAATAAACCTTTTACAAGCATATTTGTGTCGTCTGCATAATTTCCCCAGTATTTGTACCAATTCACACATTATAAATGTCATTGATGAATATAACAATTGGAAGGGGTCCAAGGACGCTACCTTGTGTAGCTCCAGTGTTCATTACAAGAATATCAGATTCGAATGTTTCACCCTTCTCTCTGATTACAATTTGTTGTTTTCTATTTGATAGGTAGGTTTTAAACCAGTTCAGGGCATTACCCCTATTCCCAATTTTTGATAACTTAGCAAGTAGAGAAATAATATCAAGTGTGAATGCGTTAGACAAGTCGAGGAACACCATATACAATTTCCGTATTAAATAGTTAACAAAATTAAACAGAGTGGCGTTCGTAGACCTACCTCTTATAAACCCATGTTCAGAACTATTAAAGTTCACGCTGTTCAGGAAGCGACTTACTCTAGTGAAGATTAAAGTTTTCAATGTTTTTGAGAAAACTGAGAGCAAATTAATTGGACGATAGTTTTCGAGCAGCTGAGAGTATCCTTTCTTATGAAGAGGAATAATAATTGGCAATTTTGGTGGTTCGGGAAAAATACCAGAACGCAGCGAGTCGTATAATATGTTGAAGAGGATTAACTTATAATGTGATACACATTTTTTTGACAATCTTTACAAAGGATGGACTATAAAGAATAGGTTTCTTTGTTGAAAGGTACGTCACTTTTCAGTATAGTAAAAACACTACTTTTCTGATTCAAATAACTTTTATGACATACATGTAGATCATAAGGCTTACTATATTGTTTAATTTTTCAGGAAGACCATTAATATATTGTACTGATATGTAGTGTTTTCCTTTCGATTTCTCATTACTTGGATTGGTTTTACTAGAGCGCTGCGCGCTTCAACCACATCGCAGCAATCGCGCCTGAAAACCCAAAGGCGGTTAACCGAAGGTACTTTTCCGCACCGCCACCGGTCGGTATGTAGCTTCAGATTACCAAATCGTGTGCGCTAAGAAGTCTTATTGAACCCTGAATTACTGTCTTCTGTATCCGGTCTATCAAGATCTGCTCCGAGTTCTTACAGGCCGGAATGATCTTCAAGTTCGAACGCAGCGAAGACCGAATTCCGCCCAAAACACCGATGATCATAACCGCAGACGTTTGTTCATGTCTGTTTCTAATAAATTTGAAAATAAATTTTCGGTTCCGACTGGTAATTGAATTTTACAGGAGAGAGAAAACATTTTTCAAAAACGATCTTCTGTTACAAATAATTGTGTTATATATTCATCACTGAGAATATGATAAATTTTATTTTATAATTGCTTAAACGAAGTTACGTAATTTGCTCGTTATTTTAATTTGGAGATACGCGGTTATATTTTTGATAGAGGAAAGAAGTCAAACATTAAACGAATCTTTTATTATGAACTGGAAACTCTACAAACTAGTAGACAGATCTCATTTGAAATATTTTTGTAAAAAGAATATGTTAATGATTCTTTACTTAGGTATGAATTATATGTAAATTCTTGGGAAATAAGTCACATTAACTCATATCTCAACTTTTTTTTCGTCCAAATCTATTAATAACATAATAGAGAAAAATGAGTTTCATGAAAAATCAATCCATACTCGTAAGCCAATTAATTTCCGTAGTTGTTGTTCCTATATTTATAAATATACTAGTCAGATTAGTTTTGATTGTAACCATCAGTTCGAATATAAAAATGTTAATATCCCAGCTACAGCAACGAATTATTATGATTTTATCCTAGAGATGATTCATATAAATCGTGACGCTAAGTCTGCAAATCATAGAAGCGATGTACAACCATTGAGTCAAATGTATACAAATTCAATTAATTAAACACTTTTACGTCTTCCTTATGATGTTTAAAATGTAGAAAACTGATACAATATATCATTAATACTGGTATAGTAAAGACTTTTCTATCGTAGTCATACAATTTTAAGCACATCTGTTTAACAAGGTACGTGATTGAAAAACATTTGTTTGAATTTTGAATATTTGAAATTCCCAATAATTCATGAGTATTCCGACGTTCAAAAGAGATATGAATCCATGTCGTCTCCAGAATTACAGACATTAACAGTAACCGAAAGCGGAAAATTTCGCCTAATGATGCAAGCCAGCAATCGAATGATCACAGTTCACTATCACGGGTAATACATTACAACGAATACTTACCAATTGCAGGAGGTTGTGGTTGTTGTATTAGTGGAGGTTGTGGTTGTTTCTTATATTGAGTCGAATTTGTTGGTTCGGCATAATTTTGGAATATTATTTGGATCAAATGTCCAGTTTCGTCTTTTCCTCCTAGGACATCCAGGAAACAATACATTATTTCATGATTTATCCAAAAAATTAGTTGTTTATAAAATTTTGGTATATATTTTCAGTTCAATTCGAAAAAATCTGTATAATTATGCAAATAGAGAATTGGTTTCAAGAGCAAGTGCTTCTAAATTTAAGCAGACCGTCCTCTATCATAATGGATAAGGCTTCATACCATGGCAAAGTAGTGGAGAAATAATCCAATTCTTTATCGGAAATGGGAGAAATACAAGAATGGTTGAAACAACATATTATCAAATTTGAACAAATAGGTAACATCTGTCTTTTCTTGCTGTTTATCTGTATTTGCAAGTTTTCTAGAGGTAAACCACTGAAGAGGTGCATCTATTGTTCCAGCATTTACGTTGTGTTACATCATATTGAACTTTTTGAATATGAAGAATAAAACTAGACATTGAAACAAGAACTTGTAAAATATAATTTTATCAACTGGAGCTAGATGTAAAATTATGTCCTTAAATATTGAAAAATCAATCTGAATATGGTACGAATTGTGCGACAGGGGTAGACAATGGTTTTGCTGGGAGTATATTTACAAAATTAAGTTTGAATCAGATTATTATGAAGTTTTGAAAGATTAGAATCAATTTTAATAATAACACAATTTTCTCTTTTAATATGAATACTTTCTAATATTAAACGTTTATCATTATTTTTTCAACCTTCAAAATTTTCTTATTGTTGTAGTCAAAATGGTTTATGTCTGTTATATGCTTACTGAGTGCAGTGAATGACATTTTTTATATATTTCTGCCCTTTCAAACTTTTATCAGGGTATTGGGAAGATTGACCGATGTATAATTTTCCACAATCTGTACAAGGGATGGAATGGGTTATCTTTTTGAAAGGAACGTCTCTTTTTAATTTAGTAAAAAGACTTTTCTGGTTTAAATAACTTTTATGACATAGGTATATGTAGATCATACGGTTTTCAAGTTAGAACGCAGCTAAGACCGAATTCCTCCCAAAATGCCGATGATCAGAACCACAGACGTTTTTCCACGTCTGTTTTTAATCATTTCCAATATACTTTTAGCTCCTACGGGTGAGGTAAATTTGCGATCTACGAATCACGCTAGTATGATGCAGATCGAATACGTACCAATAGAAGAAGGTTGTGATTCTGGCTGGTGCTCAAATTGAGTCGGATTCAATTGTTCGGCATAATTTTGGAATATAACTTGGATCACATCTTGAGATTCGGTTACGAGTCCTTGTGTATCTAGTAAAGAATACGTTATGTGATTAACGAAATATGCTTTACATGCAGAATACATACAATGCGTATTATGACTTTTTCGTATAAGTGTATATCGTCGTCTACGCAACTGCGACATATTAAATTTTATAGGAGTTAAGAAATTACTAACTCTTCTGTTACAAATAATTCCAATTCCAAAATATATATTCTATATCCATGTTTAGCAATATAATAAATTTTATTTCATAATTATTCTAATGAACTTAAGTAATTTGCTCGTTATTTTAATCTGGAGATGCGCGGTTTTATTTCGATATAGGAAACAACTCAAACATTAAGCGAATATTTTATTATGAACTGGAAATTTTTCGAACTGGTAGACAGATCCATTCATGTGAAATATTATTGTAGTAAGAATATAATAATGATTCTTCACTTATGTATTAATTATATGTGAACTCTTGGGAAATAAGTAGCATTAACCCATATCTCAACTTTTTTTTGTCCAAATCCATTAATAATATGATAAAGTCAAGCGAGTTTCATGAAAAATCAATCCATTTCTGTAGATGAATTAATTTCCATAGATGTTGTGCCTTTATTTACAAATATAGTAATCGAATTAGTTCTCATTATAACCATGAGTGCGATTATAAAAATGTTAATATCTCAGACACAGAAACAAATTATTATAGATCTAACCCAGAGATGATTGATATGACGCTAATTCTCAACATATAGAAGTGATGTACAATCATTGAGTCAAATTTATACAAATTCAATTAATTAAACACTTCTAAGTTATTCTTATAATGTTCAAAATTGTTCTTATGTAGAAAACTGATACAATATATCATTACTACTGGTACAGCAAAAACCATTCTATCGTAGTGATAAAATGTTAAACACATCTGTTTAAAATCGCACTTATTTGGCTCAAAGCTTAAGGAATCCCGAGCTTTAGTGATCTGAATTCACTTTTAAACGTGCAAATTGATGCACAAAATATTTTGTCGAAGTAAAACATTTTCCCTCAATTTCTACAATGATGCCAATTGAGAAGCCTATGTTTCGAAGATCAGAGGAGGATGATAATGAATTCATGTCGTCTCCAGAGTTACAAACATTGAAGTATATTTAGGTATTCAAATACTGATTCTATTATAATTCTCATAATTGTATTCACTAATTTCATTGATATTCCACACTGAAACTGCAAATATAAATATCTGTATCACTTGATTATTGATAACAATTCGTAAGAAAAAATCTATAAAGGGGCATCGAGATCTTATTATTATCACGGATATATCTTAAATTAAATTTTCATTTAATGGTACTTACCATTGTGGATCTGCAACGTGCTCACGTTCTCATAATTGTATTCACTAATTTCATTGATCTTCCACACTGAAACTGCAAATATAAATATCTGTATCACTTGATTATTGATAACAATTCGTAAGAAAAAATCTATAAAGGGGCATCGAGATCTTATTATTATCACGGATATAACTTAAATTAAATTTTCATTTAATGGTACTTACCATTGTGGAATGGCAACGTGCTCACGTATGATGAAGAATAAATAAAGAAAAGAAGAAACAACATCTCAGGCTCAAATAGTAGTGGAGCGATATTTTATTATGTTTGATCTCTTCTACTACCACTCATCGAATGATTCTATCCTACAGAGTGAAATCATTTTCAATGCTAAAAGATATCGAAATAAACTGAAAATCCCATTGCTGATATGAATAAATATGCTTATATTGTTCAGCCTCATTAATTCAATTCAAGATAGTGCGGCTAAACTGTTTTTTTTATATCTATAAATTTGTACTTGTTGGGTTTTTAAATGATGGATAGAACTACTGATCCCTCATTGTGGTAAGGTTTCTTCAGATCGACCAGTGACAACTCTGAATCTGACAGTTTTATACAGCTATTACAACTTCTCAGGCTCATTAGCAGAATGAGTAGGTGGTGACCTCACCGGTTAACAGGTCTATCTGTAGTATATAAAATACGGTACCCAGAAGAATCGTCTAGACTCGATAGATGTATCACTATGAAACCTTTGAAGTAAAAGGCCTTGACTAACAGATTTCTCACACTGTAGTGACGAACCAATAGGTAAATACAACAAAGTGCTCATATTGAGCATCTAATCATTGGTAATTAGTCTCCAAGCCTACACTCCACAGGTGTGTATCCTTTTCCTCAATGTGACGTCACGCAATTATCTCCACGTGGCATGGCAAGAATGATGGAAACAAGAGTTTATGCAGTGCTCTGATGAAACCCACCAAAATCGAAACAACTGTAACTCTTAACGACTTTAATTATATCAGTTCACCTGATACGATTTTCACTTAATGAATATCTGTAATATTTTCTTCATTCATGAATAATTTCTTGGTAATTCAGTAACCGTCAAGGTATTAGCCAAGTTGTTCAAGAATCACTCGCGGTTCCTATGTTGAGAAGTGTTAGTCGAATCCGTGAATTAAACCGTGCTTTCATGTACGAGGGCAAGGCAAACAGTCCCTGTAAAATAAAACAAGAAATGACTTATTTGGTTAAAACTGATTTTATTCCTCAACATAATAATCTCCTTTTTACCGATACACTTCGTCCAACATTTTCTGATGTTAGTTAATAGGTGTTTGTTTCAGTGATGACTTCATCGTTGGAAGTGAATAAAAATCGCAGGGGGGCAAATATGGAGAATATGATGGATGACGAGCCAATTCGTAGCGCAATTCATGCAATTTTGCCATTGGAACTGAGGACCTGTGCGCCGATGCGTTGTCCTGGTGAAAGAGCACTCTGTTTTCTGCCAGATGCGGCTGCTTTGGCTTCAAATCGGTGTCGAATCGATCCAATAGCTCTGCATAATATACGCTGGTGATCGTTTTGCTCTTTACAAGGTAATCGTGTGCATCCCAAACAACTGCTGCTATATTTTGTTGGCCACCACGCCCTTTTTTAGACTTCGATTGTTTGGTCCCCGGTGTATTGTGATGGATCCATGTTTTGTCCTTCTTATCGCGCTTGAACATCGCCAAATACTCCTTTGAAGTTGTCACACGGTCGCGCTTGTTATCAATAGAGACTAAATGCGGCACCCATCTGGCAGATAGCTTTCTCATATTCAAAATTTTATGAAAAATGTTCCGTACCCGTTCGGTTGAGATGCCCATAGCCTCAGCAATCTCGTGCACTTTGACTCGTCGATCGTATCATGGATTTTATCGGCGATTTCTGGCGTTGCAACTTCAATTGGACGGCCAGAACCTTTGTGGTCATACAACCACTCCGCAAAACGTCCATACCTGTTTATCTCTTCATGAACTTTACACTTCGAAGCGTCGATTCTATACAGATCTCCAGTTATCTTGGTTACTAAGGAGATCGATAGAAAGCTCATTGAATTAGCAAACCTGCTGCAATAAAAGAAAAAAAAGACTAATCTCAAGACGTATGTGTATATGTGCCTGTTTGTATGTGTGTGTTTGTTAATATTATTATTAGTATTATTATTATTTATTAAATCAATTGATATATGTTACAGAGAACTATTTACACTATTGACATAATTATTTACAATAAAATATTATATATCTACTTATATACTATATTGTGATCAAGTTGCTTCATCAGTTGCTAAAGGATTTTACGTGCTAAGAAACTTAAACAAAATTGTATCTGTTAATGTAATGCTGACAACTTATTTTGGTGTAATACACTCAAAAATTAGTTACGGCATTCTAGTCTGGGGTCACTCAGCAAATGTGTCTCATGTTTTCAAGATTCAGCGTAAAGCAATTAGGATTATAAAAAACCTGTCTTACCGACAAGACTGTAAGCACGCCTTTAAGGACCTAAAAGTTATGTATCTCCATTCCATTTACATTCAACGTTGTCCAATATATGTTAAAACTCATATTAACGAATATTCAACTCGATGTGATATGCACTGTGTCAACATTAGAGCGAAATGTAATTTACACATTAATTATCACCGCAAAAAACGTAGGAGAAATAGGGTTAATTACTGGGGCCCAACTTTTTTCAATAAACTACTACTACTGATTAGAGAGCTCCCACTCGACAATTTTTCAAGGGTCATTAAAAATTTTCTTACTGAACTTTGTTTTTATACAATTGAGGAATTTTTAGATTTTCAGTTCCGATTTAATGGTTTCAAGTTTTTATTCTTCTTTGTTGTATTACAATTTGAATTTGTTTTTTTTTTCTTGTATCTTGACGAATGTAAGCCAATACTTGGTATTTAGCATGAATAAATTATCCTGTTCTATTCTATTCTATTCTATTCTACATATCTGTGATTTGTATTTAGTCACGTAACAAACAATTGGCAAAAAGGAGAGTTTTCAGGTCACTCATTCCACATAAAATGTTCTTAGTACACCATATCTTCCCAAATTGTTTTATATTGTCCTTTCCTAGATAATATGAAAATTCTGTTATTATCCTTGTTTTCAATATTTTTAGAAACGTTGTCAAGTACGGTTCATTATGACATCCACTTTCCAGTAAACTTGTCACGAATCGGTATATAACACTTTTTGCCTGGCTTATAATGTAATTGACTAAATTATTCTGTGCCGCCCTCCCCTTAAATCCACAGTACAAATCCTCCACGTAAATGTGCTTTCATGTCTTCAATAAAATTCTTCACAAAGTGCCAGAGGTTCTTTGTCTGTTGGGTTTCCATGATTATGTACCAACCTGTTCCACTTTCAGTTGGTCAAAAAGGGCAAGAATCCGTTTCACGTAACCTTGCACGGTTTAGGAAGATGGGATCAGCAAAGTCGGTTTTTTGCAAGTCGCCATGACACTTCAGCTTCTGACCCCAAGATCGGTTTTGTGATGTTTTTGTATGTATGCGTGTGTGTGTATGCGTGTGTGTGTGTGTGTGTGTGTGTGTGTGTGTGTGTGTGTGTGTGTGTGTGTGTGTGTGTGTGTGTGTGTGTGTGTGTGTGTGTGTGTGTGTGTGTGTGTGTGTGTGTGTGTATGTGTGTGTGTGTGTGTGTGTGTGTGTGTGTGTGTGTGTGTGTGTGTGTGTGCGCGTGTGTGTATATGTGATGTGCTTGTGCAATTAAGTCAACAATGAATGCTTCGAAAGAGGTATATAATGCACAAAATAAGATTAAAGCTTATCGAATGCCTGTTTGTTCTGGACTTTCGCCAAAGCAGTTTTCAGAAATTTCACTTCCAGCTCATCCCCTGACCTAACTAAAGAAGATGGTACACTAGCTACTAGATCACAAGAAGGAGCCAACTTTTTTACACCATCGAAAATCTAATGGCTGAAATTGTTTTTCATCAGCCCACAATTGGGCGCATGCTGCTTGATCTCAATATCAAGAGGGCTATGGGACCTGAAGGAATTCCACCTATCTATCTCAAGGAATGTGCGCCTAAATTAACACCCGTTCTCCGAAGGTTGCTTACACTTTCATACAAATTTTTGTGTGTTTCCTTCCAGCTGGAAGACCACTTCCAAAAAATGGAAAAAACACCGACCCTTCCAAATAAATATAGACTCATTGTACTATTATCCGTGATCGTCGAAGTGATGGAGAAAGCAATCAACATCGATCTCATTCAATACCTAGAGTGTTACAAAATCGTGAATGGCCCGCAATATGGCTTTCGTCAGCAGAGATCAACAAGAGACCTGCCTGCCTACATAACACATGTGAGGCAGAAATCTGTTGAGAAATATGGGAAAGTTCTATCTGTAGCATTGGATATCTTCAGAGCCGAGTCTGACAACAAAGCCTTCTTGGAAATCTTCCGTCATATGGTTTGCCGCCTCAACTTTGTCGCTGACTATCCAGTTTCCTCTCAGATATATCTCTCCATGTGGTGGTTGACGGAGTATTCTTCGATACAATGCCTGTCAACTCTGGTGTTCCACAGGAACCTGTCTTGATACCAACTTCGTTTTCTGCTCCATATAAACGATCTGCTGGAAGTGACGACTTATCCCCTCCACAGCTTTGCTGATGATGGTACACTCCATACCGCTTTCTCATCTAGAGCCCCTATTTCATCAAATGAAGCCAGAGGAGCGAGACAATGACAGGTTGACGCAATAAAGGGAGATCCGGCGAAGATTTAGAAGAAGGATCTGATAATCTAGCAGGGTTAATGCAACCAAAACTTAGTCACGTCTTTTCCAGGAACGAGGATCCCACAATCCCTAGTATGATCATGTCTGTACAAATCACGCTGTTAAATTGTCCCACCCAGAGGACCGTACCAAAAATTTGAAAATTGTTGGTAATACACTGAAAATGAACTGCTACCCAAAAAAAACATCTTTCAATCCCATCATTAAAGAAAGAATACAAGAAATCTGTAATGGTACGTCATACATAAATAATATAAACGGTAATACAGATAATTTCATAACATTACCATACATTCCGTAGACCTCAGAGAAAATTAAGAAATGTTTAAAAAAGTAACCTACTGTGTTAGTAAATATTTTCCAAATCTAAAACCTTTAATACTTGAAGATGAACAAACCTATACAGCATACAAATTAAATTGTTTAGATTGCGATGGAACAATCTGAACAATATTTGCAGCAATGGAAGCAAGATAGCATGATCCCAGCTATATGTCTCACTTCTCCTAAAATCCTCATCTCGGATAGAGGAGATTGAAGTAACCAAACTCTCACCGTACTGCCACTAGACGGGCTTGTATGGTTCACAGATGGGTCCAAGGTGGATCAGACCTCTGGGGCTAGAGTGTACCTAAAAAAGCCAAAGCTCAATTCGATTACAAAAATGTTTATATTTTAACTAAAGAATTCAATTATTATGAGAGATCTATTCTGGAGATGATTCACATAAAACGCGACTCCTAGTGTGTAAATCATAGAGCAGACGTTCAACCATCAAGTCAGATTTACAATAATTTAATTAATTAAATTCCTTGCAAATCCCTGCATGCGTCTTTTTGATGTTAAAAGTATATCTTAGGTCTGACAACCTTTTTCTATTACCTCATAAACATCTGGTATGGAAGTGGATACTTTAGCGCTATATTTTTTTGTGTCCCTCGTATTCAAACATCGCTTGAAATGACTTCGAATTTTATAGAAAAATTGCCAAGCAGAAGATGCTTGATACCTACATATAATTAAAACATTAAAGTGTTACAATTTCGATTACTCGTGTTTCTGTTCGTTTCGGCGACGTGGGCATTTTTAGTTGAAATTGGTGTTATAAGGACGCTTTGTGCTGATACAATTAGTTTCATCAAAAAAATCTTGTTTCGAACATAATACGTCTTCTGATGATAGTCGTGATTATGAAACGTACATAAAGACGAAAATAATAAGCATATGTGTTAGTGTGACCTATTTCCCAAGAATTTACATATAATTACAAATGATCAAATTTGCATTGTACATAGATTTAAATTCACATAATTTCATTCAATATGAATTGTCTAATATTCACTCAACATCTGAAAAATAGAATATTGCAACAGCATTTATAATTAACAGGATGTGACAATATCTGCTCGATGAAAACATGTTGAACGTAATGAAAATCACTATCAAACAGGTTGCTGGGTTCATCTTAATCACAAGAAAAACATGGAAGGGAAAAACCCGTGGTTGATTAAATTGTTTTCAAATTATACTTCTTCTGATTAGTTCGATTTCAATTCAAGGAAATTTGATAGGTTTTGATCGAAACATTACAGACATCTAAATTCATTTGTAACGATAAGATAAGACTAAAAAATAATCAATGTTAAACACTAATTGATGGTGTATATGCAATAGGGATATGAAAAAAAGAGTCGTAAAATATAAATAAATTAAATCATCACCAACGGCAACAAAAAGGGATTATTAACTTCTGTCCGTAGATCATGAGCATCATAGCAATATAATGAATCAATCTTTTGTTAATCTTTGACGAGTATACAGTCCAAATTGAGAAAACAGATAAGTGCCTCTCCTCATCCAATCAGTCTTACAACAACTCATAGAAAACCAACCAATTTTATAAAGAAAGGTCGGGTACTAATCTAATAGTAAATTATGATGAAAATAAAGAAAAATTTGAATTCAAAATAGAAGCGACATTCCCCACGGCTACGAGCACAACCATACACTGGCAAAAGCCATTAGAGTTGTCTAATTTCCTGCTATTCGCTGATTCAGTCTATCTAAGCTTTGAATTATCATTATTTTAAAACGAAAGCAAATTCTAAATATCGTTCTTATTTTATTGTCTAACTATAATAGACATCACTTATTGTAAGTTTACATTGTGATTACTTATTACAAATTTGGAATCATTTGCTTCAATATTTCGAACGTTATCACCGGAAACATTCACACAAAAAAGTTTGCTCTTGAAACGTCCAAAATAGCAAATACCAGCCTTTCCAATCATTTGAGTGCGACTAAGCAATGAAGCTGACATCTAAAATTACCCAGCCATTGACTAGTAATCTGTTTTTAAGCTACGTTAAAGCTGTTACTTCTCGAAATTTGTTTTTTTTTTCAGTTTTAAATTTTTATAATAGAAGTGTATGTAATTCACATCTGAATAAGTTCCAAGTGGATGCAACGAGAACATTATCAAGCAATTACACGTTGTCCTGTAGAACAACTGGAGGAACATCTTCTGGAAGCAATACTGATATTGTGGGCACCTACAAGGGTAAGGTGAAAAGTCCCTGAAAAATAGAACAGATGTCGCAACAATCAAAAATTCCATGTGACATTTGTGACGTACCATCATTAACTAGAACGCATTTTAATTTTCAGACTGATATATCATTCAGTTCTGTTTTGTCACCCATCGCTAGCAAGCAACCTTGACGATTTTTGTAAGCATGAGACAAAGTGAATTTCACGTCTTGATTAAACTGTAACGGAGCTTAAATGTTGAAATATCATTTATTTTAGATCAGGCAGTAAATACGGATATTACATGTAAACTCAGTTTGAACAGTTCATTATTCCAATAGATATGCGTGAGATCCGAATGTATATTCCGTGATTGTCACTTTTCTAAATCTCCGTAATTTTGAATAAGTGTAATTATTCAAATAGATGAATCGAATTAAGGCCCGTTTAAAAATTGCATTCATTCCGGTAAAATATGTTGCAAAAACGGGGGTCTGGCAAGTTAACGCATCAAAGTTTTGAACAGCCTTATGTATAAAATGGGCGAACAACCAAAAAACTCCGATAATATTTGTTTATTGTGCCGAGAGGAACTAGTGTGATATCATGTGCGCAAATTTTAGATCTAAAAAGTAGCGTCACTCTTAAGCATTGATCGGGACATAAGTAAAAAAAACCTTGGCACAAAATAAGGAATTGGTGGAGCGGACTTGACCAGAACCTCGAAAACATATAAAAGCAGTGACAGACAGAAGATTGCTCTCTTTTGTGATTTTGATTATAAATTAGTACCGTTGAAGAGTGACTCTCTCTTTTGTGATTTTGATTATTAATTAGTATCATTAAAGAGTGACTCTCTCTTTTGTGATTTTGATTATCGATCGAAGTAGGTATTGGGTCACTTGGGGCGGCCCAGACAGAGAGCCTTATCAGATGTAGGCAACCAGTGATACACTCGCGCATGTGCGGTATGCCCAGACAGGTATCGGTAAGTACTGACCCTGTATTACCGGCCTGGGTAGACGGTTATACAGGCTTGATCGTTCAAGGTGGACAGCAAGCAATATGTGAGGTTAGGGAGAACTTCAATGTAAAGCAGCATCAAAATATTTTTCTACACACGGGAATCGAACCCGAGAAATGAAATCCAAAGCCAGCTCCTTAACCGCTCAGCTATGGAGGAATTGAGAACAAGCGATTTTAATGTTGTAGATATAACCGCAGGGTATCCGGTCTGAGTGATAAGTGCGAGTATATTGCAGTCTATATGATGCAGGTAATTGTTTTACATGACGTTAGTCATGCAGGTATGTCACGAAGCGAGGTATGGAATGTGAGACTTCATAGCGCTAGCCCATAGGGGTTTTGAAATAGTGTTGTTTGTACATATCGTCAGTCACGTGATTTTTGAAAGATACCGGGTATTCATCGGAGGTATCATGGGAGGGCTGCTGCTCCTTGAATGCATAGATGGAATGTTATATAGTATAGAAATGATATCTTCTTCTGCATTTCTCAAACGCGATGTTTATAAGGAAATTACTTTCAAAACGTTTATTCAAGCCGTCTGTACCTTACTTGATTGCTATATTACAAAAGGCGATTTCAATCATCTTAAACATATAGATATATGGATATTATTTTTAGTATACAAAATAGAGTTGGGAGACTTCAATGGGGTATGGAATGTGAGGTTATACAGATTGTTTATGTATGACGTTAGTCATGTGAATTTGAATGAAGCTGGCGCGGTCTCCAACGAGACAGGTGTGTATGTGAGGTTATACAGAGTGTGCAGGTATAATGATGTCTATCAAGCAGGTCTTCAGTGAGGTATCTACCTCTGCAGGAGTCTTCAATGAAATGTGGGGTTGTTTGTACATGCCGTTAGTCGCAGGGGTTTTGTTTGAGTTATAATGATATCGGTCGCGATGCATCGGCTGCTCCACAAATCTTCAATAAGGGGATCATAACATCTAACATGCGATAGTTTACAAAAATGCTGCTTCTCATAATAGCGATATTATGAAGCGTTTGCAGAAATAACTATTAAATCCTCTAAGGACTTTTTGCTTGATTAGTACTAGCGAGTACAATATTCGTTATAATATTATGAGTATGCATCATTAGCTCACTTGAACGATAAGGTTGTGCTAAATCATCTCCAAGAGCAATGTATTCAACTAGGAATTATCGTAATGATGCGCGATCCTTCAATGTTAAAGTAGTTTCATAAGTTATCCGAAAGTAATATGAATATATATAAAATGTTTTTCCAAAATTAGTTCCGAAGTAAATATAATTCGCTATAATATTCATTCATGTATGTTTCATAAATTATCCGATATAAATCAAATAAGTTTATGCTAAATTTGTGCCAGGTTGAACAATATTCACTATCATATTTTGCGGTAGAGCTACAGCTGGTTCGAGAGATAAGAAAGTTACGCCGATCACCTTCAAACGCGATGAGAATACTTTATTTTAAATCAAACACGTTGTATGTATATATTCGAATCATATTGATTGTAAATCGCATAATATGACCCGAAATCTAGCTGCCGGCGATGGAAATATTGTTAATAATTATTAACGTAGTACCCTATAAGCGCTGTAAACGTTATATAATAAGATTTACGACGACGAATTCGGTAATTCGAGGTATACAATATATAGGTGTGGGAGGGTTGGAGCCCAATACCTATACAGAATCTAGACGAAGCGGTGTCACGCATCACGATGATTATTCGAACTGTCTGTACAGCTCGATTGCTATATAACAAAATACATTTTTAATCATCTTAAACATATAGATGTGCTAATATAATTTTTCAGTATGCAAAAATATACTAATAAAACATTTTTCATCGACACACATTTCTTCATAGGATAGTTAGCTTTTTATAAAATTCAATCAATTTCAATGGGAAACATATATGCGAGGGAGTTTTATAGAGATCGAACTCATTTCCCCAACCACCCAAGAGGTAGAACTATGATGGCAGGATGAGGAATAGATGTGGATAATGATAATAATCATATGAATATCTTCATAAGCGCTAATCTATATGACATTCAAACACATGCTTCATAAAAGTCTGAACATTGAGTAGAGCTATAGTATCTTCATAAACGATCATTATCAACATTCAGACACTTGTTTAGCACGTGATTCAACAGCCTATGATGTCACCATCGTTCACGAACTATGATGTGCTGATGAGGAATAAAATACCAATAATAATTATATAAATATCTCCATTAGCAATCTGTACTATCTTCCTTCACGAGCACAACTTTTACAAACTCCATACGTTCGCGTAAAAGATTATAATGATAAACACATTTTTGTTCACGGGTTTACATAATCATATGAATATCTTCATAAGCGCTAATCTATATGACATTCAAACACATGCTTCATAAAAATCTGAACATTGAGTAGAGCTATAGTATCTCCATAAGCGAACATTATCAACATTCAGACACTTGTTTAGCACGTGATTCAACAGCCTATGACGTCACCATCGTTCACGAACTATGATGGTTCGATGAGGACTCAAACATTGAACAGATGAATCTTTGAGGTTAAATATCTGCTGTAGAAATTACCCCACTTTTATTACCTTTTTATTTGAGAATATCGATATTTCCCATGTAACGGCTTATTGCCTAAAGCTATTTTGTATGCAACATTGTTATCATTTGCGAGCCTACGAGGGCCTGTGTGTTGGTCGGGGCTGAATGAATATGTTTGACTATTATTACCTGTAGAGACTCATTTGAGATTCTTCAAGTTTGAGATTGATAACCCACATGGAGAAAGAAGCTTCAACGAATTGATAGGTTATTTATTATTTTCATATTCGCTATTCTGAATGTGACAACTTTATCGGCTTCAACACTCGAGATAAGAGAGAATATTTACCGCTGATGTAGGGAAAATCAATATGATGCATACAAATTGGGGTGGGTGAGAACATCAGACTATAGCTTTATGTGTATCGAAATACATAAGGATTTTGACGAGTAAGTGGTGTTTTATTGAATTGAAGATCCGGCGATCATAGTTTACGAACGATGATGACGTCACTGCTTCAAGCCAATGACAGTAACTGATTCAATCCGGCGACCATCGTTCACGAACGATGATGACGTCACTGCTTCAAGCCAATGACAGTAACTGATTCAACCCGGCGACCATCGTTCACGAACAATGATGGGCTAATGAGGAATAAAATGTGAATAATCATAATGTTTGTAATACATTCATGCACATGTTTTATCGCATGATTCAACACATGCTTTAACATTCAGACACGTGTTTCAGCATTCAGACACGTGTTTCAGACATGTGTTTCAGCATTCAGACACGTGTTTCAGCATTCAGACACGTGTTTCAGCATTCAGACACGTGTTTCAGCATTCAGACACGTGTTTCAGACACGTGTTTCAGCATTCAGACATGTGTTTCAGCATTCAGACACGTGTTTCAGACACTTGTTTCAGACACGTGTTTCAGCATTCAGACACGTGTTTCAGCATTCAGACACGTGTTTCAGACACGTGTTTCAACATTCAGACACGTGTTTCAGCATTCAGACACGTGTTTCAGACACGTGTTTCAGCATTCAGACAAGTATTTCAGCATCCAGACACGTGTTTCAGACACGTGTTTCAGCATTCAGACACGTGTTTCAGCATTCAGACACGTGTTTCAGACACATGTTTCAACATTCAGACACGTGTTTCAGCATTCAGACACGTGTTTCAGACATGTGTTTCAGCATTCAGACACGTGTTTCAGCATTCAGACACGTGTTTCAGACACGTGTTCCAGCATTCAGACACGTGTTTCAGCATTCAGACACGTGTTTCAGACACGTGTTTCAACATTCATACCTATTTAACATGTATTTGATATCTGATTATGAGAGAGAGAGAGAGAGAAGCGTAGAAGTACCTAACCGCGTGATCAGACATACACAATATAACATCATCATCTAGTATATAAACAAATGCTTATTAACGTATGTTCCAGTATGATTTCGATTCGCCTTCAGGCATGATGAAGATTGTTAAGCAAAAAGACTCGTTGAGTATTATGAACTTAGGGTCAAGCAATGAGAATGTTGAACAACCACAACGTCACAGCACTTTGCTGCCTAATACTCTACGAACAATAATCTGTGGTCCAAGTAATTGTAGGAAAACAAATGTGATGTTATCTCTATTGTTGGATGCTAACGGCCTGAAATTTGAAAACGTGTACATATATTCAAAGTCTTTACACCAACCGAAATACCAGTTACTAAAGGAGACATTGAAGAAAATTGAGGGGCTTGGATATTTTCCTTGTACCGAAAGTGATGAGGTCATAGACCCCACAGAAGCGAGGCCTAATTCGATAATAATATTCGATGACGTGATGTTTGAGAAACAGCAGAAAATTCGTGATTATTTTTCAAGAGTCTTTTTTGCCAGTCTTTTGCCAGTCTTTTGCTAAATGTCCAAAACATGGATTGCGCGACAATGCCAATTGCTTGATTATTTTCAAACAGGATGAGCTCAATTTGAAACATATATTCACCGATCATGTAAGTACCGACATGTCACTCGAAAAATTCAAAGAGATATGTAGCGTATGTTAGAAAGATAAATATGGATTCCTTATGATAAACAAAGACTGTGATATGAATAAAGGACGTTATCGCAAGGGTTTTGATAGTTATATATACATCTAACATGTATATATACTTTCATTTGAAATAGACAACCCGCTCAGCATGGACGTGGGTGTGAGTAACATGCTAAAGGAGAAACAACAATTGAAGAAAAAAATTTGGGAGTTAGCAAACGTTGTGAGGAAAAAATATATGGCTGTGAAATTGGGTAAAGCTGAAAATGATGAGATTCTAGATAATATGTTCAAGAATGTATCTAAACCTCTGGAGGAAATTGCCAAAAATGCTGAAATAATCAAACAAAATTCAATGGTTAAACCTAAAAGTATTGTTTCTACAGCAACACAAATGGAGAACATACCAATCCCAAATATTGTAACTGAAGGTGAAGAATTCGTATATAATCCCCAAGATACTGAGGAGGATGTGTTTACACCCGAACCTACTATCGATCAGATTCGTGAAGAATTCAGAAAACATAAGAAAGATAATGCAGCGGCTACAGAGGAGTTTCTGCAACAATACCCCACATTAGCACGTTATTACTTGGAGGGATTCCTATTGGATGATGATGTTAAGAGATATGATGATAAAATGGGTTTGCAATATAATTCAACTTTAGACAAATGGTTCATGGGTAATCAACCTATAGAAATTGATAGTGAGAGTAATATAATTATCAAGGGTACTCCGTTCAAGGGTACCACAGGACTGTATAATTTGATATTTTACAGAGATGTTCTACCTGATACTTACACTGTGGAAGATGGGAAGAATTACAGTCAAATGATGGAAATCACTAGTGCCCATAGACGTAATAACGATCCAGCTGATCGAATAAGAAACATTGTAAAATACAAACATGTACTGAAACCTTTGATTAATTCCATGAAAAGACCCAGAGCCAAAACATACACTGGAAGTGCATATATCAAAAATGATATGCTTGAATATAACGAGAAACCTATCGAATATGTTTATTGGGATGACGTTAACGAAATGGTGGATAGACTGAGACTTCTTGTTGCATCCTCGCATGCCGGTAACCATAATGAGATAATCTCTATAATAGAAGAATTGATAGAGGCAGGGGTAATTGAACAAAAAAACAGGTGTAAGACAAATTCATCACAGTTATAAAGATGGTTTCAATGGATAAGTTTGGCAGAGCCTCCTCTTCCATGTGGATATATGATACAAATGTATTTAATAATAATTTCAAACAAGTTCACGGACAAGGATTATTCCTAACGAGCGATGGAAGTTATGATATGGAAAATCGTAGATTGTGGAACGTAAAATCACCGAATGATGATGGAGATGTTGCAAATAAAGCGTATATTTATAAATTAACACACAAACTGAATCTGAAAACGGAAACTAGTCTTAAAGATACCTTCAATGTTAGGGTTGATAATTTGATCAAAGATATCAACAAGGACCTGGATGAACATAACTTAACGAATGAGAAGGTTATTCTCAACATTGATAAACATCTGATGGACATTCAGAATAAATATAATGAAATGGGAATCTATATAAAATCAGAGTATAAAACAATCAGTGATAGTGTGAGGGAAAACAGAAATGAATTGAAAGAGATCAATAACACATTTAACAGTGTGAACATGCGTCTAAATGACATTACTAGTAAAGTGGAGGCGTTAGAACGACGGATGACATCTGTGGAACCTTCTAAGAAGAGACCCTCATCATCCACAACAACAAAGCAGGCCTCTGTGAAACGTATATCTCCAAATCCTGTGAATATACCCAAAAAATTAATTCTACACTAGATTTCCACATTGATAAGATGAGTGAAAACAAGTTGTGCATGAGCTTCATAGAAGAAAGAACTTTTACCAGCGTCGAACATACATAAAAGGACTTCAATATAGGTGGAAGGGGTAGAAATATGCAATACGACTAGGACGATGAATCAAGAGTCAAGATTGAGATATTTGAAACATATATTGTTAAGATTATACTTAAGTCTTTTGTATTGAGAAAATTAATAAAAAAATTATTTTGAGATCTTTGGTCTTCCTCCCACCCCTCGTTAAATAACGGTGCAATCTTGAATTCTCATCAGTCTGTATGGAAGCGTGCGTGGGAGAAGTTGTTCTCAATACGCTTATAAACAAGCTCCCGTTTGAACTTCAAATCAATACCAGGGGCAAAATTAGAAGAACGGTTGAGGAGATTCAGGGTATCAATTCATTCGATAAAGCTTGCCGTCTACACGATATTTCATGCAATATAACACTTATAATTGTAGCCAGTTATATTTGGAATTCCTCTCTAACTCTTCAGTTGTGGTCGACTAACATTGCATTTTATTAGTATATAAATAGATTGTTGATGAAGTTTTCATCAATCATGTCTCAGACGTTCACTATCACGGGTAAGAGCTCTCGTTTATCTGTAGATTTTCACCCACCTATAGAACTAGATCCTCATTCATATTATTCTATCGCACTTGTTGGTTTGCATACGTACAACAGCATCCCGAACATTGAAGAAGGTTTTAATAAATTTTATTATGAAGATGTGAAGGGTGAGGAAAAAGTAGTTACTATACCTACGGAGTCCTACGAGTTGACAGATATCGAAGATTTCATACAAAGTACAGTTTGTGGGATGGGAGTGAAGCAAGAAGAGCGTGACCGGAAATTATCAATAAAATCTAACAACAACACTCTACACACAGAGCTGAAGAGTGATTTTAAAGTGAATTTTATTCCTAAAGATAGTATAAGCGAACTGTTGGGATTCAGCAAAAAGAAATTGACATCTCGTGAACTACACGTATCTGATCGACCTATAAACATAATCAAAGTTCAAACTATACGTGTCGAGTGTAACTTAACCGCAGGAGCATATTATAACAATAAGATAGCTCATACGATATATGAGTTCTCACCTCTTGTACCACCTGGGTTTTCCATTGATATAGAGCCGAAGAATCTTATTTATCTACCTGTCATCAGCAAGACATCCTTCGATAACATCACGCTGAATATTTTAGATCAGAATTGGAAACCGGTAAATTTTCGTGGAGAAGAAATTATTGTACGATTGGAATTGAAAAAGATCGCTAGGGATTATGGCTTCCAACAATAAATAATAATCCAATACTCACCACCACTCATTATATGAGAGGAATTCAACTGAGAAGGTTGCAGTAGCCATCACTTGAGAACATGGGTTTGGATTTTAGCAATAAAAGACATCTCCATAGTGGTCATCAGTCATTATCTACAACGAGCTCGAGGGAGAAGGTTGCTTCTGCATCACTGTCATTGAAGAAGGAAAAGGTTGCTTCTGCATCACTATCATTGGAAAATATAAATTTTTTGAAGTCCCTTGGTTACAATGTCGGAAAAACTTCAAATATTCAACGAGCCAAACTTCATTGAAGACATCATCCGGGAAGAAACTCATACCTACTATCCACACACAACATCTTTTGGCAACAGCGATGAAATTGAGATATTAATCAATCAACAAGATGTGTTGGTAGATTTGGCATTGTCTGCTTTATTCATCGAGGCAGAATTCCAGCCAGAAGCAAGTGGTGATGGTGAATGTAAACTAACGAATAATTTCGGAGCGTTTCTCTTCGAATATATTAGTTATGAATTGAATGGAAAAGAGATAGACAAAGTACGTGATCCTGGTATTGTCAGCACCATCAGAGCTTATCTAACATATGCCAAACATGAATCTATACCTCTAGCTATTTCTGGATGGTCATTTAAGGATGCATTGAGTTCAGTCTACAATAATAAAATCAATTTATGGATACCTTTGAATTTTCTACTAGGCCTATTCATTGACTATAACAAAGTCTTGAGTGGAAAACATAAGCTGCGCTTGATAAGGTCTCGAACCGATAACGATTGTTATACCAATAGCACAGGTACGAAGAGGGCTAAAATAAATGTGAAGACGATAGCATTAAAAGTGCGACATGTGTTTCCAAGTGATCAGGTTAAATCTCAAATGTTGGAGAATTTGAGTGCTGAGAAGCCTATTTTGATTCCATTTCGCAGCTGGGATCTGCATGAAAATCCGTTGATTAAGGAGAGCACTCGTGACATTTGGGCTGTTAAAACTTCAATGAATTTGGAACGTCCCAGATATGTTATTTTAGCTTTCCAAACTGATCGAAAAAATAATCCTGTTAAACACAGTGCATATTTCGATAATATAAACTTGCTAAATGTAAAATTATACTTGAATTCAGAGTGTTATCCATATGAAGCAATGAAATTGAATTTCACCGACCAGCAATACGTGGAAGCATACCAGATGTACTATGATTTCCAGAAATCATTTTCAAATAAAATAATAAGCGAACCCATGTTAGATTATATAGCATTCAAGAATAGAGCAATTTTTGTGATTGATTGTTCAAAACAAAACGATGCTATAAAGTCATCAACAGTTGACGTCAAACTAGAGATGGAAAGTTTCCTGAATTTCCCCAAAAACATCAGGGCTTATTGCATCATCATTAACGATCGTATAATGGAGTATTCTCCAATTACAGGATCTGTTCGGAGTTTAGTGTGAAGAACCATGAATCATAATGTCATTATTTTAATTCTAAATGTATTTTTCTAAATAAATGTTATTATTATTATTTTTGGTATTTTATTTCTCTCACTTTCCCGCAAGACATCACAATAATGAACGAGCCGTTTGGTAGAGGCCAGTCCCTGGATCAACCCATCACGATTGTAATCTAAATTATAAATATAGTTTCAGAGCTAGAAACAAAAAAATGTATGTTACTATCTAATTAATAATTATAAATATACTTTTGTTTTCATTACCTGTTTCCATATAATATTCCTTGATAAAACAACTAATGATTTACAATGTATATATTAGATATTATGTTATCTTTTCAATTATTATTATGTAGTAGTGGTTATAAGACAGTTTGCGGTAAATATTCTCTCTCTCTCTCTCTCTCTCTCTCTCTCTCTCTCTCTCTCTCTCTCTCTCTCTCTCTCTCTCTCTTATCTCGAGTGTTGAAGCTGATAAAGTTGTCACATTCAGAATAACGAATATTCATTGATATCAAATCGTTGAAGCTTCTTTCTTCATGTGGGTTATCAATCTCAAACTTGAAGAATCTCAAATGAGTCTCTACAGGTAATAATAGTCAAACATATTCATTTAGCCCCGACCAACACACAGGCCCTCGTAGGCTCGCAAATGATAACAATGTTGCATACAAAATAGCTTTAGGCAATAAGCCGTTACATGGGAAATATCGATATTCTCAAATAAAAAGGTAATAAAAGTGGGGTAATTTCTACAGCAGATATTTAACCTCAAAGATTCATCTGTTCAATGTTTGAGTCCTCATCGAACCATCATAGTTCGTGAACGATGGTGACGTCATAGGCTGTTGAATCACGTGCTAAACAAGTGTCTGAATGTTGATAATGTTAGCTTATGAAGATACTACAGCTCTACTCAATGTTCAGACTTTCATGAAGCATGTGTTTGAATGTCATATAGATTAGCGCTTATGAAGATATTCATATGATTATTATCATTATCCACATCTATTCCTCATCCTGCCATCATAGTTCTACCTCTTGGGTGGTTGAGGAAATGAGTTCGATCCCTATAAAACTCCCTCGCTTATATGTTTCCCATTGAAATTGATTGAATTTTATAAAAAGCTAACTATCCTATGAAGAAATGTGTGTCGATGAGAAATGTTTTATTAGTATATTTTTGCATACTGAAAAATTATATTAGCACATCTATATGTTTAAGATGATTAAAAATGTATTTTGTTATATAGCAATCGAGCTGTACAGACAGTTCGAATAATCATCATGATGCGTGACACCGCTTCGTCTAGATTCTGTATATTTATTGGGCTCCAAACCTCCCACACCTATATATTGTATACCTCGAATTACCGAATTCGTCGTCGTAAATCTTATTATATAACGTTTACAGCGCTTATAGGGTACTACGTTAATAATTATTAACAATATTTCCATCGCCGGCAGCTAGATTTCGGGTCATATTATGCGATTTACAATCAATATGATTCGAATATATACATACAACGTGTTTGATTTAAAATAAAGTATTCTCATCGCGTTTGAAGGTGATCGGCGTAACTTTCTTATCTCTCGAACCAGCTGTAGCTCTACCGCAAAATATGATAGTGAATATTGTTCAACCTGGCACAAATTTAGCATAAACTTATTTGATTTATATCGGATAATTTATGAAACATACATGAATGAATATAATAGCGAATTATGTTTACTTCGGAACTAATTTTGGAAAAACATTTTATATATATTCATATTACTTTCGGATAACTTATGAAACTACTTTAACATTGAAGGATCGCGCATCATTACGATAATTCCTAGTTGAATACATTGCTCTTGGAGATGATTTAGCACAACCTTATCGTTCAAGTGAGCTAATGATGCATACTCATAATATTATATCGAATATTGTACTCGCTAGTACTAATCAAGCAAAAAGTCCTTAGATGATTTAATAGTTATTTCTGCAAACGCTTCATAATATCGCTATTATGAGAAGCAGCATTTTTGTAAACTATCGCATGTTAGATGTTATGATCCCCTTATTGAAGATTTGTGGAGCAGCCGATGCATCGCGACCGATATCATTATAACTCAGACAAAACCCCTGCGACTAACGGCATGTACAAACAACCCCACATTTCATTGAAACTCCTGCAGAGGTAGATACCTCACTGAAGACCTGCTTGATAGACATCATTATACCTGCACACTCTCTATAACCTCACATACACACCTGTCTCGTTGGAGACCGCGCCAGCTTCATTCAAATTCACATGACTAACGTCATACATAAACAATCTGTATAACCTCACATTCCATACCCCATTGAAGTCTCCCAACTCCATTTTGTATACTAAAAATAATATCCATATATCTATATGTTTAAGATGATTGAAATCGCCTTTTGTAATATAGCAATCAAGTAAGGTACAGACGGCTTGAATAAACGTTTTGAAAGTAATTTCCTTATAAACATCGCGTTTGAGAAATGCAGAAGAAGATATCATTTCTATACTATATAACATTCCATCTATGCATTCAAGGAGCAGCAGCCCTCCCATGATACCTCCGATGAATACCCGGTATCTTTCAAAAATCACGTGACTGACGATATGTACAAACAACACTATTTCAAAACCCCTATGGGCTAGCGCTATGAAGTCTCACATTCCATACCTCGCTTCGTGACATACCTGCATGACTAACGTCATGTAAAACAATTACCTGCATCATATAGACTGCAATATACTCGCACTTATCACTCAGACCGGATACCCTGCGGTTATATCTACAACATTAAAATCGCTTGTTCTCAATTCCTCCATAGCTGAGCGGTTAAGGAGCTGGCTTTGGATTTCATTTCTCGGGTTCGATTCCCGTGTGTAGAAAAATATTTTGATGCTGCTTTACATTGAAGTTCTCCCTAACCTCACATATTGCTTGCTGTCCACCTTGAACGATCAAGCCCTAGCCGTCTACCCGGTAACACCTAGAGGTTAGAGGCGAGACCACACCCTAACCGTCTACCCAGGCCGGTAATACAGGGTCAGTACTTACCGATACCTGTCTGGGCATACCGCGCATGCGCGAGTGTATCACTGGTTACCTACATCTGATAAGGCTCTCTGTCTGGGCCGCCCCAACTGACCCAATACCTACTGATCGATACCGTTAAAGTATGATTATCTTATTAGAATGAAAGTGAATTAATTATTATCCGAGTTCAAGTCAAATTTAACATTTGAATTAACAACAGCGTCCCGTTAAAGTGAATTTTTTACATAAGGTAAATGATAGCTCAATAATTTATATTTTCGGGCATTACGATATATTGATTTCCGTAGTTTATGATTAGTAACGTTTGAACGATATCTGAGTTCCGTAGCATTCAGTTATTTAAATTGTTATATTCGAGTTTATCCCGTCATAGGTCGGACCGCGCACGATTTGAATCCGCATGTGAATCGAAATATTCAGGTAATTGTATGGTGTGTACAGAGTGTGTATGTTTGAACGACAGGGGCGTCTTTGATATATTTGTGCACGCTGTGTCTACCCGGAAGTATAATCACCCCTTATCCGTATGAGAAGTCCCCGGCCGTGGGTGTGAGGGTTATTGAAGATACGATAGTTAGGGTTTGTGCACGCTGTGACATACCGGAAGTATAAGCCCTAATTGTTCAGATTCTGAATCTGTAAAGTGTATGAAATCTAAAACTGTCATACAATTACCGGGAGCTCCGTTGATAGCTAATACAAGGGTGTGTGAAATGACAAAATAAACTCAATCAGAGTAATTATCCGAATATACCGTAAAATCTGATATACAATCATGAAACCTACTGCAGGCCAATATCTTCCGATCCGACCGAATTTTAACCGTTTGATATATCGTAGTGTGAAATGAACATTTCAAGTAATAATGCTATCTGAATAATTACCAAATAGCGCTTATTACGCTAGGATCTGTTTGATTTGTATTTTCTGCAAATTGATAAATGTGAGTCATTTATCAACCGATTCCGTACCGTTGAATTGAAATTAAATACCGAACATATCGTAAAATAGATATGTTGTAACAGTTTTCATATACCGCTTGAGCTTCATTACATTTTCCACCTGGGTGGATTTTTGTGAAATTTACCGTTCAATTGCATTTATTTCTGCTCCATCTTCAAACGAGCTCAACCAGGTATCAATTGTAATTGAAGCCTACAATTTTGATACTGTTTTCTGCCCAATGGGCCCTGGTTTTACTTCACTGTAGCTACCCTAGGGACAAAGCTATCTATAGATAGCATAGTGACAAGCCTTGTGGAGAGGACCCTAGCAGAAGTCCTCTAAAAGGAGTAAACCTCTAGAAAAATCTAGCTCCCTAGGATTTGAAGCTTACCGCAGTGAGCAGTTTACCGAAAAGCGACAAGGTACACGTCATAAAACATTAATTCTTGCATAGAAAAGACATTACGCAAATCAAAACATCAATTGTTAAACTTTATGGGGACTCCTTACCATCAATTGAAACGATTCACAAGTTGCTTACTGACCTTCGTTGTGGAAGTGTGACCAGAAAGGGAGCCGTACGTTCTGGTGACCCAGTTGGTGTACAACGCGAAAAGTATTCGATAAAATACATCGTATGATATTGAACAATCGAGGAGTTAGACTGCACGAGATTGCTGAGGCTATGGGCATCTATAGCATAGCAAAAATTCATTTTAACTATCACACAAAAAAGACAGAAAAGTTGAATGCCAACCCTCAAATATTAGTTTTGAACTCGGATAAATGTAATAAAACCGTCATAATGACTATGAAAACAAAATAGGAAACCTTTTAAATGATGGAACAACTTATAAAAATTAAATTCTGACCCTACTTTATCAGTACAAAATAACATGAATAAATTGATAAATAAATGGCACAAAAATAAGATAAACCCTATTGAATTAAAAATTTAATTAATTTGCCATAATGGGCTAGCACCTCATATCTATGGGCTTCCGAAACTACATAAAAATGATACATCTTTAAGACCCATTATGGGTAATATTGGAGCGCGTACCTACAATTTATCAAAAATTTTATCACAATCTATCAACAATATAATAGGAAAAATTGAATTTAAGTGAAATTCTCATGGCATTTTACCGAATTTATAAATAATCCATCCGTACTCGTACATAATTTATCAATATCCTTGGACGTTGTTTCTTTATTTACAAATATACCACTCGGTTTGACATTGAGTAGCATCAAAAAACGTTGGGCAGAAATTAAAAACCACACTCCTCTAGATCAATCTTTAGCAATATTTTAGGCAAATGTTCGGCACAGCATTATCGAATTCCTAGAGGAATCTATGATAAATTCATTAGATTTTCAACCCGTATTCTTCAAACGGTATCTCGATTTACTTGTAAAATAGGAGTGCACAAAAATATTTCCTAGATATGAACATTAGGCATGATGCAGATGTAAAAACAAATTTTCGTGGCTTACTAAGAAGTTAGGTATAAACGTTATCTTCGCTTCAATTCCGTTGCATCAACAAGTTATAAACAGACTTACAGATCGCGATGTCGAATTGTTCCACCAAGAGGACCGTCCAAAAAATTTAACAATTGTTCGTAATGAATGGAGATGAATGGCTAACCTAAAACATTTTTCAATCCCATCATTGAAGAAAGAAGAATAAACAAAATCTATAATGTCACATCATATACAAATAACATAAACGATAGAAGTAATTGGATAATTTGCGTTTCATTAACATCTTTTCATATTTTCAATATCAAATTTACACATAATAGGCGAAACTCTAGGATTAGAGCCACATATTTATACCTTCACCTGGACGACAAATTATTTATGAATACTCTACACAATGAGTACTTAGTTCACAAACTGTTGATGATTATATTGTTTGTCTGCATTTCAATATTTTATCTCTTTACAGTTTATAACAATGGGACGATTCCCTATATCTGTTGAATGGGTTAAACTATCTATTCAATTCCTTATAAACGATAAAACGAGGATTCTGGAGATTGTGTCTGGAGCATAGTTTCTAGATAACAAGACTATATGCACGTGATGGGTAGTTTCTGTGACTTACATTACTATCAATTGAGCGCTTTCATAATAAGATTCTACTATTAATTACTATCAATTATATTATAAGAGCACCAGAAATTCTTATGATTCAATTGATAAAATTCAAAATATTGTGACTCCAGATAATGCCAAATTAGTTCCATTCGAAATACAAAACATATTTCCTAGTGTACCCTCCAGATACAAATCATATGAACCCTTGCATCAGACAAGAGATAACCAATTCAGTTGCTATTCTGATTGAGACAGAATTTAAATTTGATTATATGATTCATCATAAATTAGGCCAATAGTAATTACAAATTTTACATAATTACCATGTATAGGTAAAGGGATATAACCTTGACGACGTGGTTCAATCACTTCTGTTAGAGTTTTTAAGGAAACACTTATCAAATAAAAGTTTATTATATTCTTAAAGAATAACAATCTTAAGAATGACTATTCATAATTAATATTACGTCAATAATACGTCTGATACTCTCTCATGCTAAATGCCTAATCCCCTCTTGCCTTCCTCGTACTTCTATATACCTTCCTCGTCGCCCACGTATCGGGTGATCTCCCCTAACCACCAACTATGGGACTTCCCCGGACCGTCCCTAACAGTGCCGTACTCTAACACTTCTGTTTTTCGGTTGGTCCAACAAAGCAAAAATAATGAATAATAATGTCTAGAGCCATGATCTTATGACTGTCATAATAACAAAGGTTTGTATTTATTAACAAACGTCAATTAAAATCGCCTCAGACTAAGAAATAAGCGAATCAATTGAATCTTTAATGTCTGCAAAAACGGTGAGAACGCACAAATGCATTTGAAAGCAGTTTTTGATATTTGGTGAAGAGCAAAAATATGAAATTATTGAGCAGACTCCGAACGAACATTTGGCAAATATTCTCAGAGATGGGGCTTCCAACGTAAATACCGATTTTAGCCAACCATTGAAAAAATGTTTCCATCCAGTATTTTTAGGTTACTATAGGTTAGACTAAAAATCAAGAGGAAATTTGTTATTTATAATTCAAATATATATATACCTAGAATACTAAATTTCATTCTAGGATAAAAAGAACAATTATATCAAGTTAATATATTTCATTATAGGTAATAATCTACTCTAATAGGCAATTAATATATCGCAAGCTGTAAATTCAAATATTTTTATGTAAACAAAAAAATATAAAACTGAACCTATAACGCTGACGTTCTGTTTATTATTATCAGTCAATAAACATCAAATGTAGACAAATGAATAAGCAATTTTAGTTACACGGAATGACTAAGAGGATTGATTGATTACCAGGAGGTTACCACAGGCTATTGAAATTATGAACGAAACGTATCCAATCTAAATTTACGTCGAAAAGTGGAACGACAAACATATAATAAAGGCTATAGAGATGAATTGTAACAAACGTGAGACTGTAGCTACTATTCACTTATATGATATATCCTAAAAAGTAAATAATCAAGCATTAAAACTATTAGGAAGTATGACTGAAGATCATGACATACACGTCAATCTACGATTGTGAATACGGAAATTATTCAGATGTATAAGTATTACAATAAACCATAACCAATCCCCCCGTTATTACTATACTACCCTCAGCTACGGACCCTGAAACCTGAACACCACAAATGCGATGAATTGTTTGGTGTGTGATCCAAACCGTTTCTAGAAATAATTTTGAAATCAGGATTTTTTTCTTATTTTTATTAAAATTTCTTACAAACATAAAATTTTCTCATGATTAAGATACATTTATTTTACTCTTTCAAATCCTACGGAATATTAATCATAGGCTTCACATATGAAACTCGCTGAGTTGCTGCAAACTCCATCGTCCCACTTGAAGATTCCTTTTTTCCAAATGGTCAAGCAGTTCTGACTGTTGAAATCGTTATTTGGCTCACCATTGTGCCAATCAGAATATGTTATTGGTGTATTGCTTGGAGACCATACGAACTTCCCTTCCGTTGCTAAATCGTTACCACCAGTCAAGAAAACTAGCGTACTAGGATCTGCAATCATACATAATTCTTAACTCACTTCCTTCCTGGCTAAAACTACGACGGAAATTGTAGAACAATTGTATATTCTACAAGTTTGAAGTAGCCCATAATTCACACGAGCGATATTTGTAGTCCCGAACTGAGGGCTAATGTGTTATAGTATAATATACCTTCTCTAATAAGATATAACTAATTCTTTATTGAAATATCTCACTATTGAAATATCATTCTAACATACTATGTCAAAATGTATAGCATATCACTGCTTTCGATTAGTTAGAAACGGTTTAGCCACTATCTGGTGGTAAAATATACGTTCTGATACATTCAACCTCTACTCTGAAGGTAAGTAACAAAACACCATCCTTCTCGTAGATATTGTTGAATAGCGTTTTGTTTCTATTTACTATTTTCAGCCTACAATAAAGTGGGCATAAACTGCTAAGCAAGCAAAAACTAAAGCTGTCAAGGATGATGAAATTACTGCAATTATATATTTCGAATTAAAGAAGATTCTACCATCCACATACCTCACTTTAAGTAAGGTTTTTCTTAGCTGACAGTTATGGACAAACACATTCTGCTTTCAGGATATTAAAAGTACAATGTTCATGTGGCATGTGACCAATGTTGAAAATATTGTTACATTCAACAGCAACTATGGAGGAGAAAATAGAGGTGCACTCGTAGTACGAGTTTGGTATCATGTTGTAGTCTAAATCCCAATCGAGTCAGTGGATCAGCGTTTTTTTGTACCTGATCATTTCTTCATGGAATGTGATCAAGATTTTGCTGTTGTCAAAAATGCTAGAAGAACATGTTCCTTAGCATTGACGATAAGTTATGACAAAGGCCGGTAGGAAATTGTTAGTGGTAAACATGAAATTCTCACTTCTTCAGAAGACTCTCTTGACAAATCACAAGTCTCGAAGGAGAGGAGAATGAAATGGTGGTTCGGTTCCGCCATCACACCATCCAAAATACAAAATTCCTCAGCAGCTTCTGGATTTTGAACTGCCAATGCATCATTGTGTCTACCAAGAACTTGACGAATCTGTAATATTGATGTTGAACTATTTTATACCAAAATACATTGTTTTTGTAATAGAATATTTCGATTTTGTGTTGAGCCCGTTCTTCATTCTCTATCATACATTTTGGTTGGAAGTATAAGGGAGTGGGTATTTTCAATCAGCACATGGGTATATTCGTGGAAAGATGAATCTAATATTAATAACCATGAAGAATCTAATTCCAAATTTGAGCTACCACCTGAGAATCAGATGACTTCTGCTTTTGTGTTCACAACGTTATTCTGACCTCCTGTGAGTCACATTTAGTGGTTGAAAATAAGTGGGCACTAAAAATCATTCTCAATCCGATCGTATTTCAAAGTAATATATTGTTGTCCTTCACTGGTTTCAAAATGATGTTCCGAATATGGGAACGAATCAACCAAAATATCTGGTTTCCATCGTTACCGTAGTTCTGTACGATACTGAACAGTAATCATAATAAAACGTGAACATTGCTGAATTGTTGACAAGTAGTTGGAGATTACTCACAATGTGTGTCTAAGTGGCTTATTATCAAAGCATTCTCTTCCTCGCTCAGGATATTAGTCAGCTGCATGCCATGTGCAGTACAGAAGTCTTGTGCAAGGAAATAATTGGCCTGCAAATTGAAGAAGTTTAGTTATAATAGACACATCATGATAACAAATCAATACGTTCAATTTCACCAGATATGAGTCATCTATTATGTATAAATAAACTAGAAATATATTGTCGCTTGATAAAATAGATGATAGTGAGCGTGGCAAAGTTACTTTTCGCATGTGATTTGATTTGGTTACTGATTGTTATATAATTTTTCCACATTCTACAAGATACTCTTCGCATTTGTATAGAGAGAAATAATTTATTTCCTTCATTAGGTTAAATATACAACTTGTCAAGGTAGCAACATATGTACTTGGTAGATGGTTTGGAGAAGAACAAATTGGCATTGTCCTCCTCCGAAATCCATGAACTAGGATCTAGACCAAGTACCGGTATGGGTAAGATTTAGCTTGAAAATATAACCATGGGCTCTAAAATAAGACCCAGAGCATGCATATTTATCAGAAATAACATTAACTAATATGTTCAGGTTCCAGCAGGTTAGACGTAACATCCTGCTCAGTCTACTTCCCGGGTGATGGGGAAACTGGTCAACCTGCTCCAGCTGTGGTGATGATTATTTGACGTGAAAAAACTCTCACCATACGGTGTGGGGTGAAGGGCTGACTATTAATAACCACCGTAAGCTGGGTGTCTCAATGCAATGGAGTGTATATTGGTGAAACTTTTTTGGATAATCTTGAAGGTTTGGCCTCATTTGACGAATTGAATGAGATGTGAGATCTGATGAAAGCATAATTTCATTAAAGCCACTTGGGTGTTCAGCTATGTCCAATAACATATTCACTCGGAAAGAGAGGCAAGAGAATAAAATTTAGAACTATTTTGAATTCATTATAATATGGTAAATCTCAGTATGGAAGGCCACTCTACCAACCCTAGTTAACGATCACTTTTTTTAATTGGTATGTCCGCGAAAAAAGGCAGATTCGTTTTCTCCTGAACTGTTGGGTAAGAAATATTGTTTACCTTTATGATATGGAATAATATCTTGATTTCTTTACCTGGAAGTTTGTTGAAAAATGGTAGTATTTTGATCCGAGTTTGACAATAGTTAGGTTCGTGGAGTTGACTGTTGATATGCGTGGAAGCGCATTTCGAGAGCACTCACATTCTGAGGAAAGGAAGTAACGTTACAACAATATAATTGGAACAATAATGATTTTAATACAAAATCAGAGCAGTGTGGTTCATTTTCAATTTGAAGCAGGTTACTCGAGTACCATGTTTTTCTCAAATTCATTTTGACTAATGAACTATGAAAAAACCGTTCAGGCTACACCTTTGATTAAGTTTCCGACTCCAACAAATCCGGGATTTACAAAATCCCGATTGTGGGTAGTGTACAAAATGCTATGTGGGTCAAACTATATAGAACGATTTGGCCAAAATTCTGAAAAATCAGCGTTAGCCGAACATATTTTAAATACAGGTAACACCATTTCTCAAAAAAGTTCATCACTTTCAAAACACAGTACAGACAATTATCTAGGTAATTTGGAAGGGATGAAAATTATTAACGAAGGAGCAATTTAATAAATTTCGATTCATCTCCAGCTGAAGGTAACCCCTTGTTTACATTATTATCCCCAAATAGTATTATAACACAAAGGTCTTTGGTTCGTTATATTACTCCTGTGGTTCCGCAGGGTTCTGTGCTTGGTCGCTTACTGTTTCTAATCCATACGGCCGATATTTGAGAGTATACTGCAGTCTAAGATGCAGATGTTTGCTGATGACACTCAGATTCTGTCTGTCTTTTCACCTGGTGACGTTATACATGCTGCTGCTGTTTTGAATCGTGACTTGGCTTCTATTTCTGTTCATGCGCAGGAAAATAATATCAAATTGAATCCAAAAAAGTGAATGTATATGGTATCCTGTCCTAGAAACCGCAGAACACATATCCTGCAGAACTTTAGGTTGATGATTGAGGGTGAGCTTATTAAGAACGTGGAGACGGGAGAAATTTGGGCGTTATTTTTGACACCAACTTCAGATTTAGAGAGCATGTTTCAAATCTTGTGAAAAAAGCCTTTCTTGCAGTCAAATGGATGTACTCTAACTACGATATCATTAACTTCAAAATGTTTAGTAATTCCAATACTACATTATTGCAGTGTGGTATATTTTCCCTGTTTGGACAAACTATGCAGGTATCGTTTGCTGAAGGTTGTAAATACATGTGCTCGATTTGTATTTGCTCTTGCAAATTTTGACCACATTTCACATAAGATAAAGTAGCTCAGATGGCTTAGCATTGACCAGTTATACAGTTACCACTTCTCAATATTTGTTTGTAAATTGTTGTCTACTTCATCACCACTTTACTTGGGACAGAAGCTTACTTTTAGATAGGATGTGCATGATCTTCATTTGAGACATGTGAATAAATTGTCCTTACCTAGATTCCGTTCTTCCATGTTTCGTAGATCTTTTTCGTACAATGCGCCGGTAATGTTCAATAAGTACTCTTTACAACATGAAAACTTCTCAGTGAAGAGCTTTCGTTTGAGGCTGAGAGACAGAATATTTTTGGAGGGCTGAAAGTGTGTTCTCATTTCTCATCGACAGACTAGATCGTCATTTTTCTTGTTTGTATCAGTTTAATTTAGACTTAGATTTAGAATTTGTATATCATTTTTTTTTCTCTGCTGTTTGTTTTGTATAGAGTGATCTTACCTTTTATCTTACCTGTGCATAACGTGGTGTATTTTGCTCGTCTGAGAGGTCAAGTTGAGTAGCTTATGCTACTGATTGTATTATTATTATCATCTGCAAAGCTCTGAAGTAGGTGGTCATTTCCAGCAGATCGTTGATTTGGAGTAGGAACAAAGTTGGTGCCCAGAGCGATCCCTGTGCGTTGATTACCATCGTATCTGAGGACACTCTGTCAACCATCATATGGAGTGATCTATCTAAGAGAAAACTCGATGGTGAGCTTTAAAGTTGAGGCGGCAAACCATTTGACTGAAGTTCCCCAAGAAGGCTCTAGAGCCAGACCCGGTCAAATGCTCTGGAGATAGCAAATGATGCAGCTAGAGATTCCTCATGTTTTTCAATAGATTTCTGCTATACATGTGTTACGTAGGCAAGCAGGTCTCATGTTGATCTCCACTGACGAAAGTCATATTGCTGATCATTCATTGTCTTGTAGCTCTCCAGGTATTTGATGAGCTCGATGTTGTTTGCTTCCACTTTAGAGATCACAGATTATAGTGCAATGACTTTATTATTATTAGGGAGGGTCTTCTTCCCTTTTTTTGGAACTGGTTGCACTCTACCTGTCTTCCACCTCGAAGGAAACACACCAAGTTTGTATGAAAGGGTAAACAAACTGCGGAGAGCTGGTGTTAATTTAGGAGCACATTCTTCGAGACTTTTTGGTTTTGAGATCAAGCAGAAAAAGAGAATCGCAGGCATATGACTATGGATGGGAGCAATATTAGGAGGGTCCTTCTCTTGTGGATCCAAATCAGAATTTGCTGCAAACATTCCAGAAAAATGTTGGCATTTTCCTGTGGTGTGGTATCAAGTATGCAATCATCTTTGTCTAGGGAGAGAATGACCTAGAAGGGAAATTCTTATCAATTGCTTTGGCGAAAGTCCAAAACGAACGTGAGGTATTCGAGCATTCGATCAGCGCTGATCTTATTTTGGCATTATATGTCTCTTTTGGAACATGAAACTATACTCTATACAGTACAGTTTGATGTTCTATGGTATTACGGCATGAGGTCATATGGTAGCAGATGCCAGTATGAAACAAGTTCATATACTAATGGCAATAGTTTTCAAAGTCAATCTAATAGGTGTCGGCTCAAAACATGGAGTTGTAAAATACATTATGGAAATTGGAGTGGAGTGGAACATTGGAATTTCAATGTAACATAGAATACAATCTGATGTTCTTCATTACCTGTTTCTAAGTAATTTACAATATATTTTTTTCTCCTTCAACCAGGCATTTTACCCGCAGAAGTAACCGAAAGCGGAAAATTTCGCCTAATGATGCAAGCCAGCAATCGAATGATCACAGTTCACTATCACGGGTAATACATTACAACGAATACTTACCAATTGCAGGAGGTTGTGGTTGTTGTATTAGTGGAGGTTGTGGTTGTTTCTTATATTGAGTCGAATTTGTTGGTTCGGCATAATTTTGGAATATTATTTGGATCAAATGTCCAGTTTCGTCTTTTCCTCCTAGGACATCCAGGAAACAATACATTATTTCATGATTTATCCAAAAAATTAGTTGTTTATAAAATTTTGGTATATATTTTCAGTTCAATTCGAAAAAATCTGTATAATTATGCAAATAGAGAATTGGTTTCAAGAGCAAGTGCTTCTAAATTTAAGCAGACCGTCCTCTATCATAATGGATAAGGCTTCATACCATGGCAAAGTAGTGGAGAAATAATCCAATTCCTTATCGGAAATGGGAGAAATACAAGAATGGTTGAAACAACATATTATCAAATTTGAACAAATAGGTAACATCTGTCTTTTCTTGCTGTTTATCTGTATTTGCAAGTTTTCTAGAGGTAAACCACTGAAGAGGTGCATCTATTGTTCCAGCATTTACGTTGTGTTACATCATACTGAACTTTTTGAATATGAAGAATAAAACTAGAAATTGAAACAAGAACTTGTAAAATATAATTTTATCAACTGGAGCTAGATGTAAAATTATGTCCTTAAATATTGAAAAATCAATCTGAATATGGTACGAATTGTGCGACAGGGGTAGACAATGGTTTAGCTGGGAGTATATTTACAAAATTAAGTTTGAATCAGATTATTATGAAGTTTTGAAAGATTAGAATCAATTTTAATAATAACACAATTTTCTCTTTTAATATGAATACTTTCTAATATTAAACGTTTATCATTATTTTTTCAACCTTCAAAATTTTCTTATTGTTGTAGTCAAAATGGTTTATGTCTGTTATATGCTTACTAAGTGCAGTGAATGACATTTTTTATATATTTCTGCCCTTTCAAACTTTTATCAGGGTATTGGGAAGATTGACCGATGTATAATTTTCCACAATCTGTACAAGGGATGGAATGGGTTATCTTTTTGAAAGGAACGTCTTTTTTTAATTTAGTAAAAAGACTTTTCTGGTTTAAATAACTTTTATGACATAGGTATATGTAGATCATACGGTTTTACTATATTACTAAGTTTTTCAGATAGGCCATTAATACATTGTACTGATATGTAGTGTTTTCCTTTTGATTCCTCATTACTTGTATTGATTCTACTAGAGGAGGTTCCTAAATCGTGTGCCCTAAGTTGTCTTATTGAACCCAGAACCCAGGCTGACTTCTACATCTGGTCTATCAAGATCGAGTTGTTATAAGCCAAAATGGTTTTCAAGTTAGAACGCAGCTAAGACCGAATTCCTCCCAAAATGCCGATGATCAGAACCACAGACGTTTTTCCACGTCTGTTTTTAATCATTTCCAATATACTTTTAGCTCCTACGGGTGAGGTAAATTTGCGATCTACGAATCACGCTAGTATGATGCAGATCGAATACGTACCAATAGAAGAAGGTTGTGATTCTGGCTGGTGCTCAAATTGAGTCGGATTCAATTGTTCGGCATAATTTTGGAATATAACTTGGATCACATCTTGAGATTCGGTTACGAGTCCTTGTGTATCTAGTAAAGAATACGTTATGTGATTAACGAAATATGCTTTACATGCAGAATACATACAATGCGTATTATGACTATTTCGTATAAGTGTATATCGTCGTCTACGCAACTGCGACATATTAAATTTTATAGGAGTTAAGAAATTACTAACTCTTCTGTTACAAATAATTCCACTTCCGAAATATATATTCTATATCCATGTTTAGCAATATAATAAATTTTATTTCATAATTATTCAAATGGACTTAAGTAATTTGCTCGTTATTTTAATCTGGAGATGCGCGGTTTTATTTCGATATAGGAAACAACTCAAACATTAAGCGAATATTTTATTATGAACTGGAAATTTTTCAAACTGGTAGACAGATCCATTCATGTGAAATATTATTGTAGTAAGAATATAATAATGATTCTTCACTTATGTATTAATTATATGTGAACTCTTGGGAAATAAGTAGCATTAACCCATATCTCAACTTTTTTTTGTCCAAATCCATTAATAATATGATAAAGTCAAGCGAGTTTCATGAAAAATCAATCCATTTCTGTAGATGAATTAATTTCCATAGATGTTGTGCCTTTATTTACAAATATAGTAATCGAATTAGTTCTCATTATAACCATGAGTGCGATTATAAAAATGTTAATATCTCAGACACAGAAACAAATTATTATAGATCTAACCTAGAGATGATTGATATGACGCTAATTCTTAACATATAGAAGTGATGTACAATCATTGAGTCAAATTTATACAAATTCAATTAATTAAACACTTCTAAGTTATTCTTATAATGTTCAAAATTGTTCTTATGTAGAAAACTGATTCAATATATCATTACTACTGGTACAGCAAAAACCATTCTATCGTAGTGATAAAATGTTAAACACATCTGTTTAACATCGCACTTATTTGGCTCAAAGCTTAAGGAATCCCGAGCTTTAGTGATCTGAATTCACTTTTAAACGTGCAAATTGATGCACAAAATATTTTGTCGAAGTAAAACATTTTCCCTCAATTTCTACAATGATGCCAATTGAGAAGCCTATGTTTCGAAGATCAGAGGAGGATGATAATGAATTCATGTCGTCTCCAGAGTTACAAACATTGAAGTATATTTAGGTATTCAAATAGTGATTCTATTATTATTTTCATCTATATCACTTGATTATTAATAATATTCGTTAGCAAAACTCTATAAAGTTGAATCGAGAACCTAAGAGGTTGATTTGTTACAGTTTCGATTATTCGTGTTTCTGTTCGTTTCGGCTACGTGAGTAGTTTTAGTTGAAATTTGCGCGATAAGGACGCTTTGTGATGAAAAAAATTAGTTTTAAGAAATCCCATTTTAGACACAATACGTCTTCTTATGAAGGTCATGAAACCGAAACGTACCTAAAGACGAAAATAATAAGCATATGTGTTAGTGTGACCTATTTCCCGAGAATTTATATATAATTCATACTTGGGCCAAGAATCATTATTAATAAGAGCCCTTGGTATCAACGTGGATATATCTTAAATTAAATTCTGATATAATGGTACTTACCATTGCGGATCTGTAACGTGCTCACGTATAGTGAAGAACAGATGAAGAAAAGAAGGAACAACATTTCGAGGTCAAATAGTAGAGAAGCGATATTTTATTATGTTTTATCTCTTCTGCTACCACTCATTGAATGATTCTATCCTACATAGTGAAATCACATGCATTGATAAAAGATATCGAAACAAACGGATATATTAGAAAGGAAACAAGTCCTCTCGCTGATATGAAAATATATGCTTCTACTGTTTAGCATCATCATTTCAATTCAAGATAGTGCGGCGTAATTTTTTTTTCAATATCTATAGTTTTATTCTTGTTGAGTTTTCAAATGATGGATAGAAATACTAAATCTTCATTGTGGTAAGGCTCCAGGTCGACCCAGTGACAACTGGATCTGACAGTCTTATACAGCTGTTACAACTTTTCGGGCTCATCAGCAGAACGAGTAGGTGGTAATCTTACCGGTTGACAGGTTTATCTGTAGTATATACAATAAGGCACACAGAATTGTCTATACTCTAGTATAGCCTAGTTGTTATGACGCAATCTATGAGTCGATAGATGTTTCACTGAGAAACTTTTGAAATACAACGCACTGACTCTCAGATTTCTCGCACTTCAATGTATATTAAAGAGTTGATACGCCAGATGACGACTCCGAACCTTGAGATAAATACAACAAAGAGCTCTTGTTGAGCATCTAATTATTGGTACGGTGTCCCAAGAATACTCTCTACAGGTGGGTATCCTTTTCCTCATCGTGACATCACGCAATTAGCTTCACGCCAGGGGTCGCATGGAATAGAATGATGGAAACAAGAGATTATGCAATATTCTGACGAAACCTAGCAAAGTCGAAACAACTGTAAACTCTTACCGACTTTGTTTACATCAGTTCACCTCATGCAATTATCAATGAGTATTTGTAATATTTTCTCCATTCATGAACAATTTCTTGGTAATTTAATATCCGTTAAGGTGTCAGTCAGGGAAATAGTTGTTCAAGAATCACTCGCAGTTTCTTTGATGAGAAAAATCAGTCGAATCCGAATGAATTAAATCGAGCTTTTATCTACTTATTTTATTTCTCAACATAATCTCCTTGTAGCCCGATATACTTCGTCCAACTTTTTTTCAATTTTTGATGTTTGATTTGAGGGTCCGGCCCAGAAACCATTTAGTTTTTGAGAAAAAACGTATACCCACTTTTCTAGACATTTGGTCAACGTTGATTGAAAACGTATCCAAATATTTTTCCAAAATGACTCTATAACGCGATAGGCCTATAATTATTTGCCCGATTTTCCCCTTTGCCTGTATATAGGACTTACACGGCATTCTTCCAGTCTTTTTGCGTATACTCTCTTAGCAAAACTGTGGTTCATCAAGATTGACAGAGGGTCCGCTAGTACATCGACTACCTCTATCACGATGGTTCCATGTACATCATTCATACCGTATGACCATTTATTACATATCTTTTTCATTACTTCACATATTTCCTAAATAGTTATTGGGGTAAATAAAATGACTAGTGAGTGTCGTGTCTGTGGGTGATGTTATTTACATTTATCTTATTTCTCTCTGCCGTTTTGATGAAATAATAATAGTTATTTTATTTTAGCAATTAAAAATGATTAAATAAAGAAAAATATGGCCAAAAATAGTTACAGAGGAAATAATGATTCCTCCCGAAGAGAGCACGCCACTGATCTGAAAACACCTACAATAATAGCATAGCATAATAAAAGGTATGAATAAGTTATATGCATGAATGTCTTAATTTCGGAACAAGAGGATTTAGCCTGAAATGCGCCTGAAATAATATACAATGATATATTAGATAATATAAACGTGATGCTTGTTTTACTTAGGAAGACGTTTGTGTCTTGCATTCATAAACAAATTGTAACACTTAAAGCATTACAATATCTCTTCGCGACTTACGGGTTTATGTGTTGTCTCAGGCTTTTATGTTGATACCTCATTCGGCACATCCTTTGCTTCTAAATGGAGAAGGCTGGTATCTACAAGGAACGTGATATGAATTAAACGACCACAATCTAATAAAATGTAGTCCTAACAGCGGTCTTGCCAGATCGTAATACAGTTCGTGAATATAATCCGTTCATTATCAAATTTCAATAAAGTACACCCACATTTCCAATAGCATTCAGCAAGTATTATTACATTTCTTGTGCTATGAGGATTGAAACAGACGATTTCCACTCGGCAAAACCTGCATACCTGCTTATATCTTCATGAAATTTTCACTTCGAAGCGTCGATTCTATACGAATCTCCCAGTTAACTTTGTTAGTGAGGAGATCGATAGCAAGTTGATTGAATTAACAGAAATATTAAGAATACCATAAGTACTCCTGCAATATAAGAAAAAATAGATGTTTATTTTAATATGAATTTATTGAATCACAATAGGTACAACTGATTGTTTCACGATCTCTGATGTATAGGGTGCGACAAAAATTTTTTTAAGTAAAAAAATTGAAGCAAAAAGATTTTTTTTCAATGAAACCTATTTATTAAAACATGAAGAATTATTTATGAAAAACTGTATCAAGTGCCACAACAAGCCAGAAAACGACCAACTCTATTTTGAGCATGTAGCATAAGTTTGCGCAAATATTAATGTGGATTTTATTTCTCAAGTATCCCCAAAAGAGAAAATCTGGTGCTGTCAAATCATTGGAACTAGGAGGCCACTCAACATCTCTATTTTTTTTCATCAACCTGGCTCTAAGAAGAGTGATCGCTTCACGCGCTGTGTGGCATGTAGCACAATCCTGCTGAAACCAAAAGTTTTCCATGCCAAGTTCTTCCAACCGAAGTTGCAGAAATTGACTTATCATTGTTTGATACGGTTCTCTATTAACAGTAAGTAGCATTGCCTCTGGCAACTATTTTCTGATCAAACTGCACGTTCTCTTGAACAAGACTCCAAAAACTCCCCAAAAACGATAATTTTGCAACAAAATTTTACTTCATCGCTCATTATGAATTAAATTAGGTTCTGCTTCCACAAAGTTTGTAACGATATGTGCTTATTACAAACGTCTTTGAATATCAATTGGTCGTAGTTTGGATACAGTTTGATTTTTTATGAATACATAAGCAAGTCTAAGTTTAAGATTCTTCTTAAAGTCTGCCGCATGTCTTCTTGTGGTAATTTTTATTAGTTCTGCCTGAACGCCAGCCCGAACAAGCTCGATATCTTCGTTTGAACGACCAGACGAGGTCTTCCAATACCCTTCACATCATTTACTGCACCATTCTGTAAAAACGCCTTTGCTGGAGACGAACTGTTTCTTCATGTGGAGCTCTTCGACTGGGTTAAGCTCTCCTAAAAGCGTGTTGAGTTTAAATTATCGAAGAAAAGTTTTGGGGATACAATTTAACAATTTCTGCGCGTTATTAGAACGAAAAACGTTCCATAGCGAAATTCTGTATCTTTCTACTTTGATATGAAACTTTACTTTTAGAGTTGTCAAAGAAATAGCACAATTAAAACAATATTCATGGTTGGGTATAATTTGCCGCACCCCATAATTACTATTGAATAGATACATGATAAATAAAAATTAAACAGGACAATACATATTTTATGTTAGAAAATATTTCAGTCATGCTACTAGTAGAAAAGCAACTTCAATAATATTTAAGTGGATCTCGAAAGTTAATATGAGTTTTTTTATACAGGATGTCCCAGGTTTTAGTAGCAGAACTTCAACAGTCGATAGAAAATTCGAATTTGAGAAAAAAAGTTCCTATTAACATATATTCGCAGACGCTTAGTTTTTGAGATACAGGCTGTTGAAATTGAAAAAAAAATGTGTTTTTTGCGAATATCTCCGGAATCGTTTATTGTACAGAAAACAGCTTTCGCAAGCATTTTCTACTTATAGTAAGCTATGTTCTGTGTGATGAAAAATTTTTTTTCAGTCATAATTGGTGAAGATTTTGAAGGGGTAGTGGGTGTTTTTCTCCCCAACTTCTACGCCACTAAAAAAAGTACGGTTTTGAGGCAGCCATTTGAACCGCCAATGTTTTCTACACAAAAAAGGTATTTGGTCATAAGCTCTAAAATTGACCGTTTCCGATAAAAATCAACTTTTATGTTGAAAAACATGGTCAATTTTTTGGTTTTGTTACGTTTTCTAACGTTTGAATAAATTTTGTATAATTAGTAAGAATTGACCATGTTTTTCAACATAAAAGTTGATTTTTCTCGAAAACGGTCAACTTTAGAGCTTACGACCTTTTTGGTGAAGAAAACATTGGCGGTTCAAATGGTTGTCTCAAAACCGTACTTTTTCCAGTGGCGTTGATGTTGGGGAAAAAACATCCACTACCCCTTCAAAATCTTCACCAATTATGACTAAAAAAAATGTTTCATCACACAGAACATAGCTTACTATGAGTAGAAAATGCTTGTAAAAGCTGTCTTCTGTACGATAAACGGTTCGCAAATAACGAAATTTTTTTTTTCAATTTCAACACCCTGTATCTCAAAAACTAAGCTCTGTGCATATATGTTAATAGGAACTTTTTTCTCAAAATCAAATTTCCTATCGACTGTTGAAGTTCTGCTACTGAAACCTGGGACACCCTGTATATGTTGACTACACGAGAGAGAACTCATTCGAGAAACATCGTTTGAGTCAGTGGGGGAATGTTGCTATTTTTAAAAATGTATTTCTACATTTTCAGTTTACCTCCTTGTCGTATCAACATTTATTTGAATTTTGTAAACGGTGTTATAGGATTTTTCGGATGCTGAAAATCCAATGAAGCCAAAGGAACGAGACAGAGACAGGTTTATTGCAACCTAAACTTAAGCTTGCGTCTTCTCCGGGAAGGAGGATCCTATAATCCTTAGTATCATGATATCAGGACTAACTACTCCTATTAGGTCTTCCATATTCATGCTCGGGATCAACACCAACAACACCCTTCAAAGGGATGATCATGTCGGGTCCATTGCGAGAACCACTTTACAAAAACGTGATGCTCTATTTCGTGCAAGAGCTACTTTACATCCCAACAGCTCCTCATAATATACAAAACATACACTGAAGTTCTTGGGTTATATTCAGAGGAGAGTGTTTCGTCTGATTGATGATGTCACACTTACGAGTTCATTGACATCTCTAGAACATCGTATAAAGGTGAGAGATCTTTCCCTTTTCTATAGATAATATTTCCATGGACGGTGTTCGCCAGAAATCTCGTCTTTCATTCCACCACGAGAGATTCCAGATGGGCGGCCTAGACTAGCTCAAGCTAGTCAAGCTCCAAACCTACCGAACTTCTTCCTACCAGACTTTGTTTTTCTATCGAACGGCAAAGTTGTGGAACTCTTTGCCTAGCGAAGTTTTCCTCATCTCTTTAACCTTCAAACCTACCATTTGGTCACACGAAGTTCTTCGAACATTATAGGTTTCCCTCTAGTGTAGACAAAGTATGAAAAAAAAAGAACAACAATTTTGATACACTCAATCTCAAATTTAATGCATAATAATCACTATCAGAATAGTTTCATTCATTATATCGTTTATGAACCTTATCGAGGTCTATATGCAAGATGAATTCTTCTAACTCCACTCGATTTTCTTTCAACTAAAGAGTGAACTGAATACCGTAAGTAATGTGATTTTATTTGGTACTACTAAAGTAATCTCTTCATTCCGTAGCATGTGGAACTAAATTTACCCATAACGATATCATTAATACATGAGTGTGCATCAGATAATATACATCCACATAATCAAAGATGATTCATATGAACTTACTTGTACAGATTCTATTTGCTGAGATATTATAGTCATCCTACTAAAATAGTGGTAATGAGATTATGAATTTGAAATGAACGCATTGATTCGAAGTTGCGTAATCATGAATAGTGACGAAGATATTTCACTGAGTAGTCTCACTCGCAGGGACATCTCTCGTACTACGTACAGTAAGAGAAGTAGAAAGCATCAACTCAGGAAGCATCCTGTATACCTATTACTCCCACTTATCACCCATTATTTTGCAATTTGTAAAGTCTGACAAGAATGAATATCTTTCTTCATGTATACAAACCTTTCGAAACCTTAGAAGTTCATTAATAGTTATTCCTAAGAACATCGCTCTATAATGGAACGTGGATAGTAGGAATTTAGACTCCCTTCCCACTTGTTACTTGCTGCGGCAGAAGACTCGCACACTCGCAACATAACGTTTAGTATAAATACAGTTTTTCTTCTGGCGGAACATGTAATGCCTTCTCCATTTAGAATCCGCAACGTAAGTTTCCCCTCAAATTCTCCTCAAGAAAATTCAATTTACCAACTTTCACTACATGAGAAACGTGGTTCACTTATACGTCCTTCAAACTAGGACTTCCTACGATACTAAAAACTACGATATAAATGAACTCATCCTTCTTCCGTCGATGTACCGGAGAATTCGCTTAACTTTACATAGAAAACATCGGATACAAATTGCGGAGTTCCGGTGTTAACCGCTTGTAAATTCATTACAAATTGAACAATGAAATGAAAATAAAACACAAATTCACATTAAACTGTAGAATGGTGTTAATTTAAATAATTCAATACAAATTATTTTTCACTACCCAATGGCATTCACAGAAAGATTTTCTAATCAGTTGATTGCTCATTTTGGTGGAAGAATTGTTAAGTGAAAGGAGGTGGAAACATATTTTTGGAGTGATTTCCAATCAGATATTCGAACAAAATTTGAATTTCAGACATGGATGTTATAAGGACATTTTTGAGACAATAAATAAAATCAAATGATCTAATAATGCGAGTACAAACGAAATTTACAACAAATTCATAATTTGAATTCAATATTGTAGATGGAATATTTATTAAACAGCCCACCTGTAATTGGAATTTCATTTGGAAAGCAATATCAAATACTAATGTCCCTCTCTCTTGTGCGTGAAGCCATTTTCCATGTATTTCTCACAAAAACTGACTAATGAGATGTAACATGGTTAATGACGTATATCTCCCTTATGCTGAATTTTGAATGATTCTATGTCACGAAATGAAAAATTGTTTACCCATCAAATTGAGATTTTATTGATGGACTAATTCAACGACTAAATATAAATCATTTCAATGATTTTAATAATCTTATCGAATTTAATAGTTATAGATTGAAAACTTTGAAAAAACAAAACCTGTATAGTTGGTTCATTTTCAGATTAATTAAGAAATCAGATTTATATGAGTATTCCATTATAGCAGAACGCTATGAAAATACAGCCCAATTTGTTGAGTCGAATGTCCAAAAGGAACTAGATTCCTGTTTCAAAATTGAATGTACAAAAAGGAGAATATTTTCAGAACATAACATGAATGATTGCTCATCTGAATTGGATAATGTAGATTGAATTAGTATGACTAATAATGCATATGTTAACACTTCCTGTACTAACTTAATTTCCAGAATAAAGCATTTACTCAATGAGTTTTTCCCTGAGAAATTCCACAAAAATCAAAACAAAACTAACAATTTAATAATTGGTTCACCAAAGGAATAAGAACATTCAACAAAAATGGAAAAGAATACTATAAGCCTTATAAATCAGGCACTATCACAAGAAATTTCTTTAAGGCCTATATAGAATCTACAAAAAAGCTATTATGGCCTCTAAACCAATGAATGACAATCATTTCATAAAAAAGGCTACTAATAACAATAAAGCATCATGACAGATTATTCGAGATTATACAAGAAATAATACCAAAAGTAAAAACATTTTTCATGCACAAAATACCACTTTCTTAGGTAAAATCTATGTACAGAATGCGGACTTGAGAGCAATAGTCTGCTATTAAGAATGTACGAACAATGTATCCGCTTTAGACGAGAATAAAAGGTAACAGCGTCTGTTTGTGAGCAGTGGGAGGGCTCCGTCTTCAACTTGAATGGAAAATTTGGATAACAAATTCAGATAAATATTATTAGTAGTATACAGAGTATTCCACGAGAGCCGTTCGTTAGAAGTTTTCGTGGTTAGAAAAAAATTACCATTCTGAAATTTTGGGTTCCAGGGTTATCCAAGATTTTCTTTCTTTTCAAAATATTTTCAAGATCATACTACTTCCGGTTACACCGGAAGTCGCCATTAACTTCCTTATTTTAAATAGAACACCCGATATATTATTTCATTTTTAGATTCCTGAGAAAATTTCATAGTAGATTCCATCAGGTTTCCCTATACCTCTTTTCAATTTTTTCTCAGATATCTTGATTTTTTTGATGTAGCGCTGTTTTGAGCATTGCGCCCTTTAACCAATTTCGATTAGTGGAAAGCGCTTCTAGGGTAGACGGAAGCACAGGAATGATTCTTTCGAATGCCATATTGACAACTGATTTATCGCATACAGGGTATCCAAAATTTAATGACCAATTACATCATTTTAAAAGTTGAAAAAGTTCGGTTTTTCAAATTGGACACCCTGTATTTTATTAGATAGTCGGATGCAGATATTGATTCTGCATCGATTTGCTATAACATTCTCTATACCTATTTCCAGTGGTTTTCTTGATAATCCATATTTTGTATTTTAATGTGGTTTTTTGGCAGAAACCGAAACATCGCTTGCCTTTCGAAGCCAAATAAACATCAATGAAACGGTAAAAAATTTACTTTAATTACTCATATTAGTAAGCGCATGGTGAACACGGTTCAACAATTCCTCTCTAGTTTGTACCGGCCTACAGTACACTAGTTCTTTTATGCGACTCCAGAGATAAAAATCCAAGGGGGTCAAATCGGGTGATCTGGGTGGCCAGTTCCGAAATCCTCGCGGGCCATTCCACCGATCCTCGAACATCAGTGACAATTGCCGGTGTACAGCTATAGTGGAATGAGCTGGAGCACCATCAAGCTGATACCAACTGTTTGCTCTATCACGTGGAGGTAGGGCATTTAGAAAATCACCAGCAAACCCTCTCAGTATCTTCAGATATTTTGCCACATTTAAATTTTGGTAGAACATTTGAAGTTTGATCACCTTTTGATAAAAATATGGATTAACAAGAAAACCACTGGAAATAGGTATGGAGAATGTATAGCAAATCGATGCAGAATCAAATTCTGCATCCGACCATCCAATAAAATACAGGGTGTCCCATTTGAAAAAACGAACTTTCTCAACTTTTAGAATGATGTAATTGATCATTAAATTTTGGATACCCTGTATGCGATAAATCAGTTGTCAATATGGCATTCGAAAGAATCATTCCTGTGCTTCCGTCTACTCCAGAAGCGCTTCCCACCAATCGAAATTGGTTAAAGGGCGCAATGCTCAAAACAGCGCTACATATGTCAAAATTTTCAAAAAAATCAAGATATCTAATAAAAAATTGAGAATAGGTATAGAGAAACCTGATGGAATCCACTACGAAATTTTCTCAGGAATCTAAAAATGAAATAATATACCGGGTGTTCTATTCGAAATAAGGAAGTTAGTGCCGACTTTCGGTGTAACAGGAAGTAGTATGATCTTGAAAGTATTTTGAAAAGGAAGAAAATCTTGGATAACCCTGGAACCCGAAATTTCAGAATTCTAACTTTTTTCTAACCATGAAAACTTCTAACGAACGGCTCTCGTGGAATATCCTGTATAATTCATTCGTATATATAATGAAAATAATACGAGGGCAAGTGAAAGGTCCCTGAAAAATGAAACAAGAAATGGTTTATTAGGTCAAAACCTATTTATTTCTCAATATAATCTCCTTGTAGCCAGATACCGTCAAACATTTTTCAAATTTCAAATTTCCAAATCTCTTTCCGCCGAGCCATTTCTTCAAGCTTGGGAATCGTAGGGGCCGAAATCTGGGGACTATACTTTATGACGAACCAGTTCGTAGCGCAATTCATGAAATTTTCCCTTTGCGACGTCGAATCGACCCAACGTTTTGCCCTTTTCGATATAATCGATATGGGCGATACCGTGTGCATCCCAAAATACTGTCGCGATGACTTTGTTGACCGATAAACCCAATTTGATCTTTTCCGGTTTTCATTTGTCAGGACAACTCCACTGTTTCGACTGTTCCATGGTTTCTGGTGTGTTGTGATATATCCATGTTTCGTCCGCGGTTACGAAACGGCCCAAAAAGTCATTCTTATCGCTCTTTAATAACCCAACATTCCTTCGAAGTTGTGACATGGTCGCGCTTGTTGTCAACAGCGAGCAAATGCGGGCACACATCTGGCAGATAGCTTTCTCCGTTCGGTTGAGATGCCCATAGCCTCATCATCATCAATCTCGCGCACTTTAACTCACCGATCGTTCAATATCATGGCATGGATTTTATCAACGACTTCTGGCGTTGTAACCTCAACTGGACGACCAGAACGTTTGGTTCCCTTTGTGGTCATACTACCAACAGGAAAATCAGTAAACTACTTGTCAATCATTCCAATCGATGGAGTTCCCATACTATTCAACAAGCCATGCTCTGGTTAGCGTAATGTTTTCTCCACGCAAGAAATAATGTTTAATCAAGACGCGCAATTCACTTTTTTCCATATTTATAAAATCTCTAAGATTGCTTGATAACATATCAGCCTGAAAATTTCAATGCGTTCTAGTTAAAGATGGTACATCACACATGTCCCATGGGATTTCGATTGTGGCACCATCTGCATTATTCTTCAGAGACTTTTCACCTTTCCCTTGTACGATAAAGGTCCGAGTATCGATCATCGTAAGACAAATTATGTTGTCATTTCGGATAAATCAATGACGTAGAGTATAATTTGACATCTTTCCACTATTTATCTGTTCCTAGCCATTAAATATGATCTATAGGTTACTGCTAATTTAATTTTAATTGCCATACCAAAAAGTTGTCTGATATCCCAGATTTGGGCATCTTTAGGGAGCTGGTCACTGGAGTAGGCACTCTTTAGTTAGTCTATAACTTCCAAAACTTTTTAGAAAATCGAGATATATCCCTCCTCATTTCAATAACACAGAATTTTCTTTAAATGGGGTGCTCCCGCGCAATTCCATTCTTATATTATTGATTTTGTTTCGATTCGTTGTGACGAGACAAATACAAGTGCGACTTGAAGCCGACGTTTCGCTAAGTATTGTGAGGGCGTCCTCAAGCTGAAACTAATACAGTCTCACACACGATATTTGCTTAAATCCATGGAAGATACGCTCAAGGAAAATAATAGAATAAAACTGCATCCGCATACTACTACATGTCTTTATTTCATCAAAATTGGATGGACCATATCAGTTTAATCTGTGTAGAACATCCTACGGAGTTGAAATTACAATTTGTTCACAGATGAAGAACCAGTTCTGTGCACAATTTATATCATTCCATTTGTATTCTGAATTTGCATCGATACTACTCAACGCCAAGCAGTGTTCTACCTTCCCTGCGTTGTCTGGTTGATTTTCGGCCCAATTCGTGTATGTCATAGGTTTACCTGTCGACAACCAAATATAATGTCCTTCTTCTGCCATATCTGTACCAGATGTCCAAAATTTTTGGTTCGGATCTGAAAACATAATCGGTACACAATCATCATATTCACCTCGAAAATGAGTAGTATTATAGATAGTAACGTCGAGTGTAACGTGAATTTTCGTTTTTTGGGCAATTCGAACAAATTCGGAGTTTATCAGATGAGCTGTCAAGACTGCTTTGCCATATACCTAGCTCGAACACGACGTAGTTTTATTCCAGGAACACCCACACATACTTGTTAAAAAAGGGAATTACATTTTTGTAGTATCCAGTTTATAACTCTTTCTGATGAAACTTCTGTGAGGGGAAACCAATTAGTTCTACTCAAGTCTAAAATTGTGCTTTATTCATGATTCATTTCAAACAAAATTTGGTGTGAACGTACGTATCGAAAGAAACATTTTCAAAATGACTGGATAACTAGCAGTCAAGGGGCTCGGATGAGAAGTTAATCGTGGGGTCCTCGTTATTGTAATGTTAAAAAATGCACCATAGGATTAGACTATAAAGTATATTGAGTTTTAAAATTATTTAAAATAAATAATAATATAAATATAGATTGCATTAACAGAAACTAAAAAAAGTGTTGTACGAGAAGGTATAATTGTCAATAATTATTAATTAAAATCTTTTTTCTTGCCTTTACATCTTTAACTATTCATTCGTTGTGACGGTGTACTCAAGCGTAAGCGTGACCGTAATCGAAATAAAAACGCATTTTCAATATGATGATTGATAAAACATACTAGACTGAATAAGATATTTTCACTTATTTATTATACAGGTGTCCTCGAACTGCGTGGCAAAAATAAAACCGAAGATTCTTTGATTCGAAGAAAATTTGATGAGCGTTTTTACTTTTGCCTCAAGTGTCTTGTTTACCCGGTAGAGGGCTTCAAAATTGCAAAAACAATTTTGTTTTTTCGGTATAACTTGAGAACGTGATGAAGAACTTTTACAATATTTGACAGGTGAGTTACTGTCAATAATGGCCATTTTTGAGAGTGGAGCACAGAGCCTTAGAGACCATAGAAATGGCTCAAACTTGAGGATGTAACGGGAAAAGTGTCCAGAACTTTTTTGTGGTCGATGTAAATTTTGATAAAATCAACGGATTAGCTTGAAAAAATTAATTCTCGAGTCTCTGCAATTTTGGCTTACTAATTTTACTTGATTAAAATACCTTAGTTGCCTTTGCTTTTCTAATGTCATTTTGGCATTTGAAGAATTTATTCTCAAAACTGTCAGTTATTACTTTGCTTTCCGTAAAAATTTTATAAAATTATGGCTCAAAATTTCACTAACACTGAAATGGTTGATATGTTATTGATTTATGGACTTTGTCGTTGCAATGGCCGGAGAAGGGAAAGATATCCGCATCGCAAAATTCCAAATCGGCAAACCTTCGCGAAACTGGCAAATTTGAAGCAAATCGCAGAGAAACTGGACGCAGACGGACAAGAAGGACGTTAGAGCTCGAAGGAGCGATACTGGAAGCGGTTGAAACTGAACCTGGGATAAGCACACTACGTTTGGGACTTCGTATTGGAGCCTCAAAATCATTAGTTCATAATGTACTGAAAGAAGAACTGTTGTATCCCTATCATATTAAAACAGTTCAAGACTTATTGCCCATGGATCCAGGTCATCGGCTAGATTTCTGTCGGCTTATTGTCCAAAGACAAAACGCAAACCCCAATTTTTGTAGAAGAATTCTGTTCACGGACGAAGATACTTCCACGAGATGTGGTCTTTTTAACCTCCATAATGAACATTTCTATGCTGATGAAAATCCTAATGAAACGGAAGTTACATATTTTCAGAATCAAACTAAAATCAATGTTTGGGTTGGAATTGTGGATAACTTTATTATTGGCCCTACCGTTATACCCGATCGATTGAACGGGGAGAACTACTTGAACTTTTTGGAACAAAGGCTACTTGAACTGTTGGAAGACTTGCCCTTACACATTCGTCGTGGCCTGGTTTATCCATGATGGTGCACCTCCTCATTTCACATTAGCTGTGAGGTGACATTTGAATGCGGAATATCCAGATCGCTGGATAGGTAGAGGACACGATGCACCAGTGAACTGGCCGGCCCGCTCCCCTGATTTGACGCCCTGCGACTTCTTTCTATGGGGCGCTTTGAAGTCGAAAGTTTATGCAGCTCCAGTAAACACACGAGAGGAATTGTTGCAGCGAATTAATCATGAAGCGGATTTATTGAAGAATGATCCTGAAGTACTAGCCAGAGTTCAATCCAATTTCTTGAAACGAATTAATTTGTGTATTCAGGAAAATGGGCAACATTTCGAACAATTGATGCCTTAGCGATTTCCCAAAAAGTTTTGTTGTTTCTTTTAATTTAGCATTTGTTTTTCCTAAATAATCACATCGTTTCCCCATTTCTATTGTTTTTATTATTCGTGTTTTACCGAGATATTAACCATTTCAGTGTTAGTGAAATTTTGAGCCATAATTTTATAAAATTTTTACGGAAAGCAAAGTAAAAACTGACAGTTTTGAGAATAAATTCTCCAAATGCCAAAATGACATTAGAAAAGCAAAGGCAACTAAGGTATTTTAATCAAGTAAAATTAGTAAGCCAAAATTGCAGAGACTCGAAAATTATTTTTTTCAAGCTAATCCGTTGATTTTATCAAAATTTTCTAAGAGTAAAAAAAGTTTTCAAATTAGATAGGCTATCTACATAAAAAATATAGAGTGAATTACATCGACAACAAAAAAGTTCTGGACACTTTTCCAGTTACATCCTCAAGTTTGAGCCATTTCTATGGTCTCTAAGGCTCTATGCTCCGCTCTCAAAAACGGCTATTATTGACAGTAGCTCACCTGCCAAATATTGTAAAAGTCCTCCATCACGTTCTCAAGTTATACCGAAAAAACCAAATTATTTTTGCAACTTTGAAGCCCTCTACCGGCTAAACAAGACACTTGAGGCAAAAGTAAACAGGCTCGTCAATTTTTTTTCGAATCAAAGAATCTTCGGTTTTATTTTTGCCACGCAGTTCGAGGACATCCTGTATATACAAATATAAAATATTTGATAATAGAAACAATTTTTGTTAAATTCTTGACAAAATTGACCAAATATTTAAAAATTTCTGAGTCTATTTTACTATGATGATAAATCCATAAAGAAATTTGAATAGCCAAAATCATATTCAACTTCATAATCAATCGATTCTGTGGGTACTTGAAGCAGGATTTACTTTGTTAAAAGTAATATATTTCTGTATGTCTGGATCGACATTTTAAACATCAGCTTTCGGAATATTTGAACTCGTTACTGATTCTTCATACAAAAGTAAATTGGGTAGAACATCACTTTAATATTTTGATGGGTGGTAATTATTATTACCATTATTAATATAATAGAACAATAAATAATGAAACGATGGACTTATTTCTTTTGTAAATAATTTTACCACCAGGTTATATATTATTATGTATTTAGTTGTAAGATATCAGTTATCCATACAAGATAGTGACAGCTTATGTGATATTACCTGTACAAAATCTCATAACAGGAAGCACGGTTATGATACACCAGTCTTTTCCAGTAATTATTAATAAATTCAAATACGCACTTACATGTATTCCTCAAATATGCGATAAGTTCGTAATTCTCTTCTTTCGTGTCTATTGTCAACAAATGCAAGCCATGATAGTTGCAATATTGATTTGCTTTGAAATAATTTCCCTGTAAAGTATTTATGGATTAATTAAATATTCTAGTCCAGTCAGGATAGGAGTTTAGCATAGGACTCTCTTATTTCGGCAAAACAAACTATATCATAGTGTAGGTTTTGGTATCTGAAAACACCAGTCCGGAAGTCCGGTGGGAACATTGTTAAAGATATATATATATATATATATATATATATATATATATATATATATATATATATATATATATATATATATATATATATATATATATTCGCTGTGGTTTTCTTTTGCTGGTTTATCTAAAGTAAGTTGTGGGTTCTCTTAGGTTTTTCAGCCATTTTAAATGAATTATCTCAATGAAACAATCTTTTCATTCGACGCGTTTCGGCTTTCGCCTTCTTCAGGAATTTATTCATTGTTTACATTATGAACTGAAATTTAACAAAATATTTTTATATTAATTAGCTGTATGCACAATCTGTATTTATGACAAAGTTTTTCAGTTTGTTATGAGCATTGACTTTAGTTTCATATTTAAAATTTATGTGTATAATAACATAATAACTAACTTAGTTCGGTGATTATGTACAAAATAAATTAATTTTTCATGAATTATTTGAATTTTGAATATACTTATTACGTGATAGAATACCAACAGATTTCGTTTGCGTATGTTGGGGTTTGAGATCTTTCTGATATTGGTGACTAGTATGTTTAATTTACTTACGTGAGTTGATTTTACGGAAGCACACACTCATCATGGCTTTGAAATTCAGACTGAACACAGTTTGCAGAATGGGTTTTTGTTCTGAATGTAAGGGTAAGATACCCTGCTGGTTGACCGTTTGTTACACTTGTTAGATATCACTGCCTGTTTGCATTAAAATTTAATTGCTAACATGTGGCTCTTGTATCATATGTCTGTTTGACTGGACTATTTCAATTTAGTTACTTTAAAGAATTATATTATATATTTGCGAAAGATTATTCATATCGGTCTTATCGTTTACGCAGTTTTGATTTTTTTTGATGTGTACCATTTCTAAAAATATTCGACTCTTCTCATTTTGTTCTTTTTCTATTATGTCGAAATGCTCAAAATTGAATTTATGTTTAGTATTTGTCTCGTGTTTTTTTAACGCTGTTGAGTTTTTTTGATATTTATGACCTTTGATTCGTTCTTCTATGTTTTGTTTTGTTTGTCCGATGTATATTTTGTCACAGTCTGTACACGGAATTTTATAAATACAATGTGAAATTTTATTTTTGGGAATTTTGCTTTTAAGTTTAGAATATAAATGTTTTAGATTATTATCATTTTTATGTGCTATTGTAAAATTGTATTCTTTTAGAATAATATTGAGTTTTTCTGAGAGATGTTGAACGTATGGGAGTCTTATATATTTTTTAGTTTCTGTGTCTTCGTGGTTTATGGTTTTATTGTTTTCGTTGTAGTATTTGTGAATTCGGTTTTTAAAAATTTTGTTTATGAATTTTTGTGGATAATTATTGTCTGTAAGAATAGCTTTTGCTTTAGTTATTGCAGAATTGCGATATTCGGGATCGCTTAAAATGATTGCTCGATCAGCTAAACCTGTAACAACATTTCTTTTATGATTGTTCGGGACTATTGCTTCATAATTCAAATATCGGCCCGACCAGGTCGGTTTTGTATACCATGATGTGGAAATTTTGTTGTTATTATTTATTAGAGTGAGGTCAAGGAAGTTAATTTGTTTGTTGTTTTCTGTTTCTATAGTAAATTGTAATTTCGAATGGTAGTTATTGAACGCGTTAAGTAAATTCTTGAACTGTGTTTGTGGTATAGCTGTGAGGCAGTCATCGACGTACCTTTTGAAGAAAGGTAGTTCAAAATTCAAATTTTTGATGACATTCATTTCAAGCTCTTCCATCACTAATTGGGCTATTACTGACGATATGGGTTGGCCCATTGCACATCCAAATACTTGAGAATAAAAGTTGTCTTTGTACTGAAAGTATGTGGATGTGAGTGTTAAATTAATTGCATTTATGAATTCATTTAATGGTAGCGGCGTGTGGATTTCTATTTCTTTCCATTTTTTAACTATGATTTGTTCAGCAATGTCAATAGGTATGTTGGTGTATAGTGATTGTACGTCTAACGAAATTAGTTTTTGATTATTACCTAATGTAACGGTATTGATGAATTTTTTAAACTCCCATGAGTCTTTGATGTAGTGTTCGGTTTTTCCTAGAATCGGTGATAAACAATTGGCTAAATATTTAGATAAGTTGTAAAATGGACTTTGTATACATGAAATGATCGGAAATAGTCCAGTCAAACAGACATATGATACAAGAGCCACATGTTAGCAATTAAATTTTAATGCAAACAGGCAGTGATATCTAACAAGTGTAACAAACGGTCAACCAGCAGGGTATCTTACCCTTACATTCAGAACAAAAACCCATTCTGCAAACTGTGTTCAGTCTGAATTTCAAAGCCATGATGAGTGTGTGCTTCCGTAAAATCAACTCACGTAAGTAAATTAAACATACTAGTCACCAATATCAGAAAGATCTCAAACCCCAACATACGCAAACGAAATCTGTTGGTATTCTATCACGTAATAAGTATATTCAAAATTCAAATAATTCATGAAAAATTAATTTATTTTGTACATAATCACCGAACTAAGTTAGTTATTATGTTATTATACACATAAATTTTAAATATGAAACTAAAGTCAATGCTCATAACAAACTGAAAAACTTTGTCATAAATACAGATTGTGCATACAGCTAATTAATATAAAAATATTTTGTTAAATTTCAGTTCATAATGTAAACAATGAATAAATTCCTGAAGAAGGCGAAAGCCGAAACGCGTCGAATGAAAAGATTGTTTCATTGAGATAATTCATTTAAAATGGCTGAAAAACCTAAGAGAACCCACAACTTACTTTATATATATATATATATATATATATATATATATATATATATATATATATATATATATATATATATATATACTGACGATTTATTTGTTTGTACCAATCTTTTAATATTTCAAATTTTGGATAATTAATTGGGTTTTAGGTTCAGTATTTAGATCTCCACCTTTTTCAAAACTTTTAATACATAAAACTTAAAATTGCATTCTGTGATAGCATATTCATTTGTTAAAATACTACATCTTTATTCGTAACTTTTTTCTAGATTTCCTATTAGGAGATATTCTACACATCGTTTTAGATTTGTACTTTTATATAATAGTTATTTGAATTTTATATCACGTTCAATCTACTAAGGCACATAAATGAAGAAGTGGAGGACAATTTGAACATTTGATTTAAACACGCAGATTCAATTTTTTTCATTGTAAGCATGACAACACAATTCAATTTTTTCACGAATGTGATTTTTTGAAGATTGTTCAAGTTTGTAAAAAAGGCTCAATAAAAATGAGCTCGTACATTGTACAAATAACCAAAATATTCAAAGTGGCGCATTCGAGCAACAAAATTAATTTTTGGCGTAAACGGTTCATCAAATTTACGTTTTTCATACATCGTTGTAAAGAGGCTTCCAAGACCTTTCAAATGACGTATCACTCAAACCCTCTCCTGTATTCAATTTTGAGGGGTTGAGTCGCCCCCTATTAGGGGGTTGCTCGTTCAAGCCTCAAATATACGTCAAGAGATGTCCCCCAAACAAAATCATTCGACGTGTTTCGGGAGATTTTTCCACTCACTATGGGATAAGAAATATACGGGGTGGCTCGTCTGAGATGGAACATCCTGTATAGATATATCTACCTGAGTAATAAATTTGAACGTTACTACTTAATACTACTATAAATAGCATTGAAGATCTCTCTGCATTCTAGTTAATATCTCACCTTGAAAAACATTTGAAAATAATACCATTTCTTTCCCAATTTCACCAGAGGAATATCTGGTGGACTGTAGTTTGTTGTATGATTACATTGAATCGAACGACCTAAAAAATATGCACCAAAATGGGTTAAAAAGTATGATGAGGAGAAAACAATGAACTAATGGAGTCTGAAGATATGTGCAAGTTATGTCATCATTTCAATCAATCATTTAAATTGAAGTTCTTGAGATACATCATTCCGCGGCGTTCCGGCACTATTATACTTTTTGCCAACCTTTACAGGCGAGATCCTCATAGCAGTATAACATCGAACCAGAGATGAGAAAACATCGCTGACCTCGTATACAAGAGTCTCACAAATGATGATGTACTCTAAAATTTGATTATGAATATCAAAAAAAATTTAATAAACAGTTCTTCCATCTGCCAACGTTGTCGTCCGTTCGATCTTAATTATCGAGATAAGCTGTGGATTTGGGAAATGTTTCCATGGAACGCGTTGGGGTTTGCAACATTTGTTGGACCGAGTTTTGTATGTTAGGTAAGCGATCTCGTCTCATCTCTGATCGAACTGAGACGCCAGCTCGGAAGCCAAGATATACCAAGATTCCAGATCATAGTGATTTGTTTTTTCAATTCCTACCTGCCTGAAAAGTTTGGTGATTTTCTTTTTGGAAACGTCAACTTTTTCTTAGATTGACTAATTCGACATTTCTAGAAGAGTTTCAAGGGCTATTTTTTCGCTAAATGATGATCCGACGTAATTCCTTCTGCATATAGTAAGAAATATCAACATGTGAAACAAGCATCAAACAAATAAAAGAAACCACCACATTTATATTTAAAACATGTAAATACTACAGTAGAAATTTTGAAAATAACTTTTCTGCGATGTTGAACGTAAACATTTTACAGATCCAAGAACAAATTTTTCTTACCATTATTTTGATTCGAATTACCTATCATTCTGATATCTGTCTCAGGTACAAAGTCTTCGCATGTATTCGGTATTGGTTTTTGTAAATCTTGTGAAATATCCGTAACAAGGTAAGCCTTATTGGGTGTAAATCCTTTAGTCAGAATACCCAGCAGATTATTATTCGCCTGAGTTTGTGCTTGAACATCTATAACCAATTAATAATCTAGACATTATCATTATTCTAGTTCTGGTGATACTTTCATTCTTGAACTTAATCAGAATACAATAATTGTAACCAACACTATAGAACCAAATTAAATGTACCCAAATACAAATTATATTCATAACGTACGTAGTTCAGCAACTAAGTTTTCATATCAACAAATGGTATTTTCCCGTTTCATCACCTACGCAAATGTTATCTGTTTTGTTCCTCATTTGTTCCGCATTACATTAACAATTCCGTTTTCGTCACCAGTACATTTCAAAATAACTTATATATAAACAGTCATTTCATTAGATATACACAACTATTGAAATAAAAATATTCTCCACTAGTTGGAATGTGTTATTTGAAAAGACAAAGGGTTTTTGCTTCGGGAATATCATTTGTTTGTCTTTCACCATAACCCAATGAAAAGATTTCAGTAGGATCGTACTCATAATTAGTCCATTGGAATTATAATTTTTTGGGTAAAAATTTTGAGCTGCATAACTCATTAGATTTTAGTAAGTTATTCATCTTTTAAACTAAAATTTCATTCATTCCCATAATGGGGATTTACTCGACATAATGGAAAAATATCCCTCGAATTTTTTCAAATCCAAATTTTTTATTTCAGAGATAGAGGAGCCACCAACATGAAACTACTTCCAAAATCTATAAAGTGAACAGATTTTGATTCAAACTAGAGCGTTCTTATCAGCACATTGCATAAACTTACATTTCCACCTATTTCAATATTTTTTATCCCAATATATATCAAAATACACACATCAAAAGAATCTAAGGGTCAAGCATATTTTGGGATTGTTTGTTAATTCTCGGAGATCCACGTGACATTATCGCGTTGCAGATCTTTGTTTGTTATTTACACAATACTTTTTTATCATTTTGAACATCATGGCATGTGTTCCTCTTTTTTCCAACGACTATTCATTTTCTTCATGTCATTCCTTGTTTCATTCATCAGATCAAATCAGATGTTATCCGACCAGCGAATGGTAATTATTGAGAATTTTGAGTAGTGTTGTTTGTCGAAATTATGGAACTTAATCACCTTTAGAGAGACGTGCACTTAAGGGCCATTGGAATGCTTCAAGCTGGAATGTCGCCGAGAGTTGTTGCCAATGAATTAGGGACTAACCAGTCTACTATAAGTCGCTTATGGATTCGTTATAATCAAACTGGTGATGTTAGAGAGCAACAAACTGGCCGTACCAGAATAACAAGGGCGGCACAGGACAGATTTCTGAGAATTCGAGCTCTGAGAAATCCAACCCACACGGCAGGTCAACTAAATTTGGAACTCAGAAACAATCACCATATACAGATAAGTGACCAAACTGTGGGAAATAGACTACACGAGTCCAATTTACGTGCCAGGCGTCCATGGAGAGCTCCACCATTATCCAGAGGAAATCGCGAGGCCCGAATAGTCTGGGGTAGAAATCACATCGAATGGGGCGTGCAAGAATGGACTCCTGTGTTGTTTAGTCATAAATCGAGATTCGGTTTACGTCCAGATACTAGACGTACTCGTGTATGGAGATAACCTGGAAATGTTTGGAGACTAAGGACTGCACAGGAATTTCACAGCTACCAAGGCGGAACGATGATGGTTTGGGGTGGTATCTGCATTGGCGGAAGAAGCGACCTCGTATTGGAGAGGTTTGTAAATGCTCTTAGTTTGTAAATGCTCTTAGAGATAGGGACCTGATATTAGAACCATTTGTCATTCCGTATACAGCTGCAGTAGGTGAAAACTTCATCTTCATGCATGACAATGCGCGCCCTCATACCGCCGCGATCGTAAGAGATTACTTGGATGAGAGTGGTATAAGTGTTTTGGATTGTCCTGCCCAATCGCCAGACCTGAATCCGATTGAGCATGTGTGGGATTTGCTTGGCAGAAGAATTTTAAGGCGTAACATTCTCTTCCAGACACGAAATCAATTGTTCCATACTCTGGTTGAAGAATGGAATGCGATTGATCAAGAAAGCATCGATAACCTCATTCTCAGCTCACCAAATCGATGTAGGGCAGTTTTAAACAGTGTTGGTGGACACACTCTGTATTAGACATTGACCAGTGACAATTTTTCTGCTCAGAATCCTAAGTGCATTGAATTCAAATTTTTCACTCTTTTCAGTTAGATTAAAGCTTTCAATTGATTTGCAAACTTTGTATGAAATTATAAATGCATTATGTGGCAAAAGATTATGTTCTACGTGGGTAACAAAAATTGTATTGAATTTCCCATTACCAAGTGACGAAACCCTAGAAATATCGCACATTTTTTTGATGTGTGTATGTCATACGAATTCATGAAATGAATGAATATAATGACTTATAATAAAAAAAAGAGAGAAAATTTTTTTTTATTGTGGTGTGATTATTGATAATATCTTTAGCGGTTATCTTTTGGAAATTGTTCGTCAGGGTGTTGGATGGTGTTTTTCTCTTTCTTTAAACTCAATCAAGAATAATATAGAATCAAAGGAAAAAAGATTAAAATTAATATTACTATTACTTCACTATACAAAAAAATTTGAAATAAATGAGTTTCAATTTTTTTGCCTTTTCAACCAAGTTATTGAAAAAATTCAGATTAGAATTGGATTTTCGATTTTGAATCTCAGCCAGCATTTTGATTCACAAATTAAAAGTAAATTTTACAGGAGAATTAATCTAAATCTTGATATAAATCCGAATAGTTCATCTTCAATGCTAAAGAAACGAAAGACAATTTTGATAATCTCAAGCATCCATTTTGATTTAAAAATTAAAAGTAACGAGTGAATTTCACAAGAGAATTAATCTAAATCTTGACATAAATTCGAATAGTTCATTTGCAACGACAAAGAATAATGGATGAAAATTTCAATGATCTCAAGATGCCATATTTAATTTCAAAAATCAAAAATAAATTTCACAATTTTGATGAAATCCCGAATAGTTCAATTGCAAGGACAAAGAATGCCGAAAAGAAATTTTGTTGATCTGAAGCAGCCATTTTTTCATGAATGAAAAATATCTTTATCTAAATTTTGACAAAAAAATATACATACAGTGTAATTCCTTGTTTTATAATCATATAAGTGTTATTACACACCTTTATACAGGGTGTCCTCGAACAGCGTGGCTAAAATAAAACCGAAGATTCTTTGATTCGGAAAAAATTTGTTGAGCCTATTTACTTTTGCCTCAAGTGTCTTGTTTAGCCGGTAGAGGGCTTCAAAGTTGCAAAAATTATTTTGATTTTTCGGTATAACTTGAGAACGTGATGGAGTACTTTCACAATATTTGGCAGATGAGTTACTGTCAATAATAGCCGTTTTTGAGAGCAGAGCATAGAGCCTTAGAGACCATAGAAATGGCTCAAACTTGAGGATGTAACGGGAAAAGTGTCCAGAACTTTTTTGTGGTCAATGTAATTCACTCTATATTCTTTATGTAGATAGCTTATCTAATTTGAAAACTTTTCTTACTCTTAGAAAATTTTGATAAAATCAACGGATTAGCTTGAAAAAAATAATTATCGAGTCTCTGCAATTTTGGCTTACTAATTTTACTTGATTAAAATACCTTAGTTGCCTTTGCTTTTCTAATGTCATTTTGGCATTTGGAGAATTTATTCTCAAAACTGTCAGTTTTTACTTTGCTTTCCGTAAAAATTTTATAAAATTATGGCTCAAAATTTCACTAACACTGAAATGGTTAATATCTCGGTAAAACACGAATAATAAATACAATAGAAATGGGGAAACGATGTGATTATTTAGGAAAAACAAATGCTAAATTAAAAGAAACAACAAAACTTTTTGGGAAATCGCTAAGGCACCAATTGTTCGAAATGTTGCCCTTTTTCCTGAATACACAAATTAATTCGTTTCAAGAAATTGGATTGAACTATGGCTAGTACTTCAGGATCATTCTTCAATAAATCCGCTTCATGATTAATTCGTTGCAACAACTCCTCTCGTGTGTTTACTGTAGCTGCATAAACTTTCGACTTCAAAGCGCCCCATAGAATGAAGTCGCAGGGCGTCAAATCAGGGGAGCGGGCCGGCCAGTTCACTGGTGCATCGTGTAGAGGACACCTATCCAGCGATCTGGATATTCCGCATTCGAATGTCGCCTCACAGCTAATGTGGAATGAGGAGGTGCACCATCATGGATAAACCAGGCCACGACGAATGTGTAAGGGCAAGTCTTCCAACAGTTCAAGTAGCCTTTGTTCCAAAAAGTTCAAGTAGTTCTCCCCGTTCAATCGATCGGGTATAACGGTAGGGCCAATAATAAAGTTATCCACAATTCCAACCCAAACATTGATTTTAGTTTGATTCTGAAAATATGTAACTTCCGTTTCATGAGGATTTTCATCAGCATAGAAATGTTCATTATGGAGGTTAAAAAGACCACATCTCGTGAAAGTATCTTCGTCCGTGAACAGAATTCTTCTACAAAAATTGGGGTTTGCGTTTTGTCTTTGGACAATAAGCCGACAGAAATCTAGCCGATGACCTGGATCCATGGGCAATAAGTCTTGAACTGTTTAATATGATAGGGATACAACAGTTCTTCTTTCAGTACATTATGAACTAATGATTTTGAGGCTCCAATACGAAGTCCCAAACGTAGTGTGCTTATCCCAGGTTCAGTTTCAACCGCTTCCAGTATCGCTCCTTCGAGCTCTAACGTCCTTCTTGTCCGTCTGCGTCCAGTTTCTCTGCGATTTGCTTCAAATTTGCCAGGTTTGCGAAGGTTTGCCGATTTGGAATTCTGCGATGCGGATATCTTTCCCTTCTCCGGCCATTGCAACGACAAAGTCCATAAATCAATAACATATCAACCATTTCAGTGTTAGTGAAATTTTGAGCCATAATTTTATAAAATTTTTACGGAAAGCAAAGTAAAAAATGACAGTTTTGAGAATAAATTCTCCAAATGCCAAAATGACATTAGAAAAGCAAAGGCAACTAAGGTATTTTAATCAAGTAAAATTAGTAAGCCAAAATTGCAGAGACTCGAGAATTATTTTTTTCAAGCTAATCCATTGATTTTATCAAAATTTTCTAAGAGTAAAAAAAGTTTGTCAAATTAGATAAGCTATCTACATAAAAAAAATCGAGTGAACTACATTGACCGCAAAAAAGTTCTGAACACTTTTCCCGTTACATCTTCAAGTTTGAGCCATTTCTATGGTCTCTAAGGCTTTGTGCTCCACTCTCAAAAAGGGTCATTATTGCCAGTAACTCACCTGCTAAATATGGTAAAAGTTCTTCATCACGTTCTCAAGTTATACCGAAAAAACAAAATTATTTTTGCAATTTTGAAGCCCTCTACCGGGTAAACAAGACACTTGAGGCAAAAGTAAAAAGGCTCATCAACTTTTTTTTGAATCAAAGAATCTTCGGTTTCATTTTGGCCACGCAGTTCGAGGACACCCTGTATAATCAATAATACGTTTTGGCAGAAATAAAAAGCTGACAATAATGTTTGAACATGAACGTTGGTAGAGTTTTTCAACTTTTTTGAAACTGTATTTTTCTTATATACCTAAATAGAGTAGATTATTTTTTAATGATCATAATTATTAATTCCCGATTAAATTTTTATTGATTTGGATGATGAAAATTGTTGTACAAACTTACATTTGGTCACCTCTATTATGAAAATTTGTTGACGTTCAAGTTTGGGTTAGGTTGGCTAGGCACGACACAGACTGTACGAAAATTCAAATTTGCTTATTCTCTCGTTTTGTACATAACTCTATACAAAATCACGACATATTTATGTTGTTTTGAATAGATTTGAGTTAAACCGAAGCACAGAGAGATCAATATTGAAACAGGTGGAAATGTAAGTCTATGTAATGTGCTAATAATTAATACAAAATTCTCGGGAAATAGGTCACATTAACACATATATTTTTATTTTTACCCTCGTCTTTACGTACGTTTCGGTCTCACGACCATCATCAGAAGACTTATTAATACAATAACCTGATTACTTAGAAATACTATAATAACACAAAGCGTCCTTATCGCACAAATTTCGTTTAAATTCCAACGTCCCGAAACGAACGGAAACATGAAATCGGAACTATAACACAGCAATGTTGCAGCGTAAAAATTTAAAATCCACTATTAAGTAGAATCATCAATAAATACGAACACATTTCATAAATGTCTGCGAGAGACTAACAGACAAAGAGTTCTATCCTCTTTGCTAACAGACGAGACCATCTCAAGTGTTCATTTAAGCGCCAGATGTCATAATTTATTAGGTGATAAAAGGAGGTCTCTGGCCTCTGAGAAATACTTTAGACAATTCTACCTAAAATAAACTTTTAACATTATAAGGATTCAAGTAGGAATTTGAAAGAATATTAATTAATTAAATTAGTATAAATATGACTTAGTGTTTGAACGTCACTCCTATGATTTACAGACTTGGAGTCACGTTTTATGTGAATCATCTCCAGTATAGATCTTTTATAATAATTGGTTTCCTTAGATAAAATATTAACATTCTTGTAATCAAATTTCCTCAGAGAAAATTAAGAAATGTTTGAGAAAGTATGATATAAATATAGCGCATAAGCCTACTAACTGTGTTGGGAAATTTTTTTCAAATCTAAAACCTGTAATTCCTAAAGATAAACAAACCCACACAGTATACAAATTAAATTGTTTAGATTGTGATGGGACCTATACTGGTATCTCTAAACAATATTTACAAAAAAGAATGTATGGCCATAAGTATAGCACAAGAAACAAAAAACCAATTATTATAAAAGATCTATACTGGAGATGATTCACATAAAACGTAACTCCAAGTCTGTAAACTATAGGAGTGACGTTCAAACACTAAGTCATATTTATACTAATTCAATTAATTAATATTCTTGCAAATTCCTACTTACATCCTTATAATGTAAAAGTTTACTTTAGGTAGAATTGTCTAAAGTATTTCTCAGAGGCCAGAGACCTCCTTTTATCACCTAATAAATTATGACATCTGGCGCTTAAATGAACACTTGAGACGGTCTCGTCTGTTAGCAAAGAGGATAGAACTCTTTGTCTGTTAGTCTCTCGCAGACATTTATGAAATGTGTTCGTATTTATTGATTTTGGAATGGATAACATTTGAGTTTAAAAGATGAATAACGTACTAAAATATAATGAGTTTTTGTAAACTATGATTTTTCGACTACTTTTGGTGTCAAAAAAATTTTAAAAGGAGATTCTGCAAAAATGAATGGATTATTCATCACAAAAATGTTTGCATGAGTGAAGCTTCATTTTAAGACCAACCGCGACCCAAAAGCTTGGTTCGTTTGCCTTTGACACAAAAATCAAAATTTAACGGTTTTCGAACACTATTACATTTTGATTGTAGAAATTCAAAAAAAAATTATTTGTATTCTCTGAAGTCAAAGTTTGAGCGAAAAAAAAATTTTTCCGCTTCACATGAACCTGACTATATAATATATATATTATGAAACTGTACTAAATAATTAGAAGCCCCACAAGTCAACATTTTTAGTTTTTTCGTCCTATTCCGAAATTAAAACTGGCATATGGGGTTATAGCAAAGAACACCTCGATCACCTAGTATGTTACTTTTGAAGCATTTCAGGAATAGAAACAAAAGGTACCCCAACTGAATATATTACAAATGCTCAAATGTACATTCTACATAGATTCAAATTCACATAGTTTTGTTTAATTTGAATTGTTTAATTTTTACTCACCATCTGAAAAATGGAATATTCCAACAGCAATTAACAGAATGTGACAAGATCTGCTCGATGAGAACATTTTGAACGTAGTGAATCAAACAGGTTGCTGGGCTCATCTTATAACAAGAAAAACATGAAAGGGAAAAACCCCATCGTTGATTAAATTTTTTTTTAAATTATAGTTCTTCTGATTAGGTCGATCGCAATTCAAAGAAATTAGGTAAGTTCAACATTCAACTTCATTTGAAACGATAAGATAAGAATAGAAATTAATAAAATAAATGTTTAACACAAATTGATTTATAATGGAGTATATAAAATAGAGATAAGAGAAAAAGAGTTATAACAAAAAGATAAAATACATAATAATTAACGGCAACAAAAATTTATTATTATTATATTATCATTATAATCAATCTTTTGTTAGTCTTTGATGAGTGTATAGGCCAAACTAAGAAAAAAGATAGTTGCCTCGCCTCCTTCAATCAGTCTAACAAACAACTCATGGAAAACCAACCAATTTTATTTAAAAAAGTCGCGTTCTACTCTTAATAATAAATTATGATGAAAAGAAAGAAGAATTTAAATTAAAAATAGAAGCGTACATTCCCTACCCCGTGGCTATTTCGAGCACAACCATACAGCTCTTACGTATGGGCGTGATGCACAAGTCACTAAAACTAAACACCCTAAAAAGTTAATGCTATATTCGTAATATAATGCATTCATCGATTCCCAATAATGATTCACAATTAGGCCAAACTAAGAAAAAAGATAGTGGCCTCGCCGCCTTCAATCAGTCTAACAAACAACTCATGGAAAACCGACCAATTTTATTAAAGAAAGTCGCGTTCTACTCTTAATAATAAATTATGATGAAAAGAAAGAAGAATTTAAATTAAAAATAGAAGCGTACATTCCCTATTCCCCCCGGCTATTTCGAGCACAACCATACAGCTCTCACGTATGGGCGTGATGCACAAGTCACTAAAACTAAACACCCTAAAAAGTTAATGCTATATTCGTAATATAATGCATTCATCAATTTCCAATAATGATTCACAATTGCGATTTCAGAAATTTCTTTTAATTCTTTTGGCTGGTCATTTTGAGCCAACAAAAAAAAGAACAGAAGGTGTAACATATAATATTTTAACACGCATGTTTGTAAATTTACTCATATTAAGAATTGAGTCAAATTTATATATTGATATCACTGGCGGTTAGTACTATAGTCCAGGCAACGAACCAGAAAAAAAAATATATACGGTAAGCTAGAATTTCAAATTTTTTTTTCCATTTGGTTCCTAATACCCCATAGATCATTCATGACTATCAAGACCGCGGGGGTCGACCTTTCTACTTCCCCAAATCGGGGTTGCAACCCCTCAGAGGAGCATTCTTATAAAAACAATCCAAAAGTTTAGAAAATTAATTGATTAAGAGCCGAAAATGACCCCCAGTATGTTTTATGGGTCGCTGATCACGATTCCGCAGTTAGCTTTCTCGGAAAACTCCCTCCAGATGGGAAATTTGGAAAATATATATATAATATATAATTTATAATTTTGTTGCAAAAATGACCTCCAGTAAGTTTTTTGGGTCGTTGATCACGAATCCGCTGTTATTTTTTCCAAAAAACTCTCTCCAGATGGAAAATTCGGGAAATTTGAGATTTTCCTGAGACGGTTATGAATAATAAAGTATAATTTTGTTTCAAAAATGACATCTAGCAGGTTTTTTGGGTCGCTTATATATTATATATAAATTTTCCAAATTCCCCATCTGGAGGGAGTTTTCCGAAGAAACTAACTGCGGAATCGTGATCAGCGACAGAAAAAACATACTGGGGGTCATTTTCGGCTCTTAATTCATTTATTTTGGACTGTTTTTATAAGAATGCTCCTCTGAGGGGTTGAAACCCCGTTTTGGGGGAGTAGGAAGGTCAACCCCCGCTGTCTTGATAGTCATGAATGATCTATGGGGCATTAGGAACAATATGCAAAAAAAATTTGGAAATTCTAGCTTACTATATATATTTTTATTATGGTCTTTTTCCGTGCTTATTGCCTGGACTACTGAAGGCAACAAGGCCGCATACCCACCTATCCACTCAATCACCAAGATAAACACACTCCGCATGTTATTCAGTGCATTATTTTATTCCGCACGTGAGGCGCATGCAATGCTAACGCTCAAAACTGTATTCCGGGAAATGTCCTGAAGTGTACCTATTTCAAGTATGATTTGGCACACCATGGTTATCTTCGTCATATGCTCTTATATCATCGGTTTGGGGCACAAAGCAGCGTATCTCCAGTAAAGATCTTGCCTTCATAGTGTACAGTGTGCGAATTCAATTCGAAGACGTGAGGTCTATTATCAATGATGGTAGGTAATTGTGTGCAAAATCTATAAAGTATAACTCAACTAACGAAGCTGCTGAAAGTTGACAGTGTTCAACACTTAGCGACTCAAACTTTCAAACCATGTTTCGAAATTAGTTGTTAATGTCGAAACTGCTACAGTTCAATAATACAGAGAATCGTTCCAATCGATGGATTCCCCATAATGTTTAACAAGCGATGCTTTGATTTGCGTAATGTTTTTTCCACGCAAGAAATAATGTTTAGTTAAGACGCAAAATTCACTTTATTCCATATTTACAAAAACCTTCAAGGTAGCTTGCCTTTGATGGGGGTCAAAACAGAACTTAATGACATTTCAGTCTCAAAATTTTAATGCGTAGTTAAAGATGGTACATCACAATTGTCACATGGGATTTCCGATTGTGGCGCCATCTGTTTTATTTTTCAGGGACTTTTCACCTTGCCCTCGTACAATGAAGATCGAACTTCGTAATACACATTATATTGTCAATTCGGATAAATCAATGTAATGGGGGAGAGTATAATTTGACATTTTTTCAAGATTTATCTGTTCCTATGCTAATTTAATTTTAATTGCCATAGCTAAAATTTGTCTGATATCCGAGATTTTGGCATCTTCAGGGATCGGGTTCACTGCAGTAGGCACTCTTTCGTTGCTGTATAATTCTCCCAATCTTTTTAGTGATAAATGCCTCCTCACCCTATAACACCAATAATCAGTTGGGATTTCAATAACATACAAATGAAACGTTCTTAGGTTCAATTCCTTTTTAGATATACAATTGCTGCCAAGAATATTATGTTACAATGTATAAGAACAAACACGAAGTTAGAACGATTTTTGTTTGAAAATCTCCCCATTATTTCTGCTGTTGAAAACCTTATTCGATGGAAATCACTGGTTTCAACCGGAAGAAGATTGAACGGAAATTAATGATCATCTCTGCACTCACATATGATTGTATCCATTCGATGGTATACAAGTAATCTGATAGTGAGACGATAGAATTGAAAGAACCAAAAGCAAATGTAAACTATTGAATTAGCTCCTATAGAAATACTCAATTTATGTAGATTTGTGATAGAAAAGGACCTAGAAATGTATTCTTCGATAGGATAGGGATAGCTTTTCGGAAGTCGTCTTGTTAGATGACGTCATTAAGCACGGTCGTGGCGCCATCAACAGTGCAGGCGGCGCGTCGCCACTTGAGGCATTTGTATTCCCTTCGTGTGCAAAACCCATAGAAACTTTGAATCTAGAACAACATAAATGTATACAACAACTGGCTCCTATAAATAATCCCTAATATTCCTGCCAATTCCTCTCGCTACTTTCAGGGTTAAATTTATTAGAATAAAGTGCTATCTAACTGATTAATGGAAACCGCTCTGAAGAAAATGTTTCATCTGAGATTGATAGATTCAACTACATTTAAAGTTTCAACGTGAAAATGCAACTCTCTATTGATATTTATTTGGAACCGTTCACAGTGCATCTTCTTCTTTGTATTCTACTACAGAATAATTTTAAAATCGGCCAGTTTTCATCCACTTCGACCTTTATTTAGTGAGGTCTAATAGTGATTTAGGTGGAAAAATTTTTATTATGTAATCGGACACGGTGGAAACTTTTTGTTTTGGTTTTCCAAAATTTCTGCTTCCCCGAAATGGTGGAATCATGTCTTTTAGGCTAATCAGGGGTATTTTGGACATTTTTAGAGGTAATTTAGAAAAAAAAATTATTTTCCACCAGTTCCATAACGAATTAACAAACCAAAAAGGTACCCTTTTATTGCCAATGTTGAGGGAACTTCCAGTTCAAATTTCAAAACGATTCGACCATCCCCCTTCTAATATAGATATATATATATATTTATAAAAAATAGAAAAAATTAAATTTCGACTAGTTTGGTGAAATTTGGAGAAGGAGTATCACACAAAAACTATTTTTCAAATTTCAGCTGAAAATATGCCGGCATATACTCCGCGTTGTCGTGGATTGGTTTCGATAGAAACCGTTGATATGACGACGTTTCGGCACAATCTCATGTGCCATCTTCAGGTCTTCTGATCAGAACTGCTGCTCTGCTTCGAGTTAACTTGAAACTGATCTCCGATGATCCTGCTGGTGTCTTATGTATCCTTCTTACGTCTGGATGATTTTGCCGGTTCGATACGTCTGATTGACTTTGTTGGTCCGTTGCGTTCGAGCGATTTTGTCGGTTCTTTGCGTTCGAGCGAGTTTGACGGTCCGTTGAATTAGTCTGGTTGACTGTTCTCCTGTGTGGTTGAAGGGCTGGTTTCCAAGTAGTTGGTAATCTCTGTGTGTCATCTCTTTTATTAAGATTTGAAGGTCGCTTCTCGATTTCAATAGCTTCTCTTATAATGCGTTTTGTTTTGTGCTCCAGGCTGGCTAAGACTCGGGTGTTGTCAAAATCGATTTCATGTGAAGTTTTTCTCACATGATGTGGTTTCTTGCTTTGCGACTGCATTGCGGTGTTCTTCACGTCGAATGTTGATTCTTCTGTTAGTTTGTACTATGTAGCTTCCTCCGCAATCTTTGCATGGTATTTCGTAGACCCCTTGTGTTTCCAGATTTATTTTGGATTTAGCGTTGGGCAGTATTTGACCAATCTTTCTTGTCGTGTTGAAACTTGTCTCAATGTTGTGTTTTTTGAGGATTCTGCTGATCTTCTCTGTAGTACCTTTGACGTATGGTAGATGGGCTTTGGCGACAGGTTTTTCTTTCTCTTCATCTGTGGTTCGATCTGTCTGGCGTCGGCGCCTTAGTGCTCGCCTGATATTGTTGTATTGTCTGCATTTCTTGTTTTTTGTGGTCATTGTCGGTTAGTCGGTCTGATCTGGTTATGAGTGTTTTTATTACGGCTTGAAGTTGTGCTGGATGGTGATGTGACTGAGCGTTCAGGTAACGATTCGTGTGTGTTGGTTTCCTGTATATGGTATGTCCTATTCTGCCGTTCCTCTTGCTCACAAGAACATCTAGGAAGGGTAGTTGGTTAGCTTGATTTCTCCGTGAATTCTGTTCTAGTGGCTCAGAAAGTTTGTCAGTCAACGCGGAGTATATCCCGGCAACCCAACACAGCATATAACGCCCGCGGAAACCTGAAACATCATTTATTATCATAACTTCTACAAGCCCAAAAAGACACAGGAGCCTTCCTCATTCGGTATTTGAGGTGCTCACTGCAGGGTAAAATTGCAGGGCTATAACAAGCAAAGAAACTTCCGGCAGTGGGCGCAGCCTGAGTTTTCTGGTAGATATTACCATTGCCGTCTTGTTAGGGTTGAGCTCCTCAGAGCTGCACCATCGGGACACTATGCCAAGCATTGTTTTCCCAAGAGCCGCAGAAAGGTGACGTCATCGGCAATGACTTCGATGGAGAACCCTGCCGCTCTAAGCTCCTCCAAAAATTCATCAACAACGTGACACCACAGAAGCGGTGATAAGCCACCTCACTGGAGACGCCCTCTAGTAGAGGTGGTTTGAACAACGCATCCTTCGTGGTGCGCCTTCATCGCGCTCTGTGAAATCAAGGCTTCAATCCATTTTACCAACGTTGAACTGAATTCACGCAGCTGAGCAAATAGACTTGACTATGGGTTATCAAATGCCTCTTCGATGTTCGAAAATACCCCCTGGACATGTTCCTCTCGAGCCATGGTATCATTTATTCGAGTATCTAGATGTTGCAATGCCATATCATAGGTCTGGTAGGTCTATTGTCGACGGTGTAAGGTTTGAGCCCTTAGTGAGCCATCCTTTGAGTGTTTGTCTGGAATGCAGTCAGACTGGTAGGAGGCAATGTCTTACCTTGAGTGAAACTACTAATCCTTCACGACTTTCACAGCCTTGGGATGATACCAGTGACAATGCAAATGCGGAAATTTTCCATCATTTGCTTGATAATAATGTCCCGAACTGTCGGAGGATAGGAGGAGCAAGATAGAGATAGGTCGCTATAACTGTCAGAATTTCGAAATGGTAATCTGATAATCACGTCGAGTTCAAGGTTATCAAAACGGAAGAGTTTGTTGTTCACAAACCCAAACGTGATCATGTCAGATACAACTATTCTTATGAAGTCATCCATATCTATGCTGGGTATCACCGACAACCTCAACCTCTCATGTGCGAAAACCTTTTACAAAAAGTTGATTCTACATACTGTGCCAGTATGTTACATTCCCGCAGCTCCTCAGAGTCTACAAAGCACAGATTTGACATGCCCTGGATTACTGAACACATGTTTGGAGTTCATCTGATTGGTGATGTCACGCTCAAGAATGCATTGTCGTCTCTAGAATATCGTAGAAGGCTGGGCGATCTCTTCCTTTTCTAAAGATATTTTTATGGTCGGTGTTCATTGAAAATCTCGTCTGTTATTTCATCACGAGTGAGATGGACTACACGGATTGAAGATGGTTACCACTTCAAGCACGGGACCTGGCGAACTTCTTTCCACCAGACTTCATTTTTCTATGCTTTACCGCTAGCTCACACGATATTTTACAAACATCATAGGTCTTCCTTTCGTTTAGTCGTAAAAAGTAAAAATAATGATGGTCACCCGGTACGTCCCCTGCTTGTATAGCTAGAACCTCACCAAGAGAGTTAGCAAATATTGTCTTCCCAATCAGTGACTGCCTGTGTTCTCTAAGCTTTGTTCAAGAATTCACTTACCTTTTTTTGGTGTTTAGAGGTCCTTCATGGTGTATTACATCAAGTGCTCCTCTGCTTTCGGACAAACGCAGAGTAAATGACGGAGCTTAAAACCGTTGACGCAACCTCAGTCTCGGTTCTCCATGATAACTTGGAAGCGTGTGAAGCCTATCACTCAGCTCCACTTTATAATAGAATTTTTAAGGGAAGGCTAGATATCCACTGTTTGAAAGATAAACAGAATTATCCTAATTCAGCGATAACATATCATTGGCTGACGACAAATTGAAACGGTTGGTTTTGTAAAGTAATGTTTTGATTAATTGTATAGTAATCACTGGGCAATGTGAAAATTGTTTGTCGCAAGCAATATAATCAATCCTATTTAGGTATGAATTTCAGATGGTATGTAATACATAACGTTCAAAAATATAAGCTAAAATACAGAAGAGCTATTCTATTTGGTTTGTTATAACAATCAATATGTACAAAAATATTAATGAGTTAAGATTAAACAGTGACCTGGTACAAAAATCATTTCATGTTGACAATTAGGTGAAAATTAATAATGATAATTGAAAGTCGTTTAATGGAATGGAATATAACAGTTTTTTACTATTAAAAATAAATTAGAATAGAGGATTTGAACTCAATAGGAAAGTTACATAAAAATATATTAGATAAAATTCAGAACTACTTCATGATGAATTAATGGAATGCTATATGATTCCTACATGGTTTTTACCTAGATTACTAATTCACTAAAAGAAATAGCCCATATCATCATTCTAATAAATATTATCCAGGATTAACAGATCAAAACCGCGGTTTAGAACCGGATCACAACCGTGGTTATGAAAGCGAGATTCATTAACTCTTTTTTGTAATTTGCCTCCATTTTGATTTTCTAATAGACCCATTAACGAACGCAACGTCATCACTTGCCGTGTCTTAATATCCAAAAAAAGCACGGAACTTTTTACATTTTTAGGATGGCGAGCTTGATGCGGAATTATCTTGTCATCATTATGTCAGTTTAAATGACAGTGTCGAGCATCAACAACTCAAGAAGAGAAAGTCATCGACGTGTCCAGTGGAAGAATTGATTTCAGCTAATACACAATATGGTTTAGATATTTGTACTAATAGTCGTTTTCTAGTGTTATTGCTCTTTCCAGTAGAGACGAAACTAAAATTACGGAAACAAAAGCGATCACAGAACCACTGAATCAAATTTTGACTTTCAAAATTAAGATGTTACCAACCACCATAAAAATCCCTAAATGGACTAAATTAAACATTTTTGTTTAAAAACGGCATAAAAAGGGCAAATTACAAAAAATAGTATAAACAACTCGTTTCCTAAGACCTTGAAGCACTCATTCTTTAAAAGAACTCGTGGCTTCGCCACTCGTTTTTTAAACTTGAATTCGTGCTTTAAGACGAGTCGTTCTTTAATATACTATTTTGCTCTTGATCCGGTATTGATTTTTATTGAGAACCGGTTCCAGAACCGTAAAAAAATTTGGGAACGTATAAAACTAGTGCATACGCATAGTCAAAGTATAAAGGTCTGTTGGAGCCTCCCTACCATCGTTTCTCGCGCTAGGTGACGTCACCTAGCTCCTCCAATCACAGCCTTGCTATAATCGGCTCGTCGCCGGCACGTAACTTACATCATATTATGTCGTCGTCAATAACATTAAACAAATGAAATAAACGACCAATCAGCTTGCACTCGAATTTCTAAGAGAGCAGAAGGGAGGCTCCAACAGACCTTTATACTTTGACTATGGTGCATACGAGGCAAGGTGGAAAGTATATATATATACTTTTTTTTTCTTTTTCTTCACAATAAAACCTGGTCCGGGCTGCTGCGAGCTCCGACAACGTCGCAGAAGTCGCGCCAGAAAACCCAAAAGTCGGTTAACCGGAGCTACTCCTCCCTTCCGGTCAGTAAGTAGCTTAAGGTTCCCAAATCGTGTGCCTTCTGCATTCAGTCTATCAAGATCTGCACCGATTTCTTACAGGCCGGAATGATCTTCAAGTTCGAACGCAGCGAATACTGAATTTCGCCCAAAACACCGATGATCAGAACAACTAATACGACCTTGTGGCCTGGGTATAGCGTACGGAGCTCGAACAGGAGATCTTGATACTATGTCCATTTTTCCTCTTCTTTCAAGACTATGTTCTTCTCTGTCGGAGCAAAGAATTCGATGACATACATGGTCTTGCTTTGTTCACCGAGGAGTGCAACGTCAGCCCTATTTGCTTGTATCGACCTGACAGTCGGAAACGGGTAATTCCAGTAGATCTGGCATTTCTCGTTTCCGACAAATATCTTCAGGCATGTAAGGCAGCACCGGCTCTTGGTCTATTCCGTACGAGTAGGGCTACATTATGACGATGGGTGTACGCTGAGGCCGCTTTTGCCAGACATGCTGACAGAAGGTGGAAAAGCATCTCAGGCACCTTTCGACAGGCCCTGCAGCTGACATAAGGAACCTGCACACCCGTCACGTTGCGGCGATAGACCAAGGTGTTAATTCCGCCATCTTGACAAGCTGCGGTAGATCCCTCGATCTCGGATAGCCGAAGATCAGTCCGGTTGACAAGCCGAGCGTTTCGATGTTTCGCTAGAAAACGCCGTGTATCGGCTTGTCAACATGCCGCCTAAGCATAAGATCTTGCTCCGCAGCATTTATCTGAGCTCTCAGGCGAGGAGGTTGAAACTCGAGGTTGCCCTCTAGACGGCCTCCTCGACTGATGTGAAATACGAAACCAAGTTCTTCCGCAGCTTTTTGTGCTGCCTTAACGTTTTGACAAGCCACAGGAGGGGGTCCGAACTCCTAAGAACTTTACAAGCTATACTCAGAACCACACTTCGATGCAGACTCTCCAGACAAAGGAGTCCCCTACCTCCCCAGTGACGTGAGAGACAAATCCGGGAAACGGACGACCTAGGATGCAAACTGTGATGGATATGCATCATTTTACAGGTGTCTTTGTCTATGCAGCTCATCGACCGTTCATTTCACCACTAAAAGGGTGGAGCAGGATTAGAACGGCAAGCATATTTGTTGCAGACACTTTGTTCTCACTTGAAAGTTCGTAAGACCAAATCTTTCGAACAAGGTTTCTGTACTTGCCGCAGAGAGCCACCTTTACCTGGCAAGCGTCATAATTAGGACGCTGTTCAATTCTCAGGTATCGATAGGTTCTCCAGCATCAAGGTGCTTAAAGATGCTCCCGTCGGCCAGCTGCATATTCTGGTGCACTTCCGGAGATCGTCCTCTCCTTATATATATATATATATATATACAAGTCGGCTGCAGACGCATTTTATTAATCGAAATCATCTATTCCTTTCTAAATTACATGGAAACACTAATTGACGAAACAAAGTGCGACTTGAATCCGACTTTTCGCTAACTATTGCAGGGGCGTCCTCAAGCTGAAACTTGTTCTAATAGTCTCATACACACGCTATTTGCTTGAATCCAAGGAAGATACGTTTAAAGACAATAATAAAATAAAACCACATCAGCATACTACTACTATATATCTTTATTTTATCAAAATTGGATAGACCATGTTAGTTTCCTCAATGTGAAACATCCGACAAGGTTGACCTCACACTTTGTTCACAGATGAAGTACGAGTCCTGTGAACAATTTATATCATTCCACTTGGCTTCTGCATTTCCATTGACATTACCCATTTCCAAGCAGTGTTCTGACCTGCCTGCGTTGTCTGGTTGATTTTTGTTCCAATTCGTGTATGTCAAAGGTTTCCCTGTCGACAACCAAATATAATTTCCTTCTTCTGCCAGATCTGATCCAGACGTCCAAAATTTTTCAACCCTCGGATCTGAAAGCATTATCGGTACACAGTCATTATTATCACCACCTAACAAGTTTAATAATGATTGACCCAGGTATGGATTATATATAAATTCTCGGGAAATAGGTCACACTAACACATATGCTTATTATTTTCGTCTTTATGTACGTTTCGGTCTCACGACCATCATCAGAAGATGTTTTATATCTGAAACGGGATTTCTTGAAACTAATTGTATCAACACAAAGCGTCCTTATCGCACCAATTTCAATTAAAAATGAAACACGAATAATCAAAACACATTAAAGTAAGTATATGCATTTGCATCAAGAATCCACTGCTTAGCAATTTTCTCATAATATACGATTTAATGTCAACAAAGTCTGTACAAGACTGAAGCCAAATAATATAACGCTCAAGGATCTATTTTCGAACCAGATATTGAAGATTTATGAAGTAATAGAAAAAGGTTGTTAAACCTTATTACAGATACCTATTGCTATTTTAGCATTCTGCCTAAGATATACTTTTAACATTAAAGAGACGCATGTAGGAATTTTCAAGGGCTTCAATTAATTAAATTAGTATAAATTTGACTTAATGACTGAATATCTGTTCTATGATTCAGAGACTTGGAGTTCTGTGTGGATTTGTTTATCTTTTAAGTCTTAAGGTCTTAGATTTGAAAAATATTTTCAAACAGGTAGTAGGTTCATTCGCAGCATTTATATCTTATAAGTATACAAATTAAATTGTTCAGATTGCGATGGGGCTTATACAAGAATCTCTAAACAATATTTACAAAAAATAATGTATGGCCATAAGTATGGTACAGGAAACAAAAAAAAGATACGTGTGGCACTCGGGGACTGCCGCGGTAAAGCTGTTGCATAGCATTTTTTCTCAACTTATGCAATTATAATTATTTATTTTTTTCAATTTATGCAGTATTTTTTTTTCTTTGATGTTTTAATTCAAGTTTTTTCTTTGATATTAATTCAAGTTACACTTTTTGAGCGTGGTGACCGATAAGAAAACAAATTTTTTTCTTTTATTGAATAAATGAGAAGTTAATATCGTTTAAAATATTTTTATTATCTTACAATACATGTAGGTTATTCAGGAATTTGTTATCATTGAAACTATAGGTTTATGGTAACTGAATAACTGAAATAAGAGACATAAGTTTGAGACTTGATATCCTCTGAATATCTGGAAAATACCGGGTCAATGGTGGTCCCATATTTTATTGTGGATTCTTGTGGATCATCATTCATTTTCAAATTCAATTTTTCCGAAAGAAAAGTTGTCAACCGCTCCGATTTTTTATCAGCGAAGTTGATGTTGAAATCGCTAGCCAAGATAAATGGAAATTTATTACCATTTGTACCAATTATTTTCGACCCTTCTTCAGTGTACTCCAGTAAAGTGCGATGAATAAAATGCTATACCTCGTCCAATTTTGGATTCGGAGAAATGTAAATTGCTACCATGACTATGTGTAGGCCATTTCTAAGTTTGCATAAGCACGCACAAACATCTCCAACAAATGAGCGCCTAACATTAACATCGCTAACGTGTGCAATATTTATTTCAATATTCGGAGTCATAATATTAGTTACATTATTATTATTTTGGTAAATAGCTACCCCACCTTTTGGAACAGTATCTCGTTTGAATTGAACAATACAATTGAAATTAGGTATTTCAATCGGATTATCATGCGCCATGCAAGTTTCGGTAAGAAGTAACACATTTGTTTGTCTCGTAACTGAATCTTGTAAATTGTATTTGTGACTATTTAGACTTTGGCAATTGAAAGTCATTATTGAAATGCCATTTCTATTACTGATGAAATCTAAGACACTTTGAGCTGTCGTCTGAACATTATTTAAAGGCAGTCTTTTGAATTCTTGCAACAAAGATGCAGCCGATTCAGCTTGCCTTCGATTATTATAAAACTTGAATGTAGAATTATCGTTTTTTGTCGTGATATACAATTTTTCAATATTAGTCACCCGAGAGAGCGCAACATAAACGAGTTCCTGTTATTTTTCGTTACGGAATTTCTTGATTCGGTCACCGCGCTCAAAGCCCGCTATAAAATCTATTATGCAATATATGCAATAGCTTAATAGAAACAGGTACTCTCAGGTCTCTGCTCCTCGAGGCATATGTCGTAATGATTTCGTTCGTAGCTTTTTACATAGGACGTCTGGAGTTCATGCAATTATGTTTTCAGATAATTCGAACCTTCTAATTTCGATAGGCCACGTGAAAATCTCGGAGTCTAAAGCGCTAGAGTGTTATAACATACGTATAAAATTTCTCACTTTTAGAAACTTCAATTTAATTACACAATTAATTTGACACATGTTAGGTGTTTAGGCCTTAGGTTTTTTCGTTACGGAATTTCTTGATTCGGTCGCCGCGCTCAAAGCCCGCGATAAAAGCTATATGCAATAGCTTAAAAACTTAAGAAATTCCACAGCCCTTGCTAAACACTGCTTTGATTTTAACCATAATTCGATGGAAATAATTATAATATTTCAACTGAGGAAAACAATTATTATGAAACGTGACTCCAGGTCTGTAAATCATAGAACAGATATTCAGTCATTAAGACAGATTTATACTAATTTAATTGATTAAAGCCCTTGCAAATTCGTACTTACATGCTTCTTCATAAGGTTAGAAGAATGCTCCAATAGCAATATTTCTAATAAGGTCTGACAATCTTTTTCTATTACCTCATGAATCTCTAATATCTGGTTTGAAAGTAGATACTTGAGAGTTATATTCTTTGGTTTCAGTAGTATACAAATTTGGTTGACATGAGGTCGTATATTATAAGAAAATTGCTAAGCAGTGGATTCTTTATGAAAATGCATATATTTGAAACATTAAGGTGTTACAGTTTTGATTATTCGTGTTTCTGTTCGTTCCGGTGACGTGGGAATTTTTAATTTGAATTGGTGCGATAAGGACGCTTTGTGCTGATACAATTAGTTTTAAGAAATTCCGTTTTAGACATAATAGGTATTCTGATGATAAGCCGTACGTGAAGACGAAAATAATAAGCATGTGTGTTAGTGTGACATATTTCCCGAGAGCTTACAGATAACCTCCTAATAAGTATTCGGAACCAAAGTTATAAATATTAACATTGAGTGTAAGATGAATTTCCGTTTTTTGGGCAATTCGAATAAATTTGAAGTTCATAAAGTGAGCTGTCAAAACTGATTTGCCATATACGTAGGTCAAACACGACGTAGTTTCATTCCAAGAACACCCACACATACTTGTTAAAGAAAGGAATTACATTTTGTAGTATCCAGGTTATAACTCTTTCTGATGAAACCTCAGTGAGAGAAAACAAAACATGTCTACTCAAGTCTAGATTTGTGCTTTATTCATGATTCATTACAAACAAAATTTGATGTGATCGTACGTATCGAAAGAAACTTTCCAAAATCACTGGATAACTAGCAGTCTAGGGGCTCGGATGCGAAGTCAATAGTGGGGTCCCCGTTTTTTTAATGATAATAAATACACCATAGGATTATATTATAAAGTATATGGAGTATTGAAATTATTTAAAATCGATAATAATATGATAACAGATTGCATTAACAGAAATTAAAAAAGTGTTCTACGGTAAGTAATTATAATAATTGTCAATAATTTATAATTAAAAACTTTTATCTCCTTTACTTACTTTACTATTTACTTACGGTAACTGTTTACTTAACCGTAAGCGCGTTTTTGTTATGATAATTCATAAAACAGACTAGACTGAATTAAATTTCTTCACTCATTTATTATAATATATGCAAATATAAAATATTTAATAATAGAAAAAATTTTTATTCACAAAATTGACCAAATATTTCAGAATTCCTAAGTCTATTTTAGTGTGAAGATAAATCTATAAACAAATTTAAATATCCAAATTTACAATTTAAATCGACGTAATGAATAAAATAACGGTGGAGGATAATTTAATCTATCACGTAAATAAATGTAAGAACTATAATATGTAATATACAATAGCCATTTCACATTTTAGATTTGTATTGACAATAAAAAATTTAAACGATTTATAGTTTTATTTTGTTCGAAAACTTTCAATCTTTATTTCTGGCATTCAACTCAATGTTTTTCATATTCAACTTCATAATCAATCAATTCAGAGTGTACTTGAAGCAGTATTTACTTTATTGAAAGCTTTTACCGTGTAGTATTATATTGATATATGTACAGATCGATATTTTCAACGTCAGTTATTAAAATACTAAAGCTTGCTACTGTTTCTTTATATAAAAGTAAATTGGGTAGAACATCACTTTTCAATATTATGATGGACGGTAATTATTATAACTATTATTAATATAATAGAACAATAATCAAAATGATGTACTTATTTCTTTTGTAAATAATTTTACCACCCGGTTTATTTATTGTTATATATTTACTTGTTAGTTATTAGTTATCAATATAAGATAGTGACAGCTTATGTGGTATTCCCTGAACAATAGCTCATAACAGGAAGCACGGTTTATGATACACCAATATTTTCCGATATGACTTATTAATAAATTGAAATACGCACTTACATGTATTCCTCATATATGTGATAATTTTGTCACTCTCTTCTTTCGTGTCTATTGTCAAAACATGTAATCCATGATAGTTGCAATATTGAATTGCTTTGAAAAAGTTTGCCTGGAAATGATTTATGGATTATTAAATATTTCACAGATATTACTTCGAATTATGAAATCACTGTATTTGAAAATATAAAACTATGTCAAGCAAAATGAAGAATGTGTCGTATTTTTTCGACAAGTACTGCATATAGTTGAAATTATGATGGATTCTTCTTATTGTACAGATACACTCTGAAAATGCTATAAATTATCCCCATATATAAATCGAAACAAAAAAAAGTAATACTCATAAATATAAAGTTTTCTGTACTAAAATTGATCAGGGTATGTATGCAATTATTAATTGTCGAAATATAATTCACGCCTGGCATTAATTTCGGAATTTGCGACCCCCGTAGATACTCGTCAAATAAAACGAAAGTGGTTTTATAAAAAGCTTTCATATATCAAAATTGTTGATAAATTATTAAATTCGCTTTGTTCAATACCCTTCTCTTACCACAACATAATACAAATACTGAAAAATTTATTATATTATATTCAAATATATAATTCATCGAATTTCAATTTACTCTCCGATAAAATTAAGAAGTATTGTTTTTTTTTTCATATGGTGCAAGAATCATATAAGCTACCAAGCAAAAAGGCAAAATTTATAATATGAATTATCTTTCGGAAATACTTTTTATAAGTTAGTTATCTACTGTATTCATAGGCATAGCATTATTCTCAGCAAATATGCTTATTAAGTCATAAATTAAGCATTTTCAATAACATTGTCAAAAGGACACCTCACTTTTGAATTGGAAACAATAGAACGAATAGTTATCAATAATGGTTTTTCGGTAAGTACATCAAATTACAAAATTAATTATTCGCAAAAATCAACAATTAACTTATTACAATATTCACTCGTATATAAAATATATTCAACAACTTGCGTGTGGAGATAAGGTCAACGTCTAACTTGAAATTATTTAAAACCAGTTTCATGCGTTATTTAATTGAGAGACGTATCTATAATGTACATGAACAGAGTATTATTTTCATCTATTTATTATATTAACAATTTTGATGGATTCTAAACCTGGCGATTCTTCGTAATATTATGTATGTCCACAGCTCTTAAGATAATAAATTCTATTTATCTATTCATCTATATGTGTCAACAAAATTTCTCTGACGTATTTTGGTTCCATAAGCAAAAATATTGTTAACATTTTATCACGTCATGATTTTAAAATCAGTTTCAAATTACAAAATAGATTCCATCATCTTATATAATGCTAAAAACAAGACCTATAAATATAGTAAGCCTGGTGTATGAGTTAATTTGCCCAGACTGTGATAATTTTTATATAGGTACAACTTGTCATAATTTCAAACTTTGATATCACTGAGCTACATACCAGAAGAGTGGACGGCGGCAAAGGTGGTATTTATACCAAAGCCAGGGCAAGAGTCCATTCATCCAAAATCTTTCCGTCCGATCAGTCTAACATCATTTCTCCCGAAAACTCCAGAGCAACTGATCGACAGGCATATCAGGGATGGAACTCTTAAGAGAACTCCCCTACATCATAATCACTATGCTTACCAAACCGGGAAATCCTGCAAAATGGCAGTATACGAACTAATACAGAACAGAAAAATCGCTGAACTGCAAAGAAATTGCGCTAGCGAGCTTTCTGGACGTAGAGTGAGCTTGTGTTATCACCTCTTTCGAATCAATTGCCCGAGCAACGCGAGAACGAGGGATGGAAAATCTGCTGTACAGATAGATCCACAACATGCTCTGATGCGGGACAGTCATAGGAACTGTTAATGAGGTTGAGGAGAAGGTGCGGGTCACTGGAGGATGTCCGTAGGTAGATCCCTGATTGGAACAGAGGTAGCCTGTGGCATTTTTCTTGCCACAGCGTAATCTGTGATCCAAAAATGGCTCGAGATAGAGCACCGTGTCTACTGGAGGGAACTGTCCCATACGTCGCACTCCAAGCGATTAATGAGAGATCTCCAGCAGCAACGAGTGAAAAATCTTTTGACGTTCAGCAGGCAAGAAATACGGAATGTTGTTGCATTCCTGACCGAATACGCCACATGTAACAAACATCTCTGCTCCATGGGTCTGATAGATTATCTCATATGCAGGAGTTGTCGAGTACTGAATTCCATAGAATACACTGGATTGATGAGGGAATAGTGATATGTGAGAACACAATAGGTCACTAACAATCGCAGTGCAGTGGGGCTCTCTCTGGAAAGGAGAATCATCCTCACGCGGGAGGGGTTTAGTCGGTGAGAAGCCGGCACACCCGGGGCACGGGCTCTCAAAGCGTCTATGCAATATTTCCCCACCTTTACGCAAAAAAAAACTTGGATATAAAGAACATGTTCCTTCTTTCAGACTCAACAGAACAGAATCAACCTTTGCTAATCATTTTTCACAAACAGATCATACTTTCCTAATTCAGATAGCCTAAACATGATACAGTCAAGGGTTTCAAAATTATCAGTTAGAGCTACCGAAGTGATCTTTCCCTTTGTCTTTCAGAGCACTCTTAGAATATACCTCAGAATATTAAATAATGTTTATCCTAATGCACAAAGTGTTTCTTAATTCACAGTTTATTCTCGGGATCTACTTGTTTCGGAATTCAAGATGATCCCTTACTCTCAATTGTAATCCCTATTGTACTTCAGTTCCTTTTTATACTTGAAATGTTTTTTGTTCACTTCATAATTTTGTATCTGTTGATGGCACCTCGGCTATAGTAACGGTTTCATGTTATTATTGAAAGTGGTATAAAAATAGAGTAATTGTTCTTTCAATCAAACGTATTGATAAACTACCATAGAATAACGATTTCTACCATCGATTTCCTTCTTTCCTCATGTTGCATCCCTTATTTTAGCACTGATAGTATCTTCAAGTAGCTTGGAAAGTGTTTCTTCTTCTACCTGTCGTATTTGTTATGTACCTCCCTCATGTTTTCCCATTCTGCATGATTTTGTGCGATTTGATAACCATCTCTTAGTATCATCACTTTTCGCTTTTCTCCTCTTGTGGTCTCACTTCATTCATTTTCTCTTTTAGTCACAGGTTTAGCGCAATCGTAATCGATTAATGTCATTCTTCAGATTATGTACTCCATTTGTATTCGTTATCTCATCCTTTTATTTGTTCAATCTAATTGCTATCATTTTTCTCTCCATTGATCCCTGGTGAATCTTGAGCTTATTTGTAAGGGTCCAGGTATTTGTACCATTCGTTACTACTATCAATATATTTAGGGAGTGAATAATTTTATATTCTATATGTAGTTTCGCTTTGCATTTGCTGCCCAGCTAGTCGTGTCCTCCTATATATTGATTCTGCTTTCTGATTTTCTCTGCTACTTTTTAATTATGGTTTTTTGAAAAACAAAACACTCTGACCTGAAAGACCTATCATTCTAGGCCCCAAGGCCCCATAAGATTGATGTTTTCATATCCATTCAACTTCGGCCTATTTCTGCTAATGTGGCTTGACACCGACGCCAAGAGGCAAGCTCACCTCAACCTGAAAATTTTGCCGAGCCCTGACGGTTTTCACGTACACGTGTGAGGCCTACTGTTTAACTTCCCATCCGGAAGAAGGCATGCTTAGACATTATATTACCTAATGAATATCACCGCCGTTTCTTCAAATACATCAGGATCAATGAAGATGCATGAATGTGTCAAAATCTCCTGCAACCATATCCTACATGATCAGTTACATCCAATACTAAAGTGATCTTTTCCTTTGTCTTTCAAAGCACTAAGAATAATTCTTAAAATAATGAACAATAATTATCCCAATGCACAATTTATTCTTCAATTCACACTGTATCCACCTGTTTCGAAATTTCCGATGATATCTTACTCTCAATTCTAATCTCATTAACCCTATTGTACTTTACTTCGGCATGGAAACTATAGTAACTTTCTCAGGTTATCATTAAACATGATATAAAAACAAAGTAATTTTTCTTTCACTTAATAATAATGATAAATCATCATAGATTAACGGCTTCTATTATCAATTTTTTGAAAGTAAAGTTTGTAAAATGTTCTTTCCGTTGAACTCAGTGTATCATCCTACCATTAAATTTCACTGAACGATAGGCAATCTGTGAGTTACGTTATTTGCGTATTCACATACAAAATGTGTTTCAATAGTATATAGATATATGTACTTGGGTAGTAAAATTGAACGTTACTACTTAATACTATTAATAGCATTGAAGATCACTCTACATTATAGTTGAAGCTAATATCTCACCTTGAAAATCATTTGAAAATAATAGAATTTCTCTCCCAATTTCACCAAAGGTATGACATTTGGTGAACTGAAGTATGTTGTCTGATTACCTTGACACGGACGACCTAAAAAAAACAGAAGTGGTCAATAGGCACCAAAATGGGTAAAAAAGTGTAATGGGGAGAAACCAATCAATTAATGGAGTCTAAAGATATGCACAAGTTATGTCATGATCACTAACAATAACTTCTCACCAACCATTACAGGCGACATCACATTAGCATCAGAGATGAGAAGGCATCGCTGACCTCATACATAAAAGTCTCACAATTGTTGCAAACATAACGAGCCCCCTATCAACATTCCATGAAAACATTCTCGGACAGCTTTTGTCAAACGTTGGCTGATGTACTCTAAAATTTGATTATGAATGAACCAAACGACTGCCATCTGCCAACGTAGTTGTACGTTCGATCTTAATTATCAACATAAGCTGCGGATCCGGGAAATGTTTTCATGAAATGCGTTGGGGCTTACAACATTTGTCAAACCCAGTTGTGTATGTGAAGTGAGCGATTCCCTCTCATCTCTGATCAAACTGAGACGACAGCCCGGAAGCCACGATATACCAAGGTTCAAGATCATAGCGATTTGTTTTTTCAATTTCTACGTGCTTGAAATGATTTTCTATTTGGAAACGTCAACTTTTTCTTACATTGACGAATTCGACATTCAGAGAATAGTTTCTAGGGTAAGTAGGAAATATCATCATGTGAAACAAGCATCAAACAAATAAATAAAACCACCACATTTGTATTTAAAAATCTAAATTTTCTGCATTGTAGAACGTAAACATTTTACAAATCCAACAATGAATGTTCCTTACCATTATTTTGAATCGAATCATCTTTTATTCTGATATCTATCTCAGGTACAAAGTCTCGGTATGTAGTCGATATTGGTTGTTGTAAATCTTGTGAAAGGTCCAGAAGAAGGAAAGCCTTATTGGGTGTAATAGTTCCTCCTTTAGTCAGAATACTCAGCAGATTATTATTCGCCTGAGATTGTGCTTGAACATCTATAACCAATTAATACTCTAGACATTATTATCATTCTGGTTCTGGTGATACTTTCATTCTTGAACTTAATTAGAATACAATAATTGTAACCAACACTATAGAGCCAAATTAAATGTACCCAAATAGAAAATTATATTCAGAACGTACGTATTTCAGCACCTAAGTTTTCATACCAATAAATGGTAGTTTCCCGTATCATCACCTACGTAAATGTTATTTGTTTTGTCCCGCATTAGATAGCAGCATGAAAGAAATTTTATTTGTCTTTCGCCATAACCCAATGAAACGATTTCAGTAGGTTCGTATTCCTGATTCTAGTAACATCCAAATGCATCCTACTATTTATGTCAGGATCACAAACATAAATATTAGGTTCATAAACTTGTGTTGTTTACAATTTCTGGAAAAGCGAATAGAAAATAAGAGAAAATGTATCAACTCCAATCAGTCATTGCCATGAACAATATAGTAAATTCAAAATGATTCTCTGTGGAAATTTTAATATAAATCTACAAAAAATTAGATAAACACAAAACTATAATTGATGTAAAGTTTTGTAAAATTTTTCAACATATCTGATACACAAAACAAATTCAGGAAAAATAAATCTACAATCAGGGTGATGTATCAAGCATGAACTATTTGACATATAATTTTTAATTCTAATCCAAAATGTATTGTTATTAATGGTGTTTTCAACAATCTGTTGATGTAACAATGAAAACCAGCTATTTTATGTTGTATTGAATTGTGTGAATCATTGTTTATTGTTATACCAGTATGTGTAGGTTTTCTATAAATATTGAAACCTATTTCGTTATTCTCTATTGTCAAAGTTGAGTCAAGAAGGTGTTTACTTTTTTGATCATTTTGAGTTTCAAGGGTTAATTTTATTGAGCTATGGATATTGTTTGTATTGTTTGGGGAATTTTGTATCTAAGTTACCATTCCAGATAATAAGGATATCATCCACATATCTACAATATAATTTAACTTTGACTAAATTCATAGTTATTAATAATATTGTTAGTTTCAATATAATTCATGAAAAGGTCAGCTATATCGTCTTTTTGTTAGTATAATGCATTGTTAAGAGTGGAAAAAATATTGTTCTGAACCAATCGTTAATAAATTGACTAATTCTGAAGATTCAATTGTTGAGAAATCGGTGTTATAAAAGTCTTCCTTTAATAGATTTGAAACTTCTTCTATTGGAACATTAGTGAATAGGTTACAGACATCTAGAGAAATAAGAATATCATTATCGACAATATTTATTTGGTTAACTTTTTCTATCAATTCGAGATTTTTTAATGGTATTTGAGAATGTATTACAGTAAAAAATTTCAGATTTTTGGTTCAACCATTCGGCAAGTTCGAAAATGGAAGGGATAGATAGTACTGGTTTCATGGGATCTCATTGAAGTTATTTATGAATTTTCAAAAGACCATATAGTCTTGGTTTTATACTTCAATTTGGGGCTAATCTATAAATGAGTGGTTAGTTTAGAGTATTAGAACAATTTTTCATGACATTTTTCAATTTTGTAATGAAAGCAACTGCTCAGAAAATTAGTGAATTGACTTATAGGTGTCGCAAGTTCTACTCCGATTTTTGCAAAGAACGCCTCATTCACCTAGTATATGTCCCTTTTGAAGCATTTCAGAAATATAAACCTAACTGAATATATTACAAATGATCAAATTTACATTATACATATATTCAAATTCACATAGTTTCGTTCAATTTCAATTGTCTAGTTTTACTCACCTTCTGAAAAATAGAATATTGCAACAGCATTTAAAATTAACAGGATGGGACAAGATCTTCTCGATGTGAACATGTTGAACGTAATGAAAATCACTATCAAAAAGATTGCTGGGTTACCGTATCCTTGATTGAATTGATTGTGAATAACCGGAAAGTGTTTAAATTACAGTTCTTCTTTTGATAAGGTCGATTTCAATTCAAAGAAATTAAATAGATTTCGCTCGAAACAACATTCAAATTCATTCGAAACGATGAGATAAGAATAAAAAATAATGAATGTTGAACACAAATTAATTTATAATGGTGTATATAAATAGAGATATCAGTAAGAGTAAGAGTTATAGTCGAGGAAATAAGGCACAAAATTAGGCCAAACCTGGAATTTTTGAACGAATCAACGGATTTTGATGTAATTGGACTCATTCAATTCGGGAAGCCGAGTGAAAAAGAGGTAGGGTATTGGATTTTCTTGCAAAATTTTTTCTGAATTCTAACACGCATTTTCTGGATGATTTGTCTAGTTATAAGCACTGAAAATATCTGGAATTAGTTACTCAAGAGTTTTCGAGGCTGCTGAAAACGAAAATGATGTTTAAAAATGAAAATTTAATGCATTCATCGATTCATTATCCCCAATAATGGTTCGCAATCTTGATTTAAGAATATATTTCAATTTCTTTTGTAAATAAATTGAATGCATTCATTATTTTCCCTCTGGTTAAACATCGTGAGCCAAGAAATGAAGAATATGTATGAGCCAGTGTTTTGTGAACGAACGGTGTAACATATAATATTTTTAACACGCATGTTTGTAAATTTAGTCATCTTAAGAATTAAGTCAAATTGATATATTGATTTACAGATATTCATACAGGAGATTCGGGATACTTAACTTATTAAATGGTTGATGGTGTTTAGTTACTCTGTATATTAGTCTCACAAGAAGTTTTTGATTCGTAAACAAGGTCCTTTTGTTAGTGCATAACTAGATCAATTTGTAATGATTCAATACGCTGTGCACGAAAACATAATACATATTTTTTTTTATGATGCACTGAAACATATCTATTGATGTCATGAAATAGGTGGAGCGGGCCAGGTAGCTCAGTAGTAGAAGCATCGGTCTTCTAATCACTGTGGCTAACGGGCGCAGGTTCGAATCCAATGACCGCGGACTTTTTTTCGATAGCCCGAGAAAGTGGGTGGAGCAAGATACAATGGGCCGTTAGGCCCATGGTTGCAGAATCAAGCTTACCACACGAAAGTGTTTGGTGGGTATATCTCAGGTTGTCATTCATTAATTGATAATTGTAGATCCACCACACTACTATTTGGGATCTCCAAATAAATGGAGAAACCAATCAACATCGAGCTTATCCAATATCTAAAAGACTCCAATCGCGTGAACGACCGACAATATGGTAACGGTCATCTGAGATCAACATGAGACTTGCTTCCCTACGTAACGCAAATATAGCAGACTTCCGAAGAAAAATATGGGAAATATCTAGCACTGGATATCTCCAAAGCATTTGACCTAGCCTAGTACCAGGCTTTCTTGGGAACCTTCCCTTTTAGAAGCTAAAAGTTTATGTTATTTCCTACTTATAATTTGCCGCCCCATTATTGTCATTTACTATCGAGTTTTCTCTAGAATAAGTCACTTCATTTGATGGTGAACGGAGTCTCAACCGAAACAATGACTATCAACGCTAGTGTTCCACAGGGATCACATTTGGTACCAATGACCTGTCCCTTACACAGCTTTGTGAATGATATTACCGCATTCCTGTAGGACCCCTATATCATCTGATGAGATCGTGAAGGCAAGAGTAAGACAGGTCGATAAAATGAATGAAAATCTGGAAGGATTTTACCAATGGAAATCTGATCATCTGGTAGAGTTTGATGCAAACCATACTCTACCTTGTATTGTCTTCAGCAGTGCAACCGTTTCTACAAAGTTGTCAGTATCCAAGCTTAGTGTAAGTATACGAATAATTCATTTATAATGATGGGTAGTATACATAACTAGTTAACTGTGATTACGAGCACTTTTTTGAATTGGTACTTATGGCTTCATGAAACAGCTTAGTACTCAGTGCTCGTAAAAAGAGCCAAGGAATCGCAAGCACTTAGAGCACCCCATAAGTGTAATTTTTTATATGCTGGCCTTTTTTCACATGATGTTTGTAAGTTAGGCTATATAGCTTTTATTGAATATTGATATTTTGAATTTGATATTAATAATCATTTATTAGTTAACTTCAAAGCTCACGCTCACCCAGAAAAATTGTAAAAAGTAGAGAATTTTTCGAAATATCAAACTGTTACTATTACAGCGTTTGTCATAAATTGATGGACATATACATCGGAGGATCCTCGGAGAGGCATGATTTTTTTTGCTCAGATTTTTATATGTTATCCTACAGCAATTTGAATAACACTGAATATCGAGATTGTAAACATGTAGTGATTTATCTTGTATTATATCCAAATTTTAAATAAATATGTTTGTATGTATGTGAGTAAAGTTCATGTGAAGATTATATTAGATTTGTCAATAAACTGTTAGGTCATGATCGAACCCAGTGAACCCTAGTGAGATAGTGATTCTGTAGCGATATAGTTATACAGATGTTTATAACTAAATAAACTGAACTTGAATATCTGGATATCTGAAACTAATATCGAAAATGACCTGTGATCAATTTATCATGTGACTTTACTCACTATTCGGACACTACTGCGTCAAATGTAAAAGATTGTAGGAACAGAAAATATATTGGAAATGATTCAAAAACCGCTAAGGAAAGGCGTTAAATTGTACTATATATAAATTTCGAGGAAATAGGTCACACTAACACATATGCTTATTATTCTCGTCTATACGTACGTTTCGGTCTCACGATCATCATCAGAAGACGTATCAATGTCTGAAACGGGATTTCTTAAACTAATTGTATCATCGTAAAGCGTCCTTATCACGCCAATTTCAATTTTAAATGCTCAGGTCGTCGAAACGAACAGAAACACGAGTTATCTAAATTGTAACATATTAATGTAGTAGTATAAATATTTATCAAGAATTCACTGCTAAGCAATTTTTTTTATAAAATGTCATGTCAAAGATTGTGTGTATACGACTGAGATCCGGAAATATAACGATCAAGTATCCACAGTTGAACTAGATAACATGACCTGAGTGGCAGTTGACTGGTGAATGTTAATAAAAATCGTTAACAGTAAATTTCTTATCCAAATACTCACTCAGCGTGTAGTAGACTTTCCGTTTTAGAAATCGACTCAGCTTAATTTTCTCCTGTTTGGTATGCAGTTTTTTCATTTTTGTTGGTAATTTGTTGTATATCTTAGAGATCATAAGATTTACGTTTTTTTGTAAATATGAGTAATTAAGTTTTTCTTTAATTATGCTAGTCGGATAAGTATGAATCTTTTTATTCTTGGTAAATAATAGTTGATTAGATTTTACAAATATTACCGCTTCGTAAATATAGAGACTATGTTATGTGAGGATACTAAAAAAGCTTTTAAATCTTTCTATTTTATTTAGCATGATCTTAAGCATCTCTTTTGTGACATAAAGATACTGTCGGCCTCTGTTGTAGAATTGCCACGGAATATAACACCGTATCTCTATCGAGAGTGTATACAGGATGTTCCAGGAAGACCTCCCGTGAATGCAGGGTAGATTTTATGAAAATAATCAGATTCTTCATATAAACTATGGTCCTATCTTCTTTTGTTTCCGAGATACAGGGTGTTGAAGTTTTGAAAAATTATAGCATTTTCTTCATTATCTTCTGACAAATGAAGTTTTCAGTTCAAACTTGGTACATTTCAGATTTATTGGATGAGAAATTTTGTTGGTCACATAATGTTTTTGAGACAAATACAGTAGCGTAGTTATAGGATTTTGTACCCATTTAAACCACTTAAACTTCTACGCCAATGGTCGGAAATTATCATTGTATACAAATTTGAAAACTTTGATTTGTTTTTATAAAAAAGTATTCTTGATAAATTCCATTTAGAGGCTTTCTGTTTGAGCTATTTCGATTTTTCTAATCATGGTTACCATATAGAATTTCTTTTGAAAGGCTATTTAAAAAGTAAAAAAATAGAATACCTTTCTAATGGTAACGATATAAAATAATCATTTATAATAAATACTGACAATGATATCCATTTACTTCAATGCAACGGCGACATCGATTTCTTAACGACCTTCCTTTTCGAATTAACATTTTATTATTTATTTTACCACAAACTTTTCGAATACAATTCAGTAGATATTCTCTATTATGTAACGACGTGGCACAAACTTCATCTTTCAGATAACCACAAGCAGAAAAGTCCAGAGAATTGAGGTCAGGTGATCGAGGAGGCCATGCAACTGGACCACCTCTACAAATCCATCTTTCACCGTACTTCCTATCTAACCATTATCGTACTTGTCTGCCAAAATGGGCAGGACAGCCATCCAATTGTATCCGTGCATTTGTTCCCTCATTGTGTGGTGTCTTCGTGATTAGTCTTTCTGATACACCCTGTATAAGCATGATAAGCCACTAGAGAGGTCTCAGTGCTGCTGAAATTTTTAATTGTTCTCAGCGCAAAACATTATGGCGACATATCTTTGCGACACAGTCTATGTAGTGTGACAGATCAAATGGGAGTCAACATAAATTCCAAGGAAACAAATATTTTGTGACGTTTTCATTATATTTGTACCATTAGTAAGTGGAATGGTTTGACTATTTGCATGATAATTAAATTTAATTGCGTTCGTTTTTTCTAGATTCAACTTTAGGTTTTTATAGGTAAAACATTCGTTCAACGCATCTAGCGTTTGCAACAATTTCATATCCAGGTCTATCATGGTTAGTTCAGTTAGTACCGCTGCAATATCATCTGCATACTGGTTTATTGAGTCATTCACTAAATCAGGCACTTCATTTGTGTAGATTATATATAAAAGGGGTCTAAGGATTGTGCCTTGCGGAACCCCCATTTCAATTGATAATGGATCGGATTTGAATTAATTGCCAACGCAGATCTGTTCGATCACATATTGAGACCTTTTTCTTTTAGGTATGACTTTTTTTATTAATTATTAGTGATCTAAGCTTTCAAATGCTTTGGATAGGTCTTAGCGAAAAACTGAAGTATCACTGTTTGAATCTTGTTCATAACATATGTCCTCTTTTTTAGAATGAGTCCGAAAGCGTAAATTATCACAGAACCGAATAAACTTTCAGAAATCGGATGAAAATTATGAGCTTACGCAGTTTACATTCTGCTTTCAGCCTTAAATAGCCGAGATATGGGAATCGATGTATTGTAAATTTCGATGCCTAAAGCTGTTCACTGATGCGGTCTAAGCGAAGTGATCGATAAGAGATTTACATAAAAATGTAGGTAAGGGATTGAATTGAACAACGCCCGCTGCACAGAAAAGTCCGCTACTGATTCCTTTTGTACATCCTATAATATTTCAGTTAAATGGTTATATTGCTTTTGAACTTAAGAAATCTCTCTCCGAACGTAGCTTATTCAGACTGAACGAGCTCAATGAAATTGTTTGAAAATTTATTCTGTTACCACTTTCTTGATATAAAGGGACAGATGATATGGATAACGTAATGGAGGTCGTGCGTATTTATTTTCGCATAAGGCGTTTGACTACTGCCACATTTTCGCTTCCTTAGAGAATAAATAACCGAATATCATAATAAAATGTATCACGATCATTGTTCAGCTAATCTACGCTCGACATATTCAATGACAAATTATCAGCTCATTACGTATTTACGTCACAATGCTCAAGAAATTATTATTGGACGACTGAATGTAACGAATAAGAGGTTTGGCATCCACTCAAAAGGCACAATGCTATCGGCAACCCTATTTTGCCAGTAGGCCCAATAGGCCCGTACCTAGGGCCCGAGTCAGGATGCCACGCTCGACCCAACCATGACTCTTTAAAACAACTGTTTATTTTTTATATTATATTAAAAAACTATATTTAAAAATTATTTGATATAGCTAGCATTTATAATAATATTAATTAATAATATCATTATTACGATCCGAAATTCAGATTCAACGAGATAACTGTCCAATAGATGGCATTTCGACTTCACAAAAGGATCCTTTCATGATCGGCTCGTCAAAAGTTTGAAAGGGGCCGACAACACAACAAACTAGATAGCACGAGACGTTTTCGGGATGTCCAGCTTATGTCCATTTTTGGTCCGAATGTCTAATAGGCTATTAAAAGGACGTCCTTAAGACGTCCGATCAGGAACGTTTCTGGTACATCCATTAGAGGTATGACTGTCTTTATTGTTCCAGAAAGTTTAAAAATATTTGTGCATGAATATTTATAAGATTGAGGTTTACAGATTTATTTGAATGAATAATGATATAAATAAAATAAAAAAATATAAGAACTCTGGATTTAATTAGTATATTATATATCCATCTCTTGAAAAAAAAAATGTTTTTTGTTAAAAAATTTATAAATTATGTCTATAATATCTTTTGATAATAAACCATCACAACAAGAACATGAAATAAAAATATGTTTTGCTCTAACGAAAACTGTCCTCATTACAACTGACACTATTATTTCGTTGCTACGTTGTCATGTGGTTGCCTCACGACCAATCACAGTACATTACTAGTTCCAACTGTTACGAGTGGATCCGACATATTATGACATTTCCAATTCACATCAGTATTTTTCATTTTCCATTTAGCTACTTAGACTTATCGGTTGCCATATCTTTTCTTTTGATAATTTCATCAGAATTGCAAATTGTGAATGAGATATTTTACTTTTACCACATCTACGTGTTTCTTACGATAAAATCCATTCAAGGCAGTAAAAGGCACCGTGTCAACAGGAAAGGAAACGACAAGTGAGTAAAAGTTCAAGTGCAAAATAGTGTAGATGATGAATGTGCTTTTGTAGATATCAAATAACGTTGTATTTGGAGGTAAGTAGAGAAGAATGATATAACATACCTTTCAGAGGAAAAGCATGATGAAGCATAACCTCCAAAAACAGTTTTCGGGGTCAAACATTATACGATTTTTCTGTGAAAATCCATAAATTCACATGGTGGATGAATTTTGTGATTATGGTCTAATTCTATTCCATTGAAAATTGGTTTGTGAGGGTTTTTGGGGTCGAATATTATGAATTACATTATTCTTATAAATCTTGCTCAAGGAAATTAAAAGTAAAAAATATTTAAAGGCAAGCTCATATTCAAATGCGCTGAAAATTAAAAATAATTTATTTAGATGTGTGATGTAGGTTATTCTTTGAGTGACAGATTCAATTTATTGAATGTCCTGTTGTTCAAGGTGCTGCTGATAAAGCAGGATTGTCGCCAAATTACAAATCAACAGAAACTCCAATTCAACTGTGGCTCAAGCGATCTTCTAGACGTCTGACATAGACCAAAACCAGAAATCTTAACATGAGTTGATGAGGTCCTGAACACAATTCATGTTTTAGTTCACTTACATGAATATTATATTACATTTTGATCCATATTTACTTTTTATTTGCCCTGTCCTATTTTTTCAGTTTTTATTAAACTACCAATAATGTGTATGAATATGAGTATCTGTTCACAAAAAGTTATGAAAGACAAATGAGCTATTTATTTCCCTCATAACACCAATATTTGCTTGAACAGTGTGTTGGTAAAAAAATTGTTGTTTTCGTGTGACTATTTTCCAAACGGATGACTACTATAATGAAATCACAAAAAAATTATTTTCTACAATTTTATCGCGAATTAACATAAAATCAAACGTCCTATGAACATCTGGTTTTGTAACATCGTATATCCATGGGATGTTCATACGACGTCCGCCCTAAGGAAAATGGACCTCCCTAGGACGTCTTCAATATCCGAAGCGAATGTCTTGAGGACGTTCATGGGACGTACTTGTGCTATCTGGGAACATGCTTCGCCCCCGAAACACGAGGCAGTTGTAGCATGATTTTATTTTACTTCCTAGTTCACAGAAATTAGACAAAAAAAGGTAAAGAAAATCAAGTGCCCCTAACGCGTCCCCCAAGTAGGTACTTTTAATCACTGACAAAGAAAAATCTCGTTCCCTTTGCATTTTTGGCGGTAATCACAAGAATGAAAAAGTATTTAGAATGGCGATTTTAACAATACATAGAAATTGTAACACATTACACACAATTTTAATTTCTCGTGTCTCTGCTCGTTTTGTCGACGTGGGCATTTTTAATTGGAATTGGTGCAATAAGAACGCTTTGTGCTCAATACAATTAGTCTTAAGAAATCCTGTTTTAGACAATGATACGTTTTCTTATGATGGTTGTGAGACCGAAACGTGCGTAAAGACGAAAGTAGTAACCATATGTGTTAGTGTGACCTAGTTCTCGAGAAATTATATGTAATTCATACCTGGGTCAAGAATCATTATTTATTATAAGTAATTCAATTTCAATCCAATTTTTAGAAACACTCATAACCTGTTAATCCAATTATTTATTACAATTGTACGATTATGAACATCACTAGTAATTACAAATGGTAGTTCATCGGGGAAATCTGTGGAAAGAGGCTATAGGAAAGAGAACACCAGAAATTAATATGGGCAACGTCTATTCAAGATTCTGATAATGTGAATAATGTGTTATTGGTTGATGTACAATATTTCGTAGCATGTATCGAAGTGACGTGATATTAATTATTTTATGCGACAAGCTGGAGAGAGCATAGGTAGGTATTGTAATAATCTGGAAAGCTGGTATTTGGGAGCAATTGAATAAACTTATTTATAATGTTATTGCACACAAGCCAGGTATACCAAATCCAGCTCAAGATATTACTAGGTTATGTTTGTTTACTGTTCCCTCAGGTCAAAGCCTCATGGGATCATATGCTGCTACGGAGAGTTAAACCTTGTTGTAACTATGCTAGAATAGCTGCCCTTACTATGCAACTCGAGGGTTGCGGAGGGTGAAAATTGCAGGGTTGCACTGCAAGGAGTGCCCTGTCGTTGGTAGAATGGATTATATTTAGCTGCCACCAGTTCCCTTTTGAGATGTTTTAGAGAATAGTTCAGGGAACGAAACTAAACTCGAAGGAGTTCCTCTCCGGTAGCACTTGGTATAAAATAGTTTAGTAGCGGGGCCTTTCCTGGCCGATTATATACTAGGCTAGTATGACAGCTTCACGTTGCTGAAGATGTTCGGAATGACAATCCCGACAGGATTGTTCTCTTCCACTATAATGTTATCTAAGGGATGGTGTATCAATGAAGAACAATGCGAACAGTATAAGTTGTATATTGGGAAAAAGTATTCGTTTACAAAAACAATAATAATAATTAACAAATATAGACACTAAGTCCCATTCATATTTACATAAAGAGGAAAATATGACGAATGGTCAACAAGAAACAAAAATAAAAATTTAAATTAATCGAAATTAATTTGATGCAAGTTTCTGAATGGTTTAAATAAAATATATATAATAAATTGATAAAACTTTATCAAGTATGATCAATCAGTGAATTATTGATTCGCCTGATATAACGTAGCCAGAGAGTTGTTTCTTTGCAGGCTAACCTTACTTACTTTTGAATTGAATATACCACTCTGATGGAGTAACTAAAGTTATGAAATGGACCAGAGGGGCCACTGATAGTAAGGTTGAGATTCCAGAAGGGTGATTCTCTAACAAACAGCTCTGATGCCTTTTTGACAACTATCTGGTTCGCTTTGTATATATTGATCTATTAAATTGATTCAACAAATTAAACAATATAATGAAACCCTTGTTTTAACTCTTAACAATTTCTCTTAAATTCGCCGCTGATGGCTGTCTCAGTAGGGGTTTTTAAGAAACCTTCAAATTTTAAATAAAATACCCTTATTACAACTTTTAAATAATGATCCTTCCCAATAGTCCCACAAATAATTAGGTATTTGACTTTACACCTACGATAACCCTAATTTCAACTATACCTATCTTAAGTAGGTCTCATATATGTACTACCAAATATGAGAAATTCGGCAGATGGATCAATACACTTCTATTACCTCAAAATACTCTATTAATGGTTACAGTCCTCTATATACCAACACAAAAACGAGAAAGGGGGGTGATGACCTCAGAATTTTTGGCTTGAACACAGACTAAACAGCTTTCTCTAAAGACTTACCCTGACTCAGTATTTAATCCTTAATCCTTAATCCACAGGGTAAACTTTGGACACTTGAGCTTACACTTCACGGCCTACACAAAATGTATTACGCGACGTCTTTTTGTTAAGTTAAAATTACACCCCGGAGCTAGCTCTCTCTCGCACCCAGATCAATTTGTCTAATCGTTAAAGGAAACAAATTTTCCAAAATATCAAATTACTTTAGATTTCTATCATCAAGTTACCAATGACGTTCTTCACAATTTCTTTTACAGGTTATTTTAGATTCTAATTACCAAACAATTTTCACTAAATAGAAAATGATATTAAAGTAAAAAGTAAGTTCTCTTGAAACTGATACTTGGAATTATCTATGGTGAATGAAAGTACTTTAAGAATGATAAAAATTGATTCGAATGAATTAATTGACTTTGAGTAATAAACAAAAGGAAAATATAGTTAAAAAAAAATAGAAATCTTGTAATTTGCAATACACTAAAAAAAACAATCAAATGACTAAGTTAAAAATATCAATTAAAAGAATTAATGGATCTGGTTTTGAGAGAGATTCAGCTATATGTACAAGGAACTAGGCTTACCCAACAAGGCACGACAAAAGAACTGCCCTTTTTCCTACGAGTTTTCATTTTTATATTTCGAATCCCGCCGAAATTTCGTTTCCCTACCAACTCGAGACATTTCAACTATAGCCAATGAGATTTGCTGTACCAAAGTATACTTTGCTCTAACACACAAATCTGTATTTAGAGTTGCCTGCTTTCCCACATCGAGGGGCAGTGAGTGACCACAAAAATAATTTCTCCAAACGCTGCTGACTAAGTGATTAACTCCGTCTGTGTAGATAGTGCAAGGTCCGCGGAATAGCACCTCGAAGGCTCTAATTCTTAAAAATCACGTACAACTTGTAAAAGGTATCGGGTGGCGACTTCATGTCGCCGGCAAGGAATTTCATTATTTAAATCGGAATAAAACTTCTAATTGTTGAATCCAGAATGTCTATGTATAGTCTGTTCCTGTCAGGTATTTAGAATTTTAGGTTCTGAAATGCCCGTAAGGACGGAACTACACGCTACTGAATGATTCGAGATGTACTTTCATGTGTCAAGTATACCTGGTTTACTTAGAGTAAATTAATTTTCAGGAGTTTTCTCCTGCTTACGCTACTTTGATTCAATCGTGAAAAAATAATAATCCCCAGGATTATTACAGTACGTAATAGAGGAATATGTTTGTGGACAATTCATTTTTGATCGATTTATTAAGGAAGCGATTTTCAAATCATATAGATAATATTATATTCCTTAGAAGAGTTAACGGGAGAATGCTTGATTACAGTTCTCACAGATATAAAATAGCAGGAAGCAATAAACATTTCAAATACCATCAACACTTAAAATAGATTTGAAAACAGATAAACTGACCATCAAATAAAGATTTAATATTAAACATCTGGAAGACAACGTACCAATATTTCGTACCAGAGATACTATGATTCGATGTAATAGGTTTTCCTCATCCTTTCCTGTTATCAAATACTCAAAAGGTAACCATACGTAAGTCAAGGGTACGGCACTGTGGCTATTGTCTGCAATTGTAATTAGAGTATTTGTAAATTGTATATATTATGAATAAGAAGTAGTTTCATTTAGTGCATTCAGGGAAGGAGAAACGTGTATACCTCTCTAACATTAGTTCTAGAAGGAAATGTAAAACTATTGATGAAATCTCAGACTGGTTTAAAGACAACTTGTGTTTTTGAATCCTCTAATTTAAAATAATGGTTCTTCCAGTTAAGTATATAGTAAAGGAATGCCTCCAATTATTCAGTCATAGCACAGTGTAGCCTTTAATGTGCATGTCGTCACTTAATGATTTCGTTTAAAATCACTAAAATATTTGTTTCATTAAAGATTGGATTTAATTTAAAAGATAATCAGAATCGGTACACACTATACATTGAAGTTTTGTTGGAGTTAAACATATTCATAAAGTAAAATTGGTTCGTTGTTTTGATTCTTCTGTTGAAGAATGCTTCTATAATTTTGTTTCAATTCCGTTCATTCTCTTAAAGCTTCATTACAAGTAGCAGAATAAATTAAGAATGAATTAGTTGTTATCAAATTTATAACTCAATTTATGATTCTCTTAATATCTTTAAATAATGATTATTATTCTTTGCATATATTCAATTTTGGTTAAGCAATTCTTATTGTTCTTGTTGTTGGAGGTTGAGTTTAATTAATTAGTTAAATATGTACCCCTCCGACCTATGTACAGCGTGAACGGTTCAAGTGACCAAGTGTAATTGTAGCGTAAGTATCAACTTCTTGCTTGTGATTGGCTATAGTGATTCATTTACATGTAGAGAAGGATCTCTTTCTTTTGTCTACAACTGCACATCAAAACGAGTGAAGATTAATATAAAGTCCTGGAATAAAGAGAGAAGGAAAAAGGTACAGTGAGAGACATCCTCTGTCACATTCAGCTCAGTTTCTGGTACATTTTGGCGCAGTCGGTAGGATCTCTGTTACAGGTATGATTATATCGAAATAATTTTTATTTTTAGGATTTATTCAATTTTAACATCTTTTATTAGTACCTCTGTTTGTGATGTGGGAAACTATCTAGAATCGGAATTGAACATCGATATACTCTAATAGGCTACGCTTCTCATAGCGCTGTTGAATCCTAGCTGCGAACGCCATAACCTCTGACTTCTGCTTGATTTTTGTCTGTAGTCACTGGTTGATAACCGACCAAAAAGACGAAGGTGAAAAAGGCAATGTATTTATCTTGGAGCTACCTTACGAAATTCAGCTCGACAAGATTTGAATTTAGATCTAGAACCATCATTAGAAAAATGCATTAGACCCCATGCTGAGTTTGTGAAAATAATGATAATGAATCATCACCAACATATAAAAACATATCGATATTCAATTTTAAGCTGAAGAAAACGTTTGCTTATTAAATCTCGATTATATCATTTCCCTACATTTTAATTGAGGCAAACTTCCTTCGGAATCCAAACGGCTTTTCTTGTTGTAGCTATTTTCAATACAGTTTTGTAATTAGTCGATTGTAAACTGAGCAACTTTAGCTTCCAGAATTCCAGGCCGTTAACGCAGTAAAACACCTATTGGGTCAACAATGTTCACTCGTTAATGACGAGTAATTACTTTTAAACGTTTGCTGTAAATTGTTACTTAGCTTTAATAACCTCCGCTCGGCTCGATTGCTTTTAAGGATTTGCCCGCTACAGCAAAAAGCTTCCCTATAATTGTAGCTATAAATTTCTTCTACCGTTATCAGGTGACATTCGCTGCAGGCAACTCATTCATTTGCATCCTATGTTATCATCAGAACGTTTATTTACCTCAGTTTATCTATCACACTGCCGAATTAAATTTCTTCAACTCAGGGAAGTGATTAATCGAAATTGCTGCACAATAGTGGGTTTGAATCTATTATCACTTATTTTTTGCACTATGCAGTGATGTAATGAGCATGTTTACGAGAAAATTTTTGCTAGGAGAATATGATCAGGGAGTATTACAATATTTAGGGCACACAATGATCTACAGGAAGTCCTTGGAGATGGTAGTCAAAGTAAGTAGAGAGGAGGCGGCGAAATATTTGACCAGTGCAATATTGAACCAGAAATTCCTCTTCCCGTGATGGGTCAGAAGGGGAAAGGTACCAAATATGGAATACCTCAAATTTAGGGAAACTAAAGCGGCTACACCAACGTGGCAACGTGTATTGTAAGCGCCAACTACAGACACTCCCAACAATAGTTAATGTGCATCTATGATGCGAGTCGTCGTCGAAGAGAGAAAAAATCCCAAATTTCACGATAAATGCAGATTTTTTCGATAAAATTTGCAACCGTGTTAAGCAGATGTATCAGAAAGTTGGAGATATTGTCAACCAATTTCTCAAAATTTTTCCCACATTTCAAATAAATTATAGTACTGCGAATGTGGAAAAATTGATCCTTATAATTCTTTCCAAATATCAAAATTTGCAGTCTTCATTTTATACAGGATCCAAAAGGGACAATATGAACCTCAAGTACATCCAAATGCTGTATAATATTGACAAATATGAATGGTTTTATCATCATCTGCTCAAAATTTTTGATTTCATATTCTGATGAAAAGTCTTAAAGCAGACAATTTTGTATATCTCCCTTATCTTCGGAGATGTAGCCGGAAAATCCTGGAAATGTTTTTGAGTCAAAATTTCTCACTAAAGTAGGAACTTTAATGTTCATGCTTTCCTCCTGCTAAATTACCACTCCTATTCCAAATTTCATCGACTTCCAAATTGTTTTTGTTTCGTAACCTAACATTTGGGTGAAATAGTATATGGAAAACTATGACAGATGCAACCTATTTATGATTCTGAAAACTGTTGGGGTATACTAGTTTCCACTTTTAATTCAATATGCAATCAATCGTTGAGATATATTTGACAAAAAATATAATGTAGAGCATCAGATGGGTGATTTATTTCCAGCTGGTAATTTATGATAAGCCTTAGGCCGCTTGCATACAGCTGGCGAATATCGTTTACACTGAGTTATTACTCTGATACTAATTTTCGTTCCTTTCATAGTTATTTTGTTACGAAATTAGTTCTGAAGTCAAACATCGCACATAACAAAACATTTCAAGGAGATATTCTAGAAGGGAACTGAATTTGGCAGTAGTTATAAAAACTTTTTAAATATTTTTCGATTTCTTACATGTTACAATGGCAATATACGAACTTTTCTGTATTAGCTTCCGTTAGTCCAGATTTCATAAAATAAATGTCACAGCTCCAAACTTATCTCCTCAGAAAAGTTCATTACATTTATTTTCCAAGAAAAATAACAACTTGATATAATAAATACTTTTACTCGGAATTTATCACTTATATTATGCAAACACGAACGCGACAACTAGCGTGTTATCTTTAAAACGATACCAAATGTATGAATAAAAATAGATCTTAAGACATTTGTAGTCAAATGTAAGTTATAAATAATAAATAGAGTCGCAGTTTGGATTCGGGAAATAACCAGAATTGAATAATTGGATGAGGTGATAGAATAAAGTTACAAAGAAATATACACTTTTACATTATACCTACACAAGTTTCACAAGATCTCAGGTTTTATTGTTGATTTGGTCGAAAAAGTGACGTTTTTGATATTTTCAAATTTTAATAATTATTCTTGACCCAGGTATGAATCACATAAATTCTCGGGAAATAGGTCAAACTAACACATATTCTTATTATTTTCGTCTTTACACGCGTTTCGGTATCACGACCATCATCAGAAGAGGTTTCTAAAACGGAATTTGCTGAAACTTATTGTATCAGCATAAAGCGTCCTTATCACACCAATTTCAATTAAAAATGCCCACGTCACCGAATCGAACAGAAACACGAATAATCGAAATTGTAACACATTAATGTATTAAGTATAAGAAATGTATCAAGAATTCACTGCTTAGCAATATTTTTATAACCTACGATATACGAACAAATGTCAACAAAGCCTGTATACAAGTGAAGACAAAAAATATAACGCTCAAGTATCTACTTTCGAACCAGGTTGTTGAAGATTTGTGAGGTAATAGAAAAATGTTGTCAGACTTTATTAGAAATATTACTGTTTGAGCATTCCACCTAAAATATACTTTTAACACTATAAAGAAACATGTAGGAATTTTCAAGGGTTTTAATCAACTAAATTGGTATAAATCTGACTTGATGACTGAATATCTGTCTCATAAATTACAGATTTGGAGTCAAGTTTTATGTGAATCATCTCCAGAATAGATCTTTTATAATAATTTATTGTTCTTAGTTAGGATATTAACATTTTTGTAATCGAGATAATGATTATTATTATAAACAAAACAGCATGGCGGTGGAATTTTCCAAGTTTTTATTTCTTGTACACTATACTTATGGCCATACATTTTTTTTTGTAAATATTGCTTTCGCTAAACACTGCTTGATCATAACCTTCAATTCGATCACAAACATGTTAATATTTCAGCTGAGGAAACTAATTATCATGAAAGATATTCTTAAAAATAAATCGCAACTTATTTGCAGTCTGACACTTCGCATTTTGATAAAGTGTTTCAATAAAATATCTTGTTTTGCAACAGAATTTACACAATCAGTAGGAACAGATTTTTTAAATAGCGTATCAAAAAATACTGCCAACAACAACAAATATGTGTGGGATCAATTTATGCTATTTTGTTAAGAAAGAAGGTACGTTTTCAACGAAGCAACCCAGATTGTTTTGTTTGCGAATAAACTATAAGATTGGGCGTTCAACTTGAAAGAACAAAATGGCGAAAATCATAAAGACTGTACTGTGAAAACAATGTGGTGTGTGCTTCAGAAAAAGTACTATAACATGTACCAAATTGAATCCAATCCATTCACCGATATCAAATTGGCTCTGAACAACAAAAGTGCCAAACTCAGGCAGCTATAGTCCAATCCAGAAGCAAGAAAATCAAGTTCAGTTTTAAAAAATGGAATGAGTTCAAAATCTAATAATTAGTTTCGACTGGTTCATGTGAGAAGAGATTAAGAAGCAGAGAATATGAAAAATCTATCTGATTATTGAATGAAAGATTACTGTGCCTATATTTATTAATTTCTGAGTATTTTGAAAGTCATCTAAGCCTTTTTTTGTTTACAACATGTAAGAATTCAAAATTTTGATCAAATTAGTGGCCTGTCTCAACCAAAATTTTGGTTCGATGGGAGTGCTAAAATGTACACACACTCTACTAGAGAAAGGCTACTGATACTTTGACCTATATACAAGTTTGGACAAGATCCACAATTTCAGAGACTCCAGATTTCACTCTTTTTTCTGACTTATCTTCGTTATATTCTGAATGTTGATTTAGCATGTTGCTTGCAATTTATTATTGATATCAGTGTTCATTTGTAATATTATGGATTTCCGACATCTTAAAAGATCAATTTCCACTAATTTAATGAATAAATTATGTAACTAAGTTTCGCTAACCCCATATCTTCTTCAAACATTATATCACTTTCTACAAAACAGCTAACCTAATATAAGTTAAATGATAATCTTAAGATAGATGGTCAGTGTAATTTTACCTAAATGGATTTACCCAGGGATTAAACGATAAACTGGTAGCAAACCAATTGGATATTAATTTTTAGGGATTCGAGCAAATTCAATTCCTTTCTTTTATTCTGACTGCTTAAAACCTTAAAATCATCATTACATTTATGGTTTTTCATAATTAAATATCCTGCAAAAGTTGAATTAGATTCATTATTGATGAATCTGAACCTATGGCCTCGAAATAAGGAATAATCACCCTTATCCAGTAAAATTACTGTAAGGAGGGACCTTTCAAATACCACGTAACCTTCATCAGAGTAACTAAATTAGGAGTCAAAATGTATCTGTTTAAAAGGATGTACCCCTTGTTGCTCAGCTTTTCATAATACTTGGGCTACACGAAAGGGAAACTTATAATGTTCGAACAACATCGTCTAAGTTACCGGTGTCTGGTAGGAAGAAGTTCGGCTGAGCTCGAATTTGACAATGAAGGGGTTTGAGCTCGTCTATTCCGCCTATCCGGAATCCGGAATGGTGGAACAACAGACAAGATTTCTGATAACACCGACCATAGAAATATCTATAATAAAAATGGAGAGATCTCACACCTGTCTACGATGATCTAGAGAGGTCAATGAACTCGTAAGTGTGACGAAAAACTCTCTCCTGTATATAGTCCAAGAGCTCCAACAGCGTATGTTTGGTAGCCAAACTCCAAGCATGTCAACAGTACTCCAGGACAGGTCGAAACTGTGCTTTGTAGATTATGAGGAGCTGCTGGGATGTAAAGTAGCTATTGGCACGGAATAGAAAACCAAGTTTTCGTGACGCGGTTTTCGTTGGTAAATCGGAATTTTTTTTGTACCGAGTTAAAATGTTCAATAGATTACCTACGTGAATTCCGGATTTGTCCAAGTCGGAAAAAAGTTCATTCGGAAACAAGAAGAGCACCAAAAAAATTTAGAAAAAGACAATTTCTCATTTGAACAAAACATTATTTATTAAAATAATATTTGTTTGTCCAAAAATTCTTCTTCCATACTAACAAAAGATAATTAAATTTATTTTTTCTTTAAAATAATAGAAATACATATATTTGTTTTGAATTTAATTCAAAAATTTCTTGAATAATTTTTTATGTTTTGAAATAAATAGTTAATTTTGTACATTTATTCAATCTATTAATGATAATAATTGTCTACAAATCATATTAATATTTAATTCTTAATGATGAATATGAATAAATTTGTTATACTCAAAAAAATTTTATGAGTTCATTAATAAAATTACTTATAAAAATTATAAGAATATACCTTTAAAATTTCATATGGAAAACGATTAAAATGAAAAATTTTACCCAACTGAAATTTTATTTACTAATAACAAATGAGTGAGTTTCATTTTTGTTGGATTTTATGAATAATGTGCAATAAAAAGGTTATATTTAATAATATAGCTCGTGCTATTCTGTTTTCCTCCTCCCTACGAAAAATTCTGCTGGCGCCTATGGCTATAACTTCACAAATTTTTGTATTATTTGTCACCCTGTTGAATGGCTGTTTTCATATTATCTTCAAGAAGGGTTACTTCTGGACTTAGTTCGCAATGAGTACAGTCATAAATAACTTGGCAAAGGACTTCGTTTTTCGAATTTGAAAAAATTCAATAGCTGATGTCTTACATAACGTAATATTATGTTGTAAAATCAGAGGACGGAAATGGCAGAACTGTACTGGATTGATTAATAGACGCGGTTTGATTAAGCACGTGACAGGATCACCGGACGTGTACTAATGTCTTTCCCTGAAACTCTGCGCCAAGCACGGTCTCCCCGAGGCAAGATTTCACTGTCGGTATGAACTGAATTCAAAAGTTGTGTAGTACGTAATGGTCTGCGGTAATCCTCGCCTGTAGTCCTGTTGATTGGAGCTACAACTCGGAGACCGAGTTTAGAGTGCATTCGTATCTATTTTGATCGGAAAATGGCTTAAAAAATTATGCACAATTCTAATTAATTGTATCGAAACCACTCGATAAAAAGTTGAGCAAAACTTCATCGCACATCACAAAAGTTGGAATTATTCATTCATTTATGCCATTTTTAACTGGATCGATATTTCAAGCCAGCAAAAAGATTTTATTCAAAAGAGGCCAATGAGATCTTCAGAATTGTGTAGGAAAACAACTAACTTTTACTCATCAAACTTCGCGTCTCAATTATGAAAAGAAAATATCCATGGAAAATAGAAACTCTCGTAAAATACTGTAAATGAGAAATAATCACCCTTATCCACTAAAAATACTGTTAAAGGACTGCTATCCGCCTATCTTTGCATGGAACACACGTAGGTTATTTGCTTCTTTCAATTCGCAAAATTTTAAATATAAGAAAGTACATTTCAATACTGAAAGTTTGTGAAAATGAAGAACTGTAGTAAGTGTGATGGACCTGTATTATCTGAATGTGATTCGGTACAGCGTAGAAGATATAGTATTTTACAATTCTTATGTGCTGGAGTACGCGAGAGCAACTGGCGCATAAAAAATGCCGAGATGAAACACAACTGGCGTTGCGTAACATGTAAATCTAGATCCGATAAAGAGGACGACAATCAACTACCCAAAGGAATGATGAGTCAACAACAAAAAGGTACCGACGACATTACAATAAATGTAAATACGATTAAACACCTCATAAAGGAATCGATTTGGGAAGAAACTTCGCATGTCGTTTCTACTTTAAATAATCTGCAAGATTCAATCTACCACGGCAAAGGAGTTAGATGATTTTAAGAAAGTTATGATTAAAATTACCGAAGAAAATAACAAAAATAACGGAATAACATGAATATCAAAAAATCAAATATGCATTTTGGCAGAGATTCGCCTAGGATCATTGACGAAAGTGGGTAATTTTAGGCCCAACTTTTTTCGATAATTAATTAGAACGTCCTGTGAAGGTTCAATGTGTAGTTTGAGACCAAATATGAGAGCAAACCAAATGCAGCCACATCCCTTGAGGACGTGGCCAAAGCAGCCACCCCCTAAACTTACGGTTTTTGGGGTATGTTTATATCATATAAGCCTTTTCTCAAGGAACCGATCGAAGATTTTCTTTTGGGAGCTTGTTCTATAATAAAAGGCATACACGGATCAAGAAGCAGAACCTGCAGCAGACACCCTTATATACACTAATAAAGGGGTTGAAAATATCGGTCTCGAATCAGGAGAAAAAGAGTTCATATAAACCATGGTCTTGAAATGCTTCCTAATGGAGGGATATGTGAACGCTGAATATGCTTTTTTGTAGAAGTTTTCGAAACTGTTCGAAATGAAATAATGAAATTCAAAATGGCCTAGAACTAGGGACGTTGAGAAAAAATACCCCAACTTTTTTGCACGTGATTTCATCATAATTTGCCGGTAAAAAATTCAAAATCCGCATGGTTGTCATATATTGGTTGGAATCGACGCACTACTTACGAGTAAAATCAATTTGAAAATTATCCGACTTGAAACTAAGGATCTCTTCCAAGCAGAGGTATATGCAATCCTCCAATGTGTGAAGGAAAACAATCGGAGGGACATCGACGATGAGCAGATCCACAATCCACATATTGAAAAACAGTCAGGTTGCACTTAAGGCAATGAGAAATCAGGAAGTGATATCCCATCTGGTATGGTCATGCTAAAAAGAACTTGAAATACTGGCAGACCGAAACCGTGTTAAGCTGATTTGGGTGCCGACACATCAGGCAACGGTAGGCAATGAAAAAACCGACGAACTTGTAAAAAGGGGGTCGCAGAACGGTCCAGATCCAGAACAGACCACGGGGGTATCAAAGCGTACAGCACGAAGGTCTGTAGAAGACTGGATCATGGAAAACCACAAAGAATACTGGGAAAAAATCCCAGGAAACGAGCATGGGAAGGAACACATCAAAGTTCCGTGTAACAAAAGAACGACAGACCTATTAGCACTGAATAGGGAGAAAATAAAAGTCGTAACAGGGCTCATGACTAGCCATGCGCCATTAAAAAGGGCACCTAAACAGAATGAGACTGTACAATGGCGATCTGACATGCAGACTTTGCGGTATGGGTACAGGAACAGTGACACACATACTGTGTGAATGCGTGGCACTGGATCGCAAAAGACAGTAAATTTTTGGAAACCCATGGGAAACCAGAATCATACAGTTCCCACCCAATAAATGACTTGTACAAACTCGTACAAGGTGCAAAAATAATCGAGTGGATACCGTAAAGAAGCAAAACATAGGCGAGATATAATTGGCCAACAGGCCCGAGTATCACCGGAGGCAATAGGCAGACAAGCCTAAAAAATTGGTGAAGTTGTTAGTGAGTAGCCTGAAATGGTGATCCTCACAGTAGACCATATGACTCAAAGGCTCATCACCTCCCCATAAAAGGTTTTCTTCCCCTTCGCAGCAAATAAAAAAGAAAGAAGGATGGCGCTAAAGTATTGCTTTATTTTTATTCTTTTTAGAATCACAATAATTTTCTGTTATGACTTGATTAGGTAATATGACTCCCTAACTAAATTTATCCAAGAAAGATACTTCTCATAATTTGCCGTAGAAGTCACCGTACGCGGTTAAACGAGATCTATAAGATTTGCTGCAAAATTTGATGAATCTTTCAGACCTCTTTTTACAACGTAGGGCGAGCTCTACAGTCATATTACGCAATCAAAATATGACATGCCCATGATGAAAATTCAATTTGGTCAACGCTGTTCAAGAGAAGCATTCATCAAACTTTGGCCGTTTCCTCAATTTCATATCGAAAAATTATTGCGTTCCTGAAAATGATCAATATTCTGGCGTCATCCTTAGTTTGAAGTCAGATAATTTTCCACTCAGTTTTACTTGAAAATGGTGCGTCCAATGGAAACAAAACAGGGCCACCTTTTTTGTCAAAAAAGGTTCAAGTTACAACATTTTAATTGCAAAACTGTGAAATTATTTTTTTACGCTCCTGATATAAATTGATATTTTAGTTTGCATGCATAGTTGAGAATCGAATACCTATTTAACTTTTCGAATTTCATAATTATATCTTTGACCATACCGAAGATATTTTCAAAAAATCGATCTTCAGGGTTCATTTTTATACGGTTGTAGCTCCCTTGGGCAACATTTTCTACCCTTGTTCATATTATGAATTCTTTTTTCCAATCATTCGAGGAATAGGAACTTGAAGTAAAACAACCATATTTCCGGAAACGCGACTACACAATATATTTAAAAGCAACCAAACCAATATTTCCAACCCCTATAGGAATGCATTTAGCGCTACAGGTTTTGCTCATTGATCCGTGGCCGCTTTTCATTGTTGAACAATCTCCCTAAAGAAAAATTCATCTGTTCAATAACAAAAATCTTATTATGACATAAAGCATACCCCTTAAACCGTATGTTAATGGGTTGGCTGCTCTTGCTCCGTCCCCAAGGGAAGAGGCAGTTTTGGTTTTTTCTCATATTTGTATCTCAAACAACACAATGAAACTTTGTAGAATATTCTTATTATCAAACAAGTTGATCCCGTTCACAAAAAGTGGACGATTTATACTCGTTTTAAAATTGTTATTCCTCCTGTCTCTAAGAGGTATATACTGACCAAACCTGTGATGTAATAATGTTGATAATAATATTTCAACGATGAGAAGCCATATTTGTCCCAAATTCTCCAAGTGGAATATCTTACTCGGACTTTCTCATTTGATCTCTCAACTGTATTTCTTACAATATCTGAGAAGGCAACTATGTTAGTAAGCCTCTTGAGAAACATTTGCGTTCCGTAATGCAAGAGTTTCTTCTGTTTGTTTGAGACCGTTAATTTAGTACAAAGTAGACACAAAAAGTTAGTTTTGATAAGACACGACTTGATATTGAGTTTGCTGAAGTTTTTGTAGAATTTAGTTAACGATGATTATATTATCATTATAACTTCGACATAAACTACATTTATAAACTTCATCTCTAGCAAACCCTCACTCTACAGAGAAAGCTACTCAAAATCTAATCCTGCATGGCAAGTTGAGCCTTTTAAAAAAGAACGCCTAATGTCCCATGAGTTCTATGAATTATTATTCATAATATATGAACAATAATATTCTAATTAAGGTAGCAGAAAATTTTCTCCACATACATAGTCTTCAGAGATCTATTCCCAAGTTCGAGTATTACAGGAAGGCTACAAAACTGTTTATAATAATTCAAATTAACTTGTCAATAGTGAAATGTGAATAATACACAAAATTACGGCTTTAAATACTATAAAGATGGTAACTGTAATGTTTCTCTCGATCAATCAGTAACATTGCAACTAATAGCCATCGTCAGAGTAGTTTACTGTGATGATGACTTCTTGGTAGCCCGTATCATGTTATAAAACGTTTATCCTTCGTAACATCTATTCTGAAACTACGGATAAAACATATCTTAATCTGGATCCAGGAGAAGACAAACTGATGGTTAATACATTGTTATAAAATTGAAGAAAATTACGAGGATCGTAATAAATATTGTTGAGTGTAACTTAGGAGCTACATCCACTTCACATTAATAATGAATCTTGACCCAGATATGAATTATATATAAAGTCTCGGGAACTGGGTCAAACTAACACATATGCTTATTATTTTCGTCTTTACGTACGTTTCGGTCTTACGACCACCATCAGAAGACGTATTAATTTCTAAAACATATTAATATTTCAAATATATGAATGTGTTTCAAGAAGTCACTGCATAGCCATCTACTTTTAATACTCGAAATCAATCTGTAATGTTGGAATAAGACTGAAACGGAACTATAATACGTTCAAGTATCCACTTTCGAAGCTGATACCGCCAGAGACTTCTGAGTTAATAGGAAAAGGTTGTCATACCTTACTGGAAATATTGTTATTTCAGCATTCTACCTAAAATATACTTTTAACATCATGAAGACGTATGTAATTTGCGAGGGTACTGATCAGGTAAATTAGTATACATTTGACTTAAGGATTGAACGTCTATTCTATGATTTACAGACTTATTGTCACGTTTTATATGTGATAGATATTTTATAATAAATGATTCCTCCAGTTAAAATATCCAAATTTTTGTAATCAAATTGATGGTTATAATCAAAACAATGTTTAACAAGGGCAGTGGAATATGCAGAAGTCTATATACATATTGAGATTTTCAGTAGCACAACTGGAAATGTACCTATTATATTGGGTAGGCTATTTTAATTTATCTATGCGAATTTATTCCGATGGTATGAGTGAAGTTGTAGGGTACAATAGTGCCAACTAGACATGACCCTTATGTGAATTTTCACGGTCAAGGTGATATTTTCAAATGACATTCCCTATTTTTAACTTCGGTGTGATACATTTTACGTTCAGATATGGTTTTTATTTTTGGGTTAAATCTTCTTCTGAGCTCATTTCATTGAGCTCTAATTACGCGTGTGAATAAATATCATACAGGAACGCTTCTAGGAATATTTCTTCATCAATCATATCACAAATACATTCAAATCTACAAATAAATGGTGGATTCCATATTTAAGTGCTGCAAAAACGAATTTAAAAACTGTTTGCATCAACTGTATGGAATCTATCATGACAGCTGTCTTCAAAGAATGCCACATTACATTCATCTATAGTAAATGGCCATAGAATCTTGTTGTGGAAATAATATGGACGAATTCTCATAAAATTTGCTCAATGAAAATAATTCATCATTCATTTATCTGTAGTGTTTAGTTAAAAGATTGAATCTTTTTCAAATCTGGAACATTACCATACATTCCGGAGACCTCAGAGAAAATTAAGAACCTTTTTAGAAACTGTGATATGAATGTTGGGAATAAGCCTACTAACTGTGTCGGTAAATATTTTTCAACTCTGAAACCCTCAATACCTAAAGATAAACAAACCCATACAGTATATAGATTAAATTGTTTAGATTGCTAGATTACAGGAATCTCTAAGCAATATTTACAAAAAAGAATGTATGGTCATAAGTATGGTACTAGAAGCAAAACTTGATCGCCCTTGCTGAACATTGTTTCGATTATAAAAATCAATTAGATTACAAAAGTGTTATTATCTTCACTGAAGGAACCAATTATTATAAAAGATCTATCCTGGAGATGATTCACATAAAACGTGACTCTAAGACTGTAAATCGTAGAATAGACGTTCAGTCATCAAGTCAAATTTATACCAAGTTAATTAATCAAAACTCATGCGTCTTTGTAATGTTGAAAGTATATTTTAAGTAGAATACTGACAACCTTTTCTACTACCTCATAAATCTTCAACATCTGATAGGAAAGTGGACACTTGAGCGTATTATAGTTCGGTTTAAGTCTTATTCAAACATTGCATGAGATGACTTCGATTATCAGAAGTAGATTGCTATGCTGTGACTTCTTCATACATATTCATATACTTAAAACATTAATGTGTTACAATTTCGATTATACTTGTGTTTCTGTTCGTTTCGGCGACGTGAGCATTTTCAATTGGAATTAATGCAATAAGGACGCTTTGTGGTTGATACAATTAGCTTCAAGAAATCCCAATTCAGACATTGACATGTCTTCTGATGATGGTCGTGAGACCGAAAAGTAAGTAATAAACAAAAATAATAAACATATGTGTTAGCGAGAATTTGTATATAAATGTACTTCACATTATAATTGAGCATAAAATTGTGGCTCGTAAAACAAAGGCATGCGCTGCTACGTAATACTAAAAAGAATGAACGCCTTGAGCTATTCAACACTGATCAAAGGAGATATAAGACAACGTGGTTCTTTTGCCTTGAACTGCTTATAAAAAAATTATGCTTAAGTTTTTTAATACATCCCTAATTCGAGGAAACTTTCGCAGCTGAGTTAATCAAGTATTTAATAGACTATACTCTCAGAAAGGATAGCGAGAGAACAAGAGCTTCATGCGGTAAAATTTCCCACATTGAATTGATAATAAAATAATAATAATAATAACGTTTATTTCAATTTACATTGAATTACAGTAAATTGAAGTAATTTAATATTTATTACTTATTCACTTGCAATAACATACAAATTGATAAAAGTGGACAAGAAACTCACAGAAGTTTCCGCCTACAATACAAAAATAGTGTCTATTTGTAGTGTATTTATTAATAAGAAGATTCAATGTGACTCCACATTTTGATTTTGGTTAGTATTTTACTTACAATATAAATTTTATCAATGTATATTTTGGTTTGTTTGCAAAATCCAATGTATTGCGATATTTTAATGTAGATATTCGATGAAGACAGATTATTTTGCTATTAATTTATGTATAACTTTTCTTGGCGTTTGTGAAAGCCAGTTATTTGAATATTTTCTAAAGTTCTCGATTCTTCATATCTTCACTATCAATTGAAAGAATATTATAGATTTCAGAATAGTTTCCAATAGATTTGTGGTATCTTCCGGATTTAGATTAATTGATTTTGTGTCACTTCAAGTGCTATAGTTCTTACAAACAACTGCAGGGTATCTAATTCACCAGTTTGCGAGTAAAGCTCAAAAGTTGTCTTTTTATGTATCATTAATTTTTTTATATATTTCCCCATTCTATTATAGCGTAAGAAGTATGTGACTAAACTAGTGTAGTATAGTATTTTCAAATAATCGAAACGAGCTAGGGGCTTCAATTTGTTCGCAATGCTATGTGGGCCAAACTAAAAAGAACATTTTCACTCGTTATGAAAAACATTCTGCACATATAGGTCCAACGCTATTCCTGATATTTATTAATAAAATGTTAAATTGTAACCAACACTCCATAATTCTTCCATACGGTCATACAGTCTTAATATGATCTGCAAGGTCTTGGGGTATAATACGGAAAATATAGCAGGAAATTATTAAAATTGTGAAATCTTGGTTTGATATAAACCTATTGGAGCTAAGTGTTTCTAAAACTGAATACATGGTTTTTTTCGCTAACCGATATTGGTCTAGCGAATAAGTTCTCAATGACACCACTGATATTGTGCAAAATACCTCTATGATAAAATATTTGGTCGTTTATATAGATCAACATCTCAAGTGGTCAACTCATATTGATTATTTAAACAAATAATTCAAAAGATATATAAATTTTATGTACTAAGAAATATTCTAAATGAGAAAATTCTGTTGATGACTTACAACAGTTTGGTTGCATCCTTAGTTAGATATGGGATAGTCATTTGATGCTCAGATAACTCAAAATTATATATTGCGGTTGAGTGTGAAACTTCTTTTTATTGAAATATATTAAACATACATTGATTTTTTCATTGTTACGAAACTAAAGCAAATTTTGATGATCTGATCTGTTAACATATGAAACTTTTTGTTTTTAGTATGTCAAAAATGATTAATATATAGTGGAGTAAAGTTTTATAATATGTTAACCTTACAAATAAAATTGTTGCCAAAATATAAATTCAAATTTCTCTTTTTGCATCATCGAAAATCACAACACGAGTACGCCCAGGTGTCCTTTATAAACATTTCATTACACTAATATGTATGATAGTAAATAAATAAATAAATGAATGATTATGAGGGAGAATAATAGTGTAAAATCAGTATTGGCAGAATTCAATAATAAAATGAATAAGGATTTCAATACAGGTCACCTATTTCTCAAGGGAGTTCATTACTTTTAGAACATAGAACGGACATATAAATATATAGATAATTCAGAAGGGATGAAAATTTATAAATAAAAAAACAAAATGTCAAATTCCGATTGATCCCCAGCTAAGGGTATCCGCTTGTTTGCTTCAATAACCCCAAATAGTATCTAAACAGGTATATTTTTTTTCTAATTTAGTCTAGGTACTCTGATGATGGCTACTTGATAGGCTTCTTAATACTTCAATAATATTTTTGTAGATCAGGTTGATTAACGTACGTAATTAGTATTATAGTGTTATAGTCGGGGACGGATTTATTGCTTGATTTGCTTGTTGGTAAATCCGGCCCTGTCCATAGTTGTGAACGCTTTTGGTGTGTTCAAATCAAAGTTGTCAACGTTATCCAATGCTGTTAACTATGAATCAATAACCCTAAAAGAGCTGAACAAAATTATACAAGTGATAATCTAATCCATTTATTTATTAACCGAAAGCACGTCCATTGTATGTATTCTTCTTACACGTTCTATTTACGTGACCACAGGCGATAATACTGAAATTAAAGTATCTGAATGTCTGAAACACTTTCAAGGAAAACATCTGATCACATGAAAAACAGGCGATTGTTAGGGATACAATTTGAATTAAATCGTAATTGAGACATGAACAAATGCGATGGTATATACTTGAAAGGATTTAATCAAGCTGTAATACGATTTCTGTATTCGATTCAATACCACGATACTGCTTTAATCCCCTACAAACGAAGAATAAATATTGACATTTGTAACACTTCATTAGTTCAGTACTTTGGAATCAATTCATAATTAACACAATGATCCTTAAATTATGTATCACGTTGCACAATCTGAATAAAGAATGTGACAGAAGGATTGCTCACTTTATTATGATATATTAAATTCCGACTGACATGATATCGTATACCTATAGCCTATAAGATATGTATATTCTAAACTTAAAACACTACTTTTGAAAAATCTAGGCTTCCGGATGGATTCCGCGTCACAATAGCACGACTTGATACCGACGTTTCCCAAACCATTACAGGTCGCATCTTCAGGGCAGGCAGATGCCATCTGGAAAGTTATGTGTGTTATATATATCGTGCTATTATGACGTGGAATCCATTCGGAAGCCAAGATTTTTCAAGATTAGCTGTCCGCGAAAGTCTACTATTCAAGATAAACATTCGAGTTTCAGCGTTGATATGCCCACTTCAGAAGTTATTGAAATACTATTAAAATGAATAGCTTCAACTATAAATTCAATGGTGTAAGCCATTACTTTGGTTAATTTATCATATTCAAAGAATAAAATAAAACACTTTTACCTTGTTTTTTATCAAATATATTATAGAAACAAATCGTGACTATAGTTTCGACACTAGCGTGTCATCTTCAAACGATAGTAATGTATGAAAATATGAATAACATTGGCTATTGATGGTACAATATAAGACACAAGTAACAAGTGGGGTTCCGGTTGGGGAAATACATTGTGAGAATAGTATAATTGAAATCTAATAATGAGGTAGAGTTAATATTGTGATAAGGAAATTTTAATGCGGAGATATATAAAGAAGGCACAAGAGTATTAGGGGAAATTTTACGTTATCAAGATATCAATCAGAATGCTGTAGTACACATTTAATTGATCATTCAAAATATCATTGTCATTATTTTTAATACATTTGAAAATTTCTATCGATTCTTGTATGTTTAATTTGAAGCCTGATCTCTGGTTATATAAAATTTTAACACATCATCTAAATTTGGAAAAGTGGGCTGTGCTAAAATATGGTTGGAGGAAGATTAATCGGTTTTATTAAGTCTGAAAGATCGAAAATGTTCCTTATCTCTAATTTCTATATTACGACTAGATCTATCGATGTAAAAGTCATCACACTCTGAAGAGGTTAATTTATATACTACAGTGTTTTTATCTTATCTATTTTGTCTTCAGTATTGAACAAGAAATAGGACAATTCATTTTGATGTATGAAGCTAACTTTTATTATGTTTCGATCCAATGACTGCTATTCTTTCACTTACGGCACCAAAATATGTGAGAGAAACGTATTTTGATGAAAAATCACAATTTTTTGCACAAGGATAGATTGAACTGATGAGGAGATATCAAAAGGTGAGGGCGCAATCGGACACTAATGACCACAGTGCAATGGGGCTCCCTCTGGGATGGAGAACTAACCTCACGGAGTAGGGGTTTTAGTCGGTAAGAATCTGGCACACCCGAAGACACGAGCCCCTGAGGTGTGAATGTAAGATTTCCCCTCCTCTACGCAAAAAAAAAAATTACAATAAGGATACATACTTGAGTAAGTTAATTTCTGCTTTTTCTTGTCCTTTTCCCTTTCTCTTTCTCCTGAAAGCATGAATGAAAAATTGAATATAAGGTTATAGCCATTAACAATGGTCTTCAACCTCAAATTATATCCAAATTATTGACACGGATTGGAATGGTATAAGTATATATTTATTACAAACCTATATTGAAAATTATTGAACACGATCAGCATGTTTGGCGTTAATTCCTCGAGAGGTAGGCACGGTAAATGGAAGTAGGGGATGGAAATGAAGCATAAATAAGAAAAAGATGGATAATCGGATTATTATTATAATAAATCACTGAATTATTAAGTCTCCGACAGCGAAATTACTGATTTTTTTGGAGGGGCGTTTTTGAGGTTGTGTGGGTCGTTGAAATGAGCAAAATGGATGGCACTCATATTATATCATTATTTGACTACATGAAAGCGAAGATTCGGTCTCACAGAATTGAATATTGAACCGTCCTCTAACAATAAACCATAGTCCATGGGGTTAACTTTCACACACCTCATCGCTTCTAGCTCCTATGCTATAAGGAAAAATTTTTAGTTTGATTTCTCATACAAGATAAAAATTTCTGCTTGCACTTAGCCGATAGAACATTTTCTTAGTTTTATGTTATATTGTTACACAAAATATCTTTTTTCAATAATTGATTGAATATATAATAATAAAAGATCGGTGTACTTGGTCTAAGGCATTTATTTAGATGTTCTTAGTATCATCGTTCCAATTCAACTACTCTTTACATATATTCATACATTTACCTAATGTTTGATCGGTGCAGCGTCAGCTGGTCAATGTCCGTTGACCATCAGGTCGACGATCGATGCATATGCTTAGTCAATGATAGTTGCTTAATTGTAACCTTTATTTAGTTCATATAGTTCATAGGACCTGTTGGCACAACAAGTGTCTAAATACCATCTATGACTTAAATAAGAGTTCCTAACTAATAACAGCCTCATTACACCTCCGGGGGTGCAAGGAAAAAAAAATATTTTTTTTTTTTGTACTTCTAAAACTATGGTTAATTTCTTAATTGCTATCACTTCCACTGGTTTTTGTCAGATATTTCTTCACTCTGTTTTTATGCACTATTAATTCTTTATTTTTATTTCTTATAACTAAATTTGGAGATTCATCTCTTAGCACTTGATAAGGTCCTTTAAATATCTCGTCCATTTTATTGGTACTTTCATTTTTAACTAAAACTAACTCTCCTATTTTAAAACTTACATTTCTATTACAATTTTGTTTCGATTGATCAAACAAGTTTTTCCTTTTCAATTTTGATTTCAGCAGATTTTGTTCCGCTTCAGCGCTAGCTTGTTGCAATCTAAATTTGAGTTCTTTAGGATAATCATCGAATGAATGCAATGGATCAATTTTTCCCAAATTTGAAGGTAGTGATGCTACTCTACCAAATACTAACTCAAAGGGGGTGTATTTTGTTTCCGTATGCACTCTTGTGTTATAGCTAAAACACCAGAAAGGTACCCAATTACTCCATGCTTCTGTATATTTTGCAGTTTGCATTCTAAGAAAAGCTCCCAGATTCTTGTGTGAATTTTCTATGGCTCCTAACGTTTCATGGTGGTAAGCAGTTGAATGTAATTGCTTGATGCCAAGAATTTTACACGATTCCGTGAAAACTGCTGACATGAATTCTTTACCTTGGTCGTGCAGGACCGTATTGGGAATTCCATATCGCAAGATGAAGTTATTGACCAGCGCTCTGGCTACGGTTTCGGCCTCTTTATTCTCCAGCGAGTAGGCTTCATTGTATTTTGACAGATCGCATTGTATTGTTAAGATGTATTTCTTATTTTCAATATCGGCTGATATCGGACCCATTAAATCTAAACTAATTTTTTCAAATGCTACTGATGCTGTTGTTGTTATGGAAAGGGGTTGAATATTCGGTACAGAATTTTTATAGCGTTGACATTCGTCACATTCACTGACAAACTTTTTTACATCTTTATAAAGACCTTTCCAAAAATAATGTTGCTTGATTGTATTATACATTCTAGATATTCCCGAATGACCGCCTGTTGCCAAAATGTGGTAATCATTTAATAATAATTTTTGTAATTCAGGATTGTATATTGTTCTTCTGCCTCGTAGTATTGTAATATTGATATCGCCTAATATATCGGAATGTTTCTTTATTTCCCTTGCAAGGTTTATAATATTTTCTTCATTTTTTATGAGAACTAATTCATTTATTTTTTCTTTTGTGCACAATTTTCGGAGGGCCTTTAACGATGACCGAAGCTCACACGCTAAAGATGCATCACTCCATCTCATAAATATTTTTTCTACACTAGTGTTCATCAAGATATTCCTCTCTAACATTTTCATTCCTTCTTTATTTTTAAATTCTTCAAATAACTTATTGTTAACAATTTTTAATTCTGTGGCGTTCTTTGGTTTTTTAAGTAATTCAACAATTCCTGGATGGCCAATCCTATCCTTATTGCTTACTATTTTTGATTTTGATTTTTCTTTTTCCTGATCTAATTGTTTTCTACGGGCTCTTGTTATTACATTTAATACTGTGGTTGTATGATTTTGTGCTTTTTTGAGTTCATCAGATGTAATTGTAATTCTTGACAAAGCATCAGCGGTTACATTTGTTTTCCCTTTAATATATTCTATCTTAAAATCATATTCTTCTAATATCAATCTAAATTTTGTTAATCGGCTAGATGGATCAGTCATGTTAAACAAAGATACTAAGGGACGATGATCTGTTTGAATTATAAATTTCTTTCCATACAAATAAGGTCGAAAATGTTTTACTGCCCAAACTATACCCAATAATTCTTTTTCTATTGTACAATACCGTGATTCAGCTGGATTTAATGCTCGACTTGCATACGCTACCGGTTTATCGTTTTTATTGAAAAGGGCCGCCCCTAAAGCTGTACCCGACGCGTCAGTTTTCAAAATGAAAGTGTTTGATTCTGATAAATCTGGATAATCTAAAACTGGGGGGTTAATTAATTTTTGCTTCAATGTCTCAAATGCTTTTTGACATTCTTCTGTCCAGACGAAAGGCGTGTTCTTTCTTGATAATCTATTTAACGGATTTGTGATTTGAGCAAAATTTTGAATAAATGATCTATAATAATTCGCAAAAGCTACAAATCGTTTGGTCGAGTTTGCATCAGATGGAACAGGGTATTGTTTAATTGTTTTGACTTTTTCTGGATCAGGAGAAATACCTCCCGCTGAAATTAAATGACCTAGATATAGAATTTCTTTTTTCAAAAATTCACATTTTCTTGGGTTTAGTTTGAGATTCACTTTTCTTAGTCTTGACATTACTTTTATCAAATTTATGTTACGTTTTTCAAGACAATTTCCAAAAACTATTAAATCGTCTAAATAAATAAAACAACTTTCATAATTGAGACCAGACATTGCAATTGTCATGGCTCTCGAAAAAACACTCGGGGCTATTTTGATTCCCATTGGCAACCTTGTCATTTGATATTGCCCTTTATTAGTTGTAAATGCTGTATATTGACGACTATTTTTATCTAATTCGATTTGATAATAACCTTGAGAAAGATCTAAATGCGAGAAATACATCGCTCCCGATAAGGAATCTAATATTTCGTTGATATTTGGAAGTGGAAATTTATCATCCTTAATCTTTTTATTTAGTAATCTAAAATCAATGACCACACGCCATAGCTTTTCTTCGTTTCCATTAGCTTTTTTCGGTACTATTAATAAAGGTGCTGACCAAGCTGACCTTGTAGGTTCAATTATTCCATCGTCTAGCATCTTATTTATTTCTTTATCTATTTGTGATTTTTGAGCATATGGTAATCTATAGGGTTTACAATAAGTGGGTGTCACTTTATCTTCAAGTTGTAATTTATGTTTATAAATGTTTGTCGTAGTTAAAGGATCATTCTCTAACTGAAAGACATCAGCATATTTTGCACAAATTCGTTGAATAGCATATTTTTCTTCCTTTTTCAAATGAGATAAATCAACTTTACTCAATATGTTGTCTATTCGTTCTACTGTTTTGATATCATTTTTTGAAAACGAAATGATTTCGTAATTTTCAGCATCTAATAATTTCGGGACATAGTTTTTTATTTCTATGTCTTTATCAGTTGTATTCAAAAATTGAATGGGGATTTCTCCGTCACTAGATCTGCGCGCGATTGATCCGGCTACGAATATTCCTTCTCCAATTTCTTCATTACAAACTATTGAACTATTGACCTTGTTTGTTTTGAATTGTTTTATAATTTCGCAACGTGCTGGAATTATAATTGAATTTTTATGCTTTGAATGCATTTGCACATTTATTTTATAATTGTTTTGATTTAAACTGTACAATGATAATTTAGAACTTTCATAATTTATTGATGCTTTATAATGTTGAAAGAAATCTGATCCTAAAATTCCATCAATGTTTTTATCAAATGATTTCATTATTATGAACTTTTGGTTTATTGAACCTTGATTTGAGTGTAACGTGATAAATGCTGATCCCTCAGATTCGACAATTCCTGAAATACCTGAGATTTTAATTTTGTCATTATTATTAATATTTTGTAAGCCTTCAACTAAACTTTCCTTAAAAAATATACTAATGGATGCTCCTGTATCAACTAATAGGTCAACATCTGTATTGCCGTACCTTAACCTAACAAAATTTAGGCCATTAACACTTAAAATAATTTCCCTAATTTCGTTGGTCACGAAAAAATTCGTCACCGTTTTCCGCGTATTGTAGTTCACCCGCAACATACACTCTTCGGCTTCCGTTTCCCGTTCCACGACTGAGTCTGTTTCCCCTGTTATTATTTTGATAAGTATTGTTAGTTATGAAATTTCTATTTCTATTAAAATTTGTTTGAGGTTTTCCCCTATGTATGTTATTTTGGTGACCCCTATTTGAATTAAATCTACCTCTAGAATTATTATTGAAATATCTACTCTTAACATTACTTTGCGCTCTGTCAGCATACATGACTACATGATTCGATCTCTGATTAGACAGAATCAGGGCGTTTTCTTCATTAACCGAACTAATCGCATCCGTTATCGTTTGTAAATTCTTGCTTTTCATGGTCACCCTCAACTCTGGGTCACGAATTCCGTTTGCAAAAACATTTATTGCTGTCTTTTCGTTTGCTTCCATGAATATTTCCAATTTGGCTGCGTCACCTTCTGCTTGGGCAATTGTTAACTCAGACATTAATGTACAAATTTTTTCGCCAAAGTCGTTCAAAGAGAGATTGCCTTGCTTCATCGCGAAAAGTTTTGTAGAGATAACATTCGCACTTTGTTTTGTTAAAAATTTACTTTCCAAATCACTGATCAGTTCTGCCAATGTGTTATAATTTCTTTTCATTCGGGCGCTGTCCCTGTTTGACAAACAACTGTTCAAAACATAATTAACTATATGTCTCTTACCGGCTTGGTTAAGACTGGGCTCGTATAAATTTATACCCCTAATTAAACTTCTAACTGATTCCTGATTCGTGGTTTTTGGAAGCACAGTAGCTGCTATTTTGAAGTCAAAATCTGCCATATTATCTAATTTTTGTGATTTATCTATGCTTTCGATACTATTACTTGTTTGATCGCTCTTTACATAAGATATTCCGATAGTTTCTTTCCTAATTCTTAATATTTCTTTACACTCACTTATTATTGAATTTATATCATGAAATATATTGATTATCAACCTTTCTGTATCTATTTTGATACCATGAACTATTACATCTTTTTCATATTGAGTGTACAACTCGTTACATTTATTTTCAATTGAATTAACATCTATAAACTTACGTTCTACTACTCCAATGTCATTCCTTTTCTCTTGATTGTCTTTTAGTAGGTTTGTTTTTATGTTTTTGATTTTTATGCACGCGACACTTAACTCATCACTCAACTTTTTGAACATCACTTAAATCACTGCATTGTTTTGGTGGTTGTTGAACGCTGCTGTGGCTGACGAGGTGGATCCGTCGCTGATGGGTTTAGGCTATGTCGTCATCTCGTTATTTCATTTTTGATCATTGTCCAGTAACGATCTCGACTTCCGCAACTCCTGCATCTCGATTTCTCGATTAACCGATGCACGCCACTTTTGTTGCCATTTGTTATAGATGTAGAACACGATTACCAACAAAATTATAGCCAAAATTGACACCGTCATCCATTCGTTTCTTGAAAATGAAGATGTGTTTTCCTGATTGGCGTTGTTTGATCCAGTTCCTGCTGCAAGAATCTCGTTGTTCTCTCGATTATTATACCTCGAACCGCACATTATGATTCCAATTTTGGAGTTTCCGATTTTTGACAATTTCACTATTTTCCGTTCGCAGTTAGCATTTTTAAAAGTGCCTCTGGCAGGATCGCCATATAATAATAAAAGATCGGTGTACTTGGTCTAAGGCATTTATTTAGATGTTCTTAGTATCATCGTTCCAATTCAACTACTCTTTACATATATTCATACATTTACCTAATGTTTGATCGGTGCAGCGTCAGCTGGTCAATGTCCGTTGACCATCAGGTCGACGATCGATGCATATGCTTAGTCAATGATAGTTGCTTAATTGTAACCTTTATTTAGTTCATATAGTTCATAGGACCTGTTGGCACAACAAGTGTCTAAATACCATCTATGACTTAAATAAGAGTTCCTAACTAATAACAGCCTCATTACATATACTCATATAAATTGAAACCTATTTTGTCTCTACTTTCTGATTTTGAAAGTATTTGCTGAACATGATTTTCTTGAGTGAACAAAATGTATTTATAATTTTATAATTTTAAGCTATTGCATAGCTTTTATCGCGGGCTTTGAGCGCGGCGACCGAATCAAGAAATTCCGTAAAAAATAAAACCTAACACCCCCCCCCCCCCCCAAGTAGCTCGGTCGAGCGTTCGCTTAACGTGTATGTATATGGTACGACTGTACGAAGCTCGCACGGATCGAGACGAGCTGCTCCGAAATCGGACGAATACGTAAGCAGCTGTTTGTGAGAAAGTATAGGTATAGGTGTATAGTCTGGTAGCAATTTACATTTCTCCGAATCCAAAATTGGACGAGGTAGAGCATTTTATTCATCGCACTTTACTGGAGTACACTGAAGAAGGGTCGAAAATACTTGGTACAAATGGTAATAAATTTCCACTTATCTTGGCTAGCGATTTCAACATCAACTTCGCTGATAAAAAATCAGAGCGGTTGACAACTTTTCTTTCGGAAAAATTGAATTTGAAAATGAATAATGATCCACAAGAATCCACAACAAAATATGGGACCACCATTGACGCGGTATTTTCCAGATATTTAGAGGATATCAAGTCTCAAACTTATGTTTCTTATTTCAGTTACCATAAACCTATAGTTTCAATGATAAAAATTCCTGAATAACATACATGTATTGTAAGATAATAAAAATATTTTAAACGATATTAACTTCTCATTTATTCAATAAAAGGAAAAAATTTGTTTTCTTATCGGTCACCACGCTCAAAAATTGTAACTTGAATTAATATCAAAGAAAAAACTTTAATTATCATCGAAGAAAAAAAAATACTGCATAAACGAAAAATAAATAAATAATTATAATTGCATAAGTTGATAAAAAATGCTATGCAATAGCTTTACCACGGCAGTCCCCGAGTGCCACACGTTTTTTTTTATGAAAAATTTAATAATATTATTTTTAGGCAATAATTAATATTTTAAATCGAAAATTCTCAAATTGGCAAAATAATATTTGCTTCCCTCTCATTATTAGTGGTTTCATTACATAACAAATTTAAGTTGTGAATATTATCGTTCTAAGTGCAAGTTCTATAAGATCTGATTACATTGGTGTGATTGTATCTCATATTTCGTGGAATGAAGCTATTTCGTTTAGTACGTTGAGAAAAACGACGAGGTCTTAACGCTTTTTAAATTGAACGTGGCTATAAATATTCGAAACCAATCTATTGCTACATAGCCTAGCGGTAGTATTATCGAGAATCATTCGATTTTAAAGTGGATCTATCGCTCGGGTGCTGTTACGTTTAGGCACGCACAATCATCCCTGTTGATGAGAACTTTCCCTCTCTCTTCCCCACAGTATTAAGTTATCAGATTAACAAGTTATTTTGACATGAAATTTCTTGAGCGCGTCCTCTATGTATGAATTTACTATGAATACCACTCCAAATAAACGTAATATTATATCCGATAAGCTTAATATTCTATTGTACATTGTGTTTTATAATATGTGGCAGAGCTCAATACAATCCAGGAAGTATAAAAAGCAACAACGATTCCATTTTCAAGATTGTAATATGTTTCAATATAAATACTACACAGTAAAAAATTTGGTTCGTGTAAAACAGCTAGTGTAATGGGTGAAAAATTTAGAATTTTAAGTGTTAAATGACTATTTTTTGTAACACTAGAATTGGTGAGCAATGCTGTTTACACTAAAGTACTCTAATTGAGTTGTTCTACTATTTTAATGTTCATTACTTACACTACAAAACTACATTTAAATTGTTTTAGTGTCGAATGTTCTAGGTTTACACTAGGAGTGTCAAATGCATATAAATATTTCACTAACTAGTGTTCTGACACTGCCAATTGCGAAATGCCGTTCGGTTCAATCCGCATCCAACACGTTATTCTGAGTACCCGCATTGGCGTTAGGTTAGCGGCTTTTATTCTTTCTTCAAGCTTCAACTTGTGTTGTGTGTTTACTGGACTTAAATCGTGACCTGTGTAGCTTTATTTGTTCTAATAAGGTAAGTGTTGTTGTTTAATCTTCTTAATATAATCTATTTAGTAGTAAACTGGACATAGTCAAATAATAGAGGTGATAAAATGTGTTTTAGTCCAAGTCAAACGCCTTAACCCCAATTTCTGGTTCATAATATTAATCAGAGGCACCACCGACTGGAAAGTTACTCGTGCACCTAGTTCTAATAAATACCAATAGTAATGCCTTTAAATTACTAAGCTCAGTCAGTCATAGTAGACATAACCTGAGGTACATCGTACATTATTTTTTGATGATACATTTACTACCATTTTGTGAAGGTTCAGTTGTGACCCCACTCCCACATTGCAAATACTGTGGCGAAGGTCAAATAGGGATTCTAACGAACAGATCTGAACGATCTGAAGTGTTGGTCTTATTGATCGATTCGTCAAATATATATATAGGATTATATTCTCACAAAGATAATATGTTACAGGTAACCTGTATGATGAATTTTATTAAGCTCAAGTATATTCATTGCTCAAAGGTGGCCAAAGTGGACTAACACTGTATATATGAAGAATACGAACAATTAGGTTAGCTATTATACAAGGTCATACAAACCTCTGACTTTTATATTATTTTTAAAATACTATTTAATTTTTATGTATCATATATTCGATAGTATATATTTGAATGTTCCACATATTCGTCATTCATCGGAATTGCTCAGTTGTACCTATTACGCCATACATTTATTTTTTAATATGCAAGTAGTGTATTATTAATTCACCCAATACTAGGTAGTGTAGAGCTAGAGTTAACGTACACTAAAAACAGTATTTTGTTTACCAAAATCAGTGTGAATCCAACACTAGGTAGAGTTAACATACACTGAAAATGGTATTTTTGAACCAAAGTCAGTGTAAATATTACAATAAAATAGTAATTTGGATACACTTACACTTGTTAATTCACACAATTTTGAGTTTCTCAGTGTATATTTAAACACTAGCTAGATTTGTTTCCAACTCTGGAATATGTTGCATTTCATCTGCTGTAGTATAAAAGATAAGTAGTCTCAATAAAGCTACTATTTAACACTAACGTTAGAGTAAAGTTACCATTAAAATTTACTCTAGATGCAGAGTGAATATTTCACACTAAAAACATTGGACCTAAATAGAATGAAAGAGAGTGAAATTTTGACTATACATTTTTAACTGTGTAGTATTCATATTTGAACATGAGAGGGTAAGGTGAAAAGTACCTCAAAAATGAAACAAGAAACAATTTATTTGGTCAAAAATTATTTTATTCCTCAACATAATCTCCTTTGCCATTGCGACTTTGGACCTATGCGACGGTGCGGTGTCCTCGTGGAAGAGCACTTTTTTTCTTTGCCAGATGAGGCCGCTTCCGCATCAAATGGCGTTCGAATCGATCCAACAGCTCTGCATAATATAAGCCGGTGATCGTTTTCACCCTTTTCAAGGTAAACACGGTATTTACGATACCGTGTGCATCCCAAAAAACTGTCGCCATGACTTTATTGGCCGTTAAATCCAGTTTGACCTTTTTCGGTTTCGATTCGCGAAGGCAAGTCTCCTGTTCCGACTGTTGTTTAGTCTCTGGTGTATTGTGATGGATCCATGTTTCGTCCACGGTTGCGAGACGTCAAATACTCCTTTGAAGTTGTCATACGGTCGGACTTGTTGTCAACAAAGACGCAATGCTGGCCATCTGGCAGGTAGATTTCTCATATTCCAAAATTTATGCAAAATATTCTGTACCTGTTCGGTAGAGATGCTCATAGCCTCAGCAATCTCATGCACATCAACTCGCCGATCGTTCAATATCATACCATGGATTTTATCAACAATTTCTGGCGTTGTTATCTCAATTGGACGACGGGAACGTTCGAGGTCCTTTATGGTCATACTACCACAACATAAATCAGTAAGCCACTTGTAAATCGTTCCAATCGATGGTGAAAAGTTCCCATATTCTTTAACAAGCGATGCTTTGGTTTGCGTACTGTTTTTTCCACCCAAGAAATAATGTTTAATCAAGACGTGATATTCACTTTTTTCCATGTTCACAAAAATCTTCAAGGCTGCTTGCTTGCTTTCGATGGGTGTCAAACAGAACAGAATGACGTATCAGTCTGAAATTTTTAATGCGTTCTAGTTAAAGATGGCGATTGTGGGGCCATCTGTTTCATTCTTCAGGAACCTTTCACCTTGCTCTCCTATATCAAATTATGAAAATACAGCATGAGGGAGTAATATGAAACTATTGCATTATTCATGTACTACTTCATGTAGGTATAAATTCTTCATAACATTCTCTCTTACTATATGTATATGAACAATGAACATAGACAATATATTCCATTGTGAACATGCTCTAATAAATATTGTGGAATTAGCGTGTTCAGTCTTAAAGGTTGGTCCTTTTAAATATGCATTTACGTTTCGCATTAATTAAAAATGCGCAGCACAACTGCGGCTATAATTATAACGCGAAATAATCAGCGAAACGTTGTGTGCTTTGCAGTGGATCTACATTTTTAACAAAGCGGTTTACGTTAACTAACATAGATTATATCCATGCAAGTTTTAACTTGCAATTTTTGGTTGCTGATTTTATACGGAAGTATATAGTTACCCTTCCTCATATTTAGCTTGAGCGATTATGAGTAATCTTCAACTACGGTTAGTTCATCTTTCCAGTTTTCTCGCGTTCTTTTCCCTACCTGCTATCCACAAGTGATATAATGACCCGTCTCTCCCGTTTTATAATTATACAATTTCTGAGTCCTCTCATTTCACAATTTTTCTCTAATTCATTTCATCACTGGTTATAGAAGAAGAACAAAGTCAGACTATAAAAATCCGCTGAAGTCTTAAGGCTCTAGTAATTACTTCATATTATTCGAAAGTTTCATCCAAGTATGAGTTTATATTGATATTATCATTGTAATATTCATTTCTCATAATCCATTCTTTTGTAGATCCGTACTACCAGGTTTCGAGGTCAATTATTATACCTCATCCTCAGATATATATGAGGAATGGCTGTGAAAAAGGAAATTGTTTCAAAATTTGTTGAAACAGTCCTTTTATTTCAAAGTTTGATAAAAATAGTATTTTTCAATTATTAGTATTGTAAATTGTTAATTTGTTGTAATTTTTTTAAAGATTTACTCACATTCAATATATTAATTCATTTATACATCATATGCCTTCATTTCCAGATAATTAAAGTTTAATCAAGCTTAACTTATTCATATTTTCATACATATTGACAATAATTATGACAAGTCATTTAAAGTATCATTTTCTGTATATTATCTATTATAGCCTCTGTGGATGTATTTACAACACATCTGTAAATCAGTGGGATTCTTGTGTCAATTTGTCATCAGCCGACGAAGTGTTATTGATAAGTTGACATGGCTTATTTATATGGGTACTTCTAAGAATGGTTGTGCTGCCTGGGATTCCTGGTCAACACATATGTAGCCAACGATAGCAGCTACTACCCTTCTTTACAGACCTTTTTAGTCTTAAACTTGCCTGAAATAAACGACTTTTAGGAAATATAACATTCACACAAAGCTCATTCATCGAGCAACATCATTATATTACTAAACATCCAAATCAAATTCATTCAACGAGCAACATCATTACATTGCTATAACAATCACATCAACATCACTTCAGCAAGCAACATTATTACTTGCAATAACATTAACATATCATCAATCTTATAATCAAACGTTAACCTAGAGACTTACAACTTTAGGAAAACTAGCCTTCATAAATAAGGCGACTCAGTTCTGTTAGTGTAGTTTGTACATAACTGTATATAGGTGTGAATAAATAACTTAAAATCATCAAGTGCCATTCCTTCAACCAACTACCATCATACTGAGTCATACAAGAAGTGTAAACAACAGCAGCATACAGCACAAAGTTTATACTTAAAATTTTATTTTTGATTTAAATAATTCATGTTCAACAATTCAGGAAGCTCCAAAACAGTTATTCTGATGGTAGGGGCTATGTAACTTTAGGTAACAAATTGGTGAAAAAAAACTTATTATAAAAAAGGGATGTGTTTTGAAAGTTTGATGTTTATGCAATTATAAGGAATTAATGACATCTAGTGGTGAAGTGATGAAACCGTATGATTTTAAGTAGAGAGAACTTTGGACTGTCAGTAGAATAACAAAATGATTGTAATATTGAATATTGTTATAAACTTTAAACTAGATTATTGCTGACAAAATTGGATTATAATTCAAAGTGATTTGTGAGCTTAGTGTTATTAATTCGTTGTTTTTAAGAGATTTATATATTGTAAAAGTTCTAAATTGTTAAAATATACTCCTTTTATAGCTGTATGTAGAATTTTAAAATTTGTTTCGGGGTTGAATTTGTGATTATTCTCTAAAAGATTATTAGCAAAGTGAGAGAAGCCTGTTTTGAGATTAATGCAACGTATGTGTTCTTTCAAGCGAGTTTCAAAATTTCTATCTGTTCTCACTATATATTCAGTTCTACAAGAATCACGTGGTTATTGGTATATTCCACTTTTTTCCATATTATCTATGAATCTTTATTATTTACAAGTAAATTGTTTAAGCCATTTGAAGATCTATATGATATCTTTGCTATTGGTTTTAGAACATCAGAAATTTTATTATTGATGTTACCAAAATGAGTTAAAGCTCTAAAAGGTAGTGTATTGTTTAAATTTATATTCAATATTAGTTGGGAAACTTGAATATTGTTTTGAACTTGATGAGAAATTTATTATGACTTTTGATACATTTTATTTTGTTCTCGATGTAACATTTTATGTACCTATTCTGTTTTTGTTGAATTCATTCATTTCGCCTATTTGACATATAATTTTCAATTCTAATTCATATTTTTTTGTTGGTAATGGTGTTTTCAACAATCTGTTGATGTATTGATGAAAACTAGCTATTTTATGTTGTATTGGATGGTGTGAATCATAGTTCATTGTATAACTGGTATAACAATAAACAATGATTCATCAGTATAACGATAGAGATTTGCAGAGATCGTTCAGTAACGTTGCAAACTGTCTGGTGATGAGTTCTATGAGAAGAGCGAAACAGCTAACTAGGACTATTAATTTGTGACATTACTGATCGATCTCAAGCTGTAAGCATGGCACATCAATATCAATTGGCAATCTACAGACAGTTTGATTATTGCATGGCGATCATTTTGCCATAACTTCAATAATTTTCGTGACTAATGAATCCAGAGCTTATCCACGGAAGCAAATGTACTTGATAAGAAAAGTTGTTTTTCATATTGACCTGAAATAATTGCTTTGTAATAATTACAGACCCATTGCATCTGTGATCTGTGAAGTGATGAAGAAACCTAGAGAGTTCCAAAATAGTGAATAACCGGCAATATGTCTTTCGTCAGCTAATGTATGGCAGAAATCTACTGAAGCTATGGTGCATGCCAGATGAGTACCGCATTTGCTCACTGTTGACCACAAGCGCGACCGTGTGACAACTTCAAAGGAGTGTTTGGCGATGTTCAAGCGCGATAAGAAGGACTTTCTGCCTCGTTTCGTAACCGTGGACGGAACATGGATTGGTCACAATACACCAGAGACCAAAGAACAGTCGAAACAGTATCGAAGCCGAAAAAGGCCAAAGTGGGTTTATCGGCCAACAAAGTCATGTCGACAATTTTTTGAGATGCACTTGGTATCATCCATATCGATTACCTTGAAAAGGGCATAACGATTACCGGCGTATACTACGAAGAACTGTTGGATCGATTCGACGCCGATTTGAAGCAAAAGCGGCCGCATTTGGCAAAGAAAAAAGTGCTCTTTCATCAGGACAACGCACCGGCCAACAGGTCACCAGTCACAATAGCAAAATTGCTTCGTCTTCCACCATATTCTACAAATTTGGCCCCCTGCGATTTTTATCTATTTCCAAACTTGAAGAAATGGCTCGCTGGAAAGAGAATTGGCTCTAACGATGGATCATCTCTGCAACAAACAACTGTTTTGAAGGATTGCCGAAATAGTATAATTTGGAAGGGATCGAAAAATTTTAAGTAATGTTGAACGAAGTATATCGGGCTACAGGGAGATTATGTTGAGAATTGAAATAAGCTTTGACCAAATAAATCAATTCTTGTTTCATTTATCAGATACTTTTCACCTTGCCCTCGTATAGTTGAATAATAACATTTAACTCAAACTGTGCTCAACTGTAGGTAGTTGATGAACTCTAAAATCTTTCCAAAGGATTGAAACACCATGAATACTAAAATTGTTATTCTCTTAAAATGTAAATAAGCCGTTTTGTTTTGTAGCGGAGTATTAGACCAATCGGTGCTCTAATTCCTTTATATCTCTTAAGCTGGGATTATATTTCAGTGGGACACAAAGGACTAAAATGTTAATACTGTCCTCGGTTAGCTGCTTTGTGTGTTACGGAAGTATGAACGGTGGCCTGTGAAGTTTGGGATTAAGAAAATGCCAGCGCAATACCTTTCGTAATGCACAAAGACTTTGATACAATAATTAAAAAGGTTTCCGTTCACTTCAATTCTCTAACTTTATCGTCTCATTACTATCTAACGGATATAAATTTCCTTTTTTCATAAGATCATGATAGCAGTTGATGGAAATGCCTACTCCATGAATATGGAACATTCAACAAATCCAGTTATGCAAACAATACTTTTGGTTAAGATTGCTAGAATCGTATCTTAGTATATATTCATTCTTGGTCAGAAATGAGTGGCATCTCACCAAAATCCGACCTAGCGATCTGCTACCCGCCATGCATCTCAGTGTTGACAGTTACGCTTATTCTTAATTACGGTAAACCTGCGGTCTATCACCAGCCATGAACTTTTCCCTAATTTTTAATAGACCATCCTAGCCCAACGACATAACTTTTTTCTATTGTTAGCGTTTTTGGCACATCTACAGTCTAGTCCCTTTCGTACGATACATAAGCCACCACCCTACCCTCTGTACTTTTCTCTATCGAACATATCGGCTACGCTATTATTATATAGATTTATATGGTGAATTTCTTATTCATTGTAGAGCAAGAATTTTTGAACTTTTGTTCATGTTTGATTTCCTAGTCACTTTAATCCGACTGTCAATCACTACAATGTTTCCAAATATTCGAGCTCATCCCTGGGCTGACGAAGTCCAACTCATCTGGACCCCAGGACACAATGGAGTTGAAGGTAGTGTAATGGTCGCTTTATAACACTTCGTTGGTGAAGAAAACCCTTCAGAGGGAGGTTATGAGCCTTTGAGTTTCATGGTCTACTGGCATATTCAATAAAACCTACACCCCCTTTGTAGGCTTGTCTGGCTATTGCCTCCGGTGACACTCAGGCCTGCTGGCCCATTGTATCTCGCCTATGTTTTGTTTCTTCACGGTATCCACTAGAGTATTTTCTTACCTTGTACGTGTTTGTACAAGTCCTTCACTGGGTGGGAACTGTATAGTTATGGTTCGCCGTTAGGCTTTCCAAAAATTGACTGTCTGCGATCCAGTGCCTTGCGTTTACACAGTATGTGTGCCACTGTTTCTGTATCCTTACCGATAAGTCTGCATGTTAGGTCGCCATTGTACTGTCCCATTTTGTTTAGGTGCTCTTTGGCTGGTGCATGCACTCACAAGCCCTATTACGACTTTTATTTTCTCCCTTTTTAGTGCTAACAGGTCTGTCGTTCTTTTGTTACACGGAGCTTTGATGTATTTCTTCCCATGTTCGTTTCCTGGTATTTTTTCCCAGTATTCTTTGTGGTTTTCCATGATCCAGTCTTCTACAGACCTTCGTGCTGTACGTTTTGGTACCCCCGTGGTCTGTTCTGGATCTGGAGCGTTCTCCGACCCACTTCTTGCAAGTTCGTCCGCTCTTCCATACCCTGTCGTTCCCTGATGTCCCGGCACCCAGATTAGCTTAACGCGGTTTCGGTCTGCCAGTATTTCAAGTTCTTCTTTGCATGTCCATACCAGTAGGAATGTCATTCCTGGCTTCTCATTGCCTTAAGTGCAGCGTGACTGTCTTTCAATATGTGGATCTGCTCATATTCGATAGCTCTCCGATTGTTTTCCTTCACACATTGGAGGATTGCATATATGTACCTCTGCTTGGAAAAAACAAAGATGTGTTTACCCAATGAATAGCTCAAACGAGTTTTTGGGTTTCTTGAGTATACTCCTGCACCTGCACCTTTTCCAGTCTTAGACTCGTCTGTATATATGATCTTTCCCTGTAAAATGTCGCCCAGATTTGTATGTTCTCATTCAGTCCTTTTTGGTATCGATACCCTGAATGTGTTGTTAAAAGAGAATCGCTTTGGAATGTGATCTGTTCTCATGCCTAACACGTCCCTGGTCACGATTTTTACGATGCTCATGTGTCCTGGCCCAATGTGAACATTCTCCTGTGTAGTTGTATTCTGGCACCAAGCCTTGCCTCTCCTTGAATCACCATTTGGATGGGAGGTAATCACAGTAGTGTTTCTATTGCTGCAGTGGGCGTTTGATTTCATGTCCCCTGTGATCCTAAGACATGCAAGTCTCTGAACCTTTATTGGTATTGTCGTGGCCCCTCTTTGTTGTGGTTCATGCCACCATACCAAAGAAGCGTATGTTATTGCGCGTTCAACCAGTAGAGCATGTTCGATCACAGCCTTCATTTTTGGCCACAATATATAAGACTTAAATTAATAAGTGTTTATTCTTATTAATTTTTCGATGTGGAACAGACAGAATTACTTAAAAAGGTTAAGCTCCGACAAAAATTGTTGGAGATATAATTGATTTATTTAAAATATCGAGCCAGCTCTCCTTGCTTGTCTAACGCCCTACTTCCGGGCGGCGAGTTCAGATATCAGACGTCACGCACGCGCTCCCCTGCAACCAGTATGTTCGTTCAGCAGGTGTCTGTACTATTTGAGATCCAGGAAAGTGTACTCTAAAGAGTTCCTTTATTGTTTCCTCCCCTGTGCTTGTATACTGCCCTTGTTCGTTTTTAAGGGTGTTTATTGGTTGTTGTGTGTCCTTAAAGAGCATTCTGTGAAGTCGCTCTCTTGAGTGCTCTCGATCACAGCACTTCCTTCATGAATCTCTCTTAGCTTTTTCCAGTGCACTTTTATAAATGGTCAAGGTGTTCTTGTAGTCATTCCAAGTCACGTTTGCTGCCGAACCTAATAAATATTTACCCAGAACACTAACAGGAATTCTAACAGAGCACTGCCGCTCGGAATAGTAAAGGAAAAGGAGTGCAAAAGTTCTAGGGAGAGAAGGACACAGCTTCTTTCTTCATTCTTGCAGAATGCCTTACCATGCAAAACCAAAGGGCACAACACCTGGAAGCGTATGAAATAGAGCACAGATATTAACCTTGAAGCTTTACAACATCCTGAACTAAGAGCTAAAGGATTGAGGTCTCAGTGCGCAGATTTTCCAACATGCAAAATACATTACAATACATATACATATAATATAATCTAAATGTCAATGTATTATTAACTTGTACTAAAATCTTCGGCGAATGAAGATATCCTTATGTTTGTTTATAACACAAATGTGCATCCTGAAGCCTGAAGGACGTTATAATTTCAGCGCTTCAAACCGCTCAGGCGTTAAAAACAGTGCGTGACCTAGAATTATTGGAAACTTGCATTGTAGCGACATCTATGCAACATATTGAAAACGAGCGACAGAACTCCTATGTATCATCGCAATTTAAACATCACAGGACTCTATAATTGCTGTAGTTAGTTTAGAGCCCTCCAGGAACATTTTCGCTAAGTCATCGTCTGAAAGTTCAGGTAATGAAAATGTAGATGTCGAAACTGCAGTTGCGTTCTTCTATATTGAAATGATATGAAGCAAATACAACGAACATAGGTGGAAGATTTGATTATAGTATGTTTGCGATTGAAAGAGTGACTTGCCCGAAGATGCCACAGAGACTTGGCGCACCACATCTCCTCACAATAGTGATCCCTCAAAAGCAATTATCCCCAATTGTAGGCGGCTCATTTTTTAATGATGTCATCTTAAAGGTATAAATTATAATTGGGTTAATTTTTTTATACCATACAACAGGATTACACTTGATTGTGTAATACGTATAGATATAGCGGTCTATATAGATCGCTATTTCTTCTAATCCCGAAATTGAAGATTGCCATGGGTTCTGTTATCTAAAATAAAATCTATCAGCTTTTCATGTTTCCCAGCTGAGAATGTGATCTCGCCATCTATGATGTTAGTATCAAACTAGAAGCTATAAACAGGATTTGTAATAATAAAGATTCTTGACCCAGTATGAATTTATATAAAAATTCTCGGGAAATAGGTCACATTAACACTCTGTTTTAAATTTTCGAAAGACGATTTGTGAAGTTTACTACAATTTCGCTACCATCAATCGAAGTTCCAAGGGCATCTGATTCAATTAATTAAAACAAATTTTGTCGGTTCATAACAAACATTATAATAAAACATGAACTATTGCAATCTGGCCTTCTATTTATATCTATATCTACATTTACATTTACAGATATCTTTATACTTTATTATTTATATTTATATTTATAATGACTCTTGATCCATAAATTCTCGGGAAATAGGTCACAATAACACATATGCTTGTTATTTTCGTCTTTACTAATTGTATATTGTATCATCACAAAGCGATAAGGGCACCAATTTCAATTAAAAATGTCCATGTCTCCGAAACGAATAGAAACACGATAATCGAAAATGTAACATCGCAAGTTATGCAACTCGTGCTAGCTCATGGTGTATGCTATGTTGCCTGTCCATAAAAACCACTCTTTATTTTATGGTAATCAAAGAGTATGTGAGTACAATAAAATTAATAAATTTTTTGAGTACGGGGTTTATTCATTTTGAAGTTCATAGCAGAATTAATCCTGAAAAGATACCCAAAGTATATTCTGGATTCAATCACATATTAGTGCCATCTAACATTGAAACGCTTACACTAGACTTGTTTTGATATGGCTTATTTTTCAATTTCAATAGACAACGAGCTCAATTAATAGTTCAGACATCCCTAAGATAAAATAGGTGTTTTCTACCCTATCCGGTAATTTCCACATTTAATTTTGTTTTACATTTTCCATTCACTTCATTACTAATACTAACCCAATGCACCAGCAGGTTTAATCGAAATTCATTTTGTAAAACTCAAAAAAGAAGTGTTACCCCTCATTGACTGAACTAATAGTGAGTAAGAAGATATTCGTGAGAACAAAACCTGTTGCGACATTTCTATTCATTTACTAAGAAAACGAACCATATAGTTAAAAGTAACACATCGGCGTTTCTCATTTGAGGGGGAATGAAACGAATGTAATGGTGACAGAGGCATATATTTTCATATTTATTACATATCTCAGTTTCTATTATTACATTTAATTATTTTATGCATGCACAAGTATTGGAATCTTTCGAACATCTACACTATTTCAAGATGAATATTTTCGTAATCTTTTACGTAATTTTTTTTTTCGTTTTCGAACATCCCTACCAACTGCTCTACGAATAATTTGTGAAGTTCATCGATTTGTTCTTGTGTAGGATTATCAGTTTTCTGAACATCTACCGGCTTACCAACTAGAAAGGAAATACGTTAATAATTAGTGATGAAAATCTATTCCAAACTTAAATAAATTAACTATTAAATGTTCGATTTTCACTAGTTTAATGAATAAATGTGACTATAGTTTCTCTAACACATTGGCTTCTTCAAACAAATATTGCAAAGTACTAACTTACTATAAAAGAGCTGCGTAATATATAACTTTGATGATAATCTTAGGATAAAACGATGAACTGGTAGCAAACGGAGAATCTAATTATATAATTTTAACAAGGGTCTTTAACAGAAAATTATACGATGAAGATGTATGTGGGGCCTACAAGATGACATGTGGGTCAATATATACCCTATGGTATGTATTGGTCAGACAGGAAGGACTTTCAAAAACGGATCAAAGAACAGTAGTGTCATTAATTATAAATCGGATTCAACATCTGCATAACATTTGATTATAGAAAACCATAACTATGGACGATCAACAAATACTTAAAATAGTCCTTTGTTAAATTTGTATATTTAGATTTTCCATTTGCTACCAGTTTATCGTTTAATAGCTCATAACGGATTAAACACAATTAAGTAAAATTAAAATAACCATCTATCCTAAGATTTTCTATAAAGTTATATATTAGGTAGCTTTTTGAATTAAGTTAGTACTTTGTAATATTTGTTTGAAAAAGAAACTGTGTTAGCGAAGCTATAGTCACATTTATTTATTAAACTAGTGAAAATCGAACATTTAATATTTATTTTATTTAAGTCAATGATTGCACAGATTCGAGGCAACTATTTTGACGACTCACCGACAACATTCAACGGATGCTTACGAGGAACCAAACCAAATGAACGCTGGAAGATGCCCCTGCCAACAGGGATGAGCGGTGCGAAACCAATAATTTTCCTGAGCCATTCTTGTACCAATTTTAATTTCTTACCCTGCAAAATGGAGTATAATTCCGTTTCTCCAAAAGTTATGACAGGAACCAGAGGAGATCCATTCAGTAGAGCGACCTTCACGAAACCTTTTCTGTTTTTCAAAACCAGCCTATATTGACCTGGGTTACAGTAATAAGATTCAGCAGCTCCTCCTATCACCAATCCAATAACATGCCCTCCTTCCTTCTTACTCAAAACGTGATTCATCGATTTCGCGGAACAAGACCGTCCTCCCCAAGCAAAACCGAGGCTTCTTATGAGAGGCAAATGGAAAAATAGAGGTAAGGTACATATGTGTGGTCTATGCGATGGAAAAGTTTCCTTGAATCTCCCTGCATTGGTCGCGAAAGTAAAAAAAATCCCAGTTGATAATAAACCATGTGGAAAGCAAGCGAATAAATAATTACGCTTAGGATCCAACTCTACAGATGGTAGCTTCACCAGTTTAATTGGGAAATAATTCACGGCATACTCAAACCAGATCCAACCACGAAACCATTCATTGCGAGCAGAATCTTCTTCTTCGCCAGCTTCACGATCTACCACCCAAGCCCAAAATAGGTACAAGAGACATAACCACCAGTACTGAGTGTAAAAAATTAAATAACCAGCCAGAACATATCCAAATACGCCACCAAAAACGAAAAGAGTAACATACGCAGCGGTAGCTAGAGTTTCTAGTCTTGTTTTGAGCGAAGTATTGAGGGGTTCAAATTCTATTCCTAGCAGGGTCATCTAGAACAAATTATATCCTTCACATATTGTTGAGTAGTTTTGATTTTATGACAATTAGTAGACTCACAACGGATGCTACGAAATTACCGAAATTTTTATTGGTTTAGAATTGCAAAGAGATAGATGCTGTGCCGGACTGGCCCATCGATCCAAGGAAGCCATAAACAGCGCCAAACACCAAATAAGTTCAAAGCAGAAGATTTGTGAAATTGCAAAGCCAACCACCAACCAGGCCGGTCTTCTGGGCTTTCCCGAGTGCCGACCGGCCGACGCGAGAAATATTTCTCGGTTTGTTTTCCCTCTTACACACTTCTTAGCGCTTTGTCTGTAGCATACCGCAGCCTCTAGGAAGCTATACGAAGAGATGGTTGGTGTTGCAACTCCTATCTTCTTATATGGAGCAGCAGTGAGGGATATTTCTATCCGGCACATATTTACATCACGAACGCATGTTGCAGAGGAACGTTGTGTATAAAACAAAAGATGGGTATAGGGATACAGGTATCGGTACCGGTTAATGTAACAAGATAGTCGAAGTAGTTAATGGTATAGAAAGTATTTTTTAGACTCATGCCGAAGTCCTGAATACACAGAAAGCCCTAGACAAATTTATCAATATTCTTGCTAGAAGTATACATGAAAATACTGAACTAGTAGAATCAGATAAGCCAGATGAATTCCAGTCTCAATATAAAGTTTAAAAAAATATATTTTATGTTATTATAAAGTTTTATCAAATTTAACCTTTACCGTTAGGGTTATCCAGATCTTGAAAAGGCTTACAAATACTTACACTAACTTTGTCAATATCAAGTAACGTGTGAAGATCTTTTGCAAAATTAAAATTTATTCTCTGAACAGATTACGAAATTGCATTTATGTTGATGGCTTGTGAGAAAGTTTAGTAAGTTTGACCAATAAAGATATTATTAAATATCTTAAGTGAATCTAAAGAACTTAGGGATGAGTTACGTTTTTAATTAGGAATCATGGCCGACTATTTTTTATAATTGGCACACCAGTAACTACTTTCCAGATGTTGAACAACAATCTTGATAATTGTGCACCAAAAGTCATCAAAATAGACCGACGCTTGATAAATACTTACTTTATTTTTTATTCTTGAATGTGATTCTCTGTTATGTTTAGTTAATCAATAGCTAGGTGATTTGCTTTTTATATCAAAGAATTTAGTCTGTGTTTCGTTTGATTTTATATATTTAAAAACACAAATTGAGCCCATGCTAGACAAGTAAGACACTACCAAGTATTTAGAAGGTTGGACCTGAATAGGTTCATGTGCAGTGCTTTCACTTCCCTTGTACAAGGTTAGGTAGATTGAAGTATCCATTTTTGAAAATAATTTGTTTCATAATATAATGAGGTAAAGATTCAAATCAACTCGCCATTCATCCACGATAAATGTAAATTTATGTCCTTCGTCAAAGTAGTAGTTGTGAATGTAGTTCTTCTGCGGTTGAAGGTGCATCTGAATACACTTATGTCTTGAACTAAACCTATATGTATGATCAAAATGACCAAAACGTTATCACCTTACGATTCTGAAGTGACCAATTTCTTTTTTAAAGTGATTACTTGCGGTTTATGAATACTTATATTTTTAATATTTTATTTTATTCTTCATTTTATATCATTATTTGTTACTGACAATCTATTAGCATTATTTATATCCCAGCGATGAAGTTATTAACAAAAAGTAATTTTCATCTAATTTACACTAAATCATTCATGCTATTTCAATTAATTATATTATATATTAATATTTCTAATGGGCAACAAACGACATGGAAAAACGTAAAATTATACTCTAAGTCATGTGAAACATTATTCAAATCGACAAGAGTATCTATGTTATGGAACGGTCTGTCACGGACATTATATGACTGTCATTGTATCAGCTACCTGCCATGTAAATTTCACCTGTCTTGTTGATGTGTTAGATGTTGTATGTCATAGCATAGACAGTCTGGTAAATAAATGTCAGTCAATCTGAAATATTCATAAAGGCCAAGGAGATTAATTAATTAATCATTCGTTTTTTCTGAGTCAATATGTAATCAATTGAGACCATAATTATAAGCTAGCGTGATATGGATTGCTGGGGTCTATCGAATTTTTGTTTTAGACTCAATTGCCTCAATTCAAATTTTATTAACAAAACAATTGAAATTTCAACAACAATAAAAAAGTGAGATTATTAAGACGGACTGAGCCTTAGCGAACGAAGTAGTTATATGGCATATGAATGTCCTCGGGTAGCGGCCAAATAGTTGAAGCAATCCATTTGAAATTTGGATACAAACTAGATACGATGCTCGAAATTTACTGGCATATTCAATATCGTACCTTGAGAGGTTTTCGAGTTATTGAGTAGAACGGTTCGTCGAAATATTCGACTCTGTTCGCTTTGATTCGCGTATTTTTCGGTGCGCTTAATATCTGGCTGATTGTGGAGAAAAGAGTCGAACTCGCACTACTAAACAAACTGCGGCCTTCATTCAAGCTGAAATATTCAATAAGGCCAAGGAGAACTGATAATTAATTTTTTTTCGAGTCAATAATCATTTTGCACAATTAAAGGTAATTATAACGATAATTTTTTTGAGTTATATCACAGCATCTGCTATATACATTGTAATTATTAAGTAACTTACTAAAGATACGTAATAAAATATATAAATTCAGGATTTTATAAATTCTGAACTGATAACGTACAACCTTCACATAGGGACGAGCTTAGATGCTTCTTTCTGTCGACCTGCACTGCTCGGGGACGAGCTTAGGCATATTATTTTAGATAAGGAATTGACCAAGAGATTATATGTGAATTCAGGGATGAGTTTAGGTCATGGAGATCTTAAAATAGAGGTATTGAGGTCCTTAAGGTCAATGTATCTTGTATGCAACCGTTTAAAAATCTCGGAATAAATAATCATAATAATCGACCCCTCTTTCTCGGACTCTCGGCTCACTCTATAGAAATCACCGACGCGACGCGAACCTGAAAAAACGGAAGGATCGCTTCGAGTGTAATCCTGAGTTTTTTTCTTAAACCGTTGCAAGAAAGAAAAAGGCCACTCAATACCTCTATTGTAAGATCTCTATGGTTAAGGTATGTCCAATAAACTAAGCGTAATACAAAGCTAATTTATCATACATAGGATACTATTGTCGTTATCTCTAAAATCTTTAAATATTTTTATCATGTATAAAAAAATTCTAATTCATCATCAAAATATGTTTCCTCAACATATGTTGGTGCTACAAGTGAAAAATCACGGTTGAAACATAATCTAAAAGTTTACGTTAAACCTTAAAGTGAATTAAATATTCTGTTTAATTTATTTCTTATTGGCTTTTACCAAATCATATGATCTTTCTAGTTTAAATCTATCAGTAACATGAAAAATAATAGTTATCGACTGCAGTTTCGCTCGAGTTGTGAACTATTCAAGTGTATTAAAGAACTTATCAGCAACAACAACATTTAAATGATCAATTAGATTTGTATTACAGTAACGGCTTACTTGCACCAATTTGTCATTTCCCCGCCAATTGTTGGTTTCATCTTATTTTGACTAAATATAACTTGAGATCCTCGTTGTTTATTAACACTTTTTTTCTAACAAGATTTTTCCAGCTGCCTGGTCCATTTATTCGCACTCAATATGGACATCAGCCAAAATAATTCATCAATAATATATCAGTTTTCATTCAGAAACTAACATTGTCTTACACTTTTACGTACCTGTAATCTGTATCAAATTGCTTTTCTGATGTGCGTTTACATCGACGTCTAACTGATTTCAATAACATTACTAATTATCGTATATCTTAGAAACTTGGGACTTTATACCTATGTGCTCATTTAAATTCAATGAAATTAACTATATTTTCAATGACATCAATGACAGTGAGATTGAAGATAGTTTTTTTGTAGACATGAATGATTTACTTTCAAAATAAACCACGTCATCAATATCAATAATCAAAACAGCACTAAGCCCCGTCACCATAGCACGACTTTTCACTACCCGTTATAAGTGGCATCTTTAGGGTAGGCTTGAGAATTTAAAAAGTAGAGGAAAAATTTAAAAAAATACAAGTTTTTTCCACTCACAACTTTTTCTCTAATGCGTTTTATCCGAGTGTTAACAGAAATACATGAAAAACCCCTTCATTGTAGGGATTTGAAAATATTTGATTGAAACAACTCAGACCTATACGTTGAGGCCTTCTGAACTGTTGTTTTTTCCTAAAAATCTGTTTAACATGTCTATTTTTCGAGTTACCGACATTTTTTCGCGACAAAACTTCTAGTACATCAAAATATGTCGAAAAAATCGTAAAATAGTATGAATTTACTTGTATTGTTGTAGAAAAATATCAAATCTACATATTCAAATCATTTTTAAATATTGAAACCAAGTTTGGAGCTGAAATAGTGAAGAAATATATATATATATATTCATTTTTTGATAAAAGTGTAAGAAATTATACAGACAGTTGGAATAAAACTTTTTTCATCAATAACTTTTCTCTAAAACCGTTAGTTTAGGCATAATGATTAAAAACAACTCTTGTCATCCCGAAAACTATCCGTAACTCTAAAAATATGCATGTTAAAAAAAATTTTGTAACAAAAAATTCGACAGAGTATAAACATCTTACCTTGGGCCAAAAAAGTTGAGTATATTATTATGTTTTCATATTTACCCAAATTCTACAACTATTCATTTGGTAAAGATTAAACACGAACCATAATTAAAAATAACACATTGGGGGGAAATAAGGATGGCAGAGGAATATATTTTCATATTTATTATACATCTGTCTCTATTAATACATTTAATTATTTTAAGCAATCATCAAGTATTGGAATCTTTCGAACATCTACACTATTTCAAGATGAATATTTTCGCAATCTTTTATGTAATTTTTTTTTCGCTTTCAAACATTTCTACCAATTGCTCTACGAACAATTTGTGAAGTTCATCGATTTGTTCTTGCCTAGGATTATCAGTTTTCTGGACATCTACCGGTTTATGAATATTTTTATTTTTAATATTTTATTTTATTGTTCATTTTATATTATTATTTGTTACTGACAATCTATTATTATATCCTAGCAATGGGGTGTCATCATGCTATTTCAATTAATTATATTATATATTAATATTTCTAATGAGTAAAAACAGCAAAAGGCGTGGAAAAACGTAAAACTATACTCAATGTCTTGTGAAATATCATTCAACTCGGCAAGAATATCTATGTTATGAAATGGTCTATCACGGACATTATATGACTGTCATTGTATCAGCTGCCTGCCATGTAAATGTTACCTGTCTTGTTGATGGGTTATATGTTGTATGTCATAGCATAGACAGTCTGATAATTAAATGTTAGTAAATTTGAAATATTCATGAACGCCAAGGAGAACTAATAATTCATTTTTTCTGAGTCAATAATCAATTGGGACCATAATTATAAGCTGAGGTGATATGTATTGCTGGGGTCTATCGAATAACCACTGTTTTATACTCAATTGCCTCAATTCAAATGTTATCAACAGAACAATTTAAATTTCAATAACAAAAAAGTGAGATTATTAAGACGGACTGAGCGTTAGCGAACGAAGTAGTTATATGGCATATGTATGTGCTCGTGTAACTCCCAAATGGTTGAAGCAATCCATTTGAAATTTTGACATAAACTAGATACGATGCTCGAAATTTATTGGCGTACCTTCAGCCGTTTTCGAGCTATTGAGCAGAACTTTTCGTTGAAATATTCGACGCTATTTACGTTGATTCGCGTATTCTTCGGTGCGCTTAACATCTGGCCGATTGAGGAAAAAAGAGTCGAGCTCGCGCCACTAAACAGACTGCGGCTGTCAATCAATTTGAAATATTCATTCAGGCCTGAAAGAATCAATAATTCGTTTTTTCATTCAATAACAGCAAGTATTTTTTTTATTCATATCACTGGGTCTGTTATATATAGTGTTATATATAAAGTTACGGATAATTAATAATTAATTTTATAAATTCTGAACTAATAACGTACAATCTATTCATGGGGGTGAGTTTAGGTGCTCATTCCTGTCGAACTGCACTGCTTGGGGACAAGATTAGTCATACTATTCCAGTTAAGAAATTGACCAAGAGATTAGATTTGAATTTATAGACGAGTTTAGGTACGTCCAACAAATCTAATTTATCATACATAGAATATTATTGTCGTCATCTTTGATACCTTGAAATATTTGTATCATATAATATATAATTTTATTCATCATCAAAATATGTTTCCTCAACATAATTGGGTTCTATAAGTGATAAATCACTATTTGTTGAAACCTAATCTGAAAGTTAACGTTAAACCTCAAAGAGAATTATTTAATATACTGTTTAAATGATTTCTTGTCGACTTTTACTCAATCATATGTTCCTTCTAGCTTAGATCAAACGTGAAAATGAAAATCAATAGTTGTAGACTGTAGTTTCGACCTTCTCATATAGCTCATCAGCAGAATGAGGAAGTTTGTAATGTTAAAAACTTTCTAGTTCCAATGATGAGGGACCATAATAAGTACGGAATAATCACCCTTATCAACTAATAATACTATGAGAGTATACCAAGGACCTTCCATAGTATTTCTAGATGATGAGGGGGATTATTACTAACGTTTTAGTGTTTCAGAGAACTTATCAACAACAATAACATTAGAATGATCAATTAGATTCGTATTACATTAACCTGTACCAATTTGTCATATCCCGTCCATTTGTCCGTTCCATCTTATTTTTACTAAATGAATCTTGAGATTCCCTAGCGTATTAACACTTTTTTTCTCAAACAAGATTTTCTAGCTACCTGGTCAATTCATCAATGATACATCAATTTTGATTCAGAAACTGACATTGTTCTATACTTTCACACATACCTGTAATCCGTATGAATTTGCTTTTCTCAGGTGCTATTACATCGACGTCTAACTGATTTCAATAACATTAGTAATTATTATATATTTTAGACAATGTGGACTTTATACATATGTGCTCATTTAAATTCATTATGCAATTCAATTTTCTACAGTGAGATTGAAGCTTTTATGTACGCTCAAATGATTTATTTTTAAAGTAAACGAGGTCATCAATATGTAAAAAATAGAGAAGAAATCTAAAAAATACAAATTTTTTTCATTTACAACTTCTTCTCTAATGTGTTTTATCTGAGTGTTAACAGAAATACATGAAAAACTTCACGTAGCGATTCAAAAATATTCAATTGAAACAACGTAGACCTATACATTGAGGCCTTCAGAACAACTGTTTTCTCCTAAAATGTGTTTAACATGTCAATTTTTCGAGTTACAGACAGTTTTTCGCGACTAAAGTACTACATTTCTGGTACATCAAAATATGTCAAAAAATTGGTAAAATAGTTTGAATTTATTTGTATTGTTGTTGAAATATATCAAATCTATATATTTAAATCATTTTTAAATATTGCAACAAATTTTGGAGCTGAAACAGTATTTTTATTTAAATTTTTTGACAATAAAAGTGTTAGAAATTATACAGACGGTTGGTTCATCAATAACTTTTCCCATGAAACCATTAGTTTCGGCATAATGATTGAAAACGACACTCTAGTCGTCCCGAAAAACTATCCGTAACTCAAAAATACATGTTAAAAAAAATTACAAAATACAGAAATGCCGATAATGCGTCAAATAATACGTCGGAATTATTCAATTGGTAAGAATATTGTTATTTTTTTGTTCATATTTACCAAAGTTTACGGAAGCCGTGATAAAATAGGTGTTTTTCACCACTTCCGGTCACATCCACATTTAATTTTGTTTCACATTTTCGATTCAGGGCATTTATTCGAGATTCATTCTGTAAAACTCAAATAAAACGTGAAACCCTCTATTGACTGGACTAATGGGAATAGTGGATGTGAAGGCGATATTCGTGAGCACACAACCTGTTGTGACATTTCTATTCATTTATTAAAGATTAAACACGAACCATATAGTTAAAAGTAACAAGGGGAATAAGACGAATGTAGTGGTAACAAAGGAATATATTTTCATATTTATTATATATCTCAGTCTCTATTAATACATTTAATCATTTTAAGCAATCATAAGTATTGCAATCTTTCGAACATCTACACTATTTCAAGATGAATATTTTCGCAATCTTTTATGTAATTTTTTTTTTCGTTTTCGAACATTTCTATCAACTGCTCTACGAATAATTTGTGGAGCTCATCGATTTCTTCTTGTGTAGGATTATCAGTTTTCTGAACATCTACCGGTTTACCAACTAGAAAGGAAATACGTTAATAATTAGTGAGTATAAACAGCCATTACGTGATGGAAATCCATTCTAAACTTGAAGAAAATAACTATTACATGTTAGATTTTCACAAGTTTAATAAATAAATTTGACTATAGTTTATCTAACACAGCTTCTCAAAACAAATATAACAAAGTACTAACTTACTACATAAGAGCTACATAATATATAACTTTAATGATCATCTTAGGATAGTTAGGTTAATGAAATTTTACCTATTTGAAGGATTAAACAATGAACTGGTAGCAAACGGAAAATCTAAGTACACAAATTTAGCATTTATCGGACATGTGATATATATTGGTCAGATAGGAAGGACCTTGAAAATCATATCAACGAACATTATTTTCATTACTATAAATAATAATAAACTGTGTTCAACTTTTGCGGAACATTTCATTTTATTTAATTATAGAAACCCTTTTTTATCAATATTTTACACATTCATGATAAGAGTAGTAAATTAAATTTGCTACAATTCCCATTAATTGATTAATATGAACGATCAACAAATACTTAATAATTCTTCCTTGTTAAATTTGTATAATTAGATTTTCCGTTCGCTACCAGTTTATCGTATGATAATGAGTTAAACTCAATTAGGTGACCAATTCCAACAACCATCCATTCGAAGATTATCATCCAAGTTATATATTAGGTAGTTTTCTTATAGTAAGCTAGTACTTTCTAATATTTATTTGAAGAAGCTACTGTGTTAGCGAAACTACAGTGACATTTATTTATTAAACTAGTGAAAATCGAACTTTTAATAGTTAATTTATTCAAGTTTAAGAAAAACACGTAGATGATTGCATTCAGATTTGAGAAAACTATTTTACCGACTCACCGACAACATTCAATGGACGCTTATGAGGAACTAAACCAAATGAACGCTGGAAAATGCCCCTTCCTACAGGGAACAGCGGTGCTATACCTACGATTTTCCTGATCCATTCTTGTACCAATTTCAGTTTCTTACCCTGCAAAATGGAGTATAATTCCGTTTCTCCAAAAGTTATGACAGGAACCAGAGGAGATCCATTCAGTAGAGCGACCTTCACGAAACCTTTTCTGTTTTTCAAAACCAGCTTATATTGACCTGGGTTACAGTAATAATATTCAGCAGCTCCTCCTACCATCAATCCAATAACATGCCCTCCTTCCTTCTTACTCAAAACGTGATTCAACGACTTGGCGGAACAAGACCGTACTCCCAAAGCAAATAAGAGCCATCTCATGAATGGAACATAGAATAATAGAGGTAATGTACATACGTGTGGTCTATGCGATGGAAATGTTTCCTTGAATCTCACAGCGTTGGTCGCGAGAGTCAAAAAAAGCCCAGTTGACATTAAACCATGTGGAAAGCAAGCGAATAAATAATTACGCTTGGGATCCAATTCTGCATATGGTAACTTCACCAGTTTGATTGGAAAATAATTCACGGCATACTCAAACCAAATCCAACCACGAAACCATTCATTGCGAGCAGAATTTCCTTTTTCGCCAGCTTCACGATCTACCACCCAAGCCCAAAATAGGTACAAGAGACATAGCCACCAGTACTGGGTGTAAAAAATCAGATAACCAGCCAGAACATATCCAAATATGCCACCAAAAAGGAATACAGTCACATACGCAGCGGTTGCTAAAGTTTCTAGTCTTGTTTTGAGCGAAGTATTGAGGGATTCAAATTCTATTCCTAGCAGAGTCATCTAGAACAAATTATATCCTTTACATTTTGTTGAGAAATCAGTTTATGTTCGTTCTGCTGAATTTGATTAAACCTCTTCAGGTCAGTACCTTCTATAGTACAAGGCAGTATCAAGTTATTTTGATTTTCTGACAAGTAACAGACTCACAACAAGATCACTGAAATTTTCATTGATTTATAATTTCAAAGAGATAGGATGCTGTGCCGGACTGGCACATCGATCCAAAAATAGACCGGGATGCCAATCCAGAGCGCCAAAGAAGTTTAAAGCAGAAGATTTGTTAAATTGAGAAGCCAACCAACCAGGTCGGTCTTCTGGGCTTTCGCGAGTGCCGACTGGCCCACGCGAGAAATATTTCTCAGTTTGTTTTCTTCATTTACACACATCTCAGCGCTTTGTCTGTGGCATATCGTGGCCTCTAGCAAGCTATAAGAAGAGGTGGTTGATGTTGCAACTCCTATCCTCTTATACATAGCAGCAATCATATTTACACCACGAACGCATGTTAGAGGAACGCTGTGTATAAAACAAAAGAGAGGTATAGGGATACAGGTATCGGTACCGGTTAATGTAACAAGATAGTCGAGGTAGTTAATGCTATGGAAAGTAGCTTTCAGACTCATGCCAAAGCTTTCAGCATTCTACATTTTGCAGCCCTCTTATGTTCCTTCTTCTAAATATACAGAAACCCCTAGACAATTTTATCCATATTGTTGCCAGAAGAAAGGATACATAGAAATACTGAAGTAGTAGAATCAGATAATGTATTTTATACTATTACAAAGTTTTTATCAAATTTAACCTTTATCGTGAGGGTTATCCAGATTTCGAAAAGGCTTACAAATACTTTCTAACTTTGTTAATATCAAGTAGCGTGTGGGGAATCTTTTCCAAAATTAAATTATTCCCTGAACAGATCGCGAAATTGTTTGTCCCAAGATTACCTATAGGCACTTATGTTGATGGCTTGCGAGAAAGATAGTTTAGTGAGTTTGGCTAATGAAGATATTATTAAATATCTCAAATGATTGTAAACAATTTCGGGATGACTTACGTTTTTAATTAGGATTCGCCGACTATTTTTTGCAATTGGCACACCAGTAATTTTTCGGGTATTGAACATCAATCTTGAAGATCGTGCACCAAAAGTCATCAAAATATACCGACGCTTGATAAATACTTACTTTATTTTTCAGTAGTGAATGTGATTCTCTCTGTTTTGTTTAGTTATTCAATAGTTTGATGGTTTGCTTTATATATTTAAGAATTTAGTCTGCTTTTAGTTTGATTTTATATATTTATATACACAACTTGGGCACATGCTACACAAGTAAGACTGTACCAAGTATTTTGAAGGTTGGACCTGGATAGGTTCATGTGCAGTGCTTTCACTTCCCTTGTACAAGATTAGGTAGATTGAAGTATCCATTCTTGGAGTTAATTCGTTTCATAATATAATGAGATATAGATTCAAATCAACTCGCTAATCTTCCACGATAAATGTAAATTTATGTCCTTGGTCGAAGTAGTAGTTGTGAATACAGTTGTTCAAAAATGCATAGTTCTATTGCGGTTGAAGGTACACCTGGATATACTTATGTCTTCAACTAAACCTGTGTGTATGACAAAACGACCAAAATGTTATCACCTTACGATTCTGAATTGACCACTCTCTTTTTTGAAGTGATCACCTACGGTTTATGAATATTTTTATTTTTAATATTTTATTTTATTGTTCATTTTATATTATTATTTGTTACTGACAATCTATTATTATCATTTATATCCTAGCAATGGAGTGTCTAATAAAAAGTAATTTGCATCTAATTTACACTAAATCAAAATGCTATTTCAATTAATTATATATTAATATTTCTAATGAGTAAAAACAGCAAAAGGCGTGGAAAAACGTAAAATTATACTCTTATGTCTTGTAAAATATTATTCAAATCGATAAGAATATCTATGTTATGGAATGGTCTATCACGGACATTATATGACTGTCATTGTATCAGCTGCCTGCCATGTAAATGTTACCTGTCTTGTTGATGAGTTATATGTTGTATGTCATAGCATAGACAGTCTGATAATTAAATGTTAGTAAATTTGAAATATTCATGAACGCCAAGGAGAACTAATAATTCATTTTTTCTGAGTCAATAATCAATTGGGACCATAATTATTAGCTGTATTGCTGGGGTCTATCGAATAAGCACTACTTCTTGTTTTATACTCAATTGCCTCAATTCAAATTTTATCAACAGAACAATTTAAATTTCAACAACAAAAAAGTGAGATTATCAAGACGGACTGAGCGTTAGCGAACGAAGTAGTTATATGGCATATGTATGTGCTCGTGTAACTTCCAAATAGTTGAAGCAATCCATTTGAAATTTTGACACAAACTAGATACGATGCTCGAAATTTACTGGCGTACCTTCAGCCGTTTTCGAGTTATTGAGCAGAACGGTTCGTTGAAATATTCGACGCTATTCACGTTGATTCGCGTATTCCTCGGTGCGCTTAACATCTGGCCGATTGAGGAAAAAAGAGTCGAGCTCGCGCCACTAGACAGACTGCGGTTGTCAGTAAATTTGAAATATTCATTCAGGCCTGAAAGAATCAATAATTCGTTTTTTCATTCAATAATAGCAAGTATTTTTTTTATTCATATCACTGGGTCTGTTATATACAGTGTAATATATAAAGTTACGGATACCTAATCAAAAATATAAGTATTTAGGTATTCGATGAGAATTTTATAAATTCTGAACTAATAACGTACAATCTTTTCATGGGGGTGAGCTTAGGTGGCTATTGCTGTCGAACTGCACTGCTCGGGGACAAGTTTAGCCATACTATTCCTGATAAGAAATTGACCAAGAGATTAAATTTAATTTAGAGACGAGTTTAGGTACGTCCAATAAACTGAGTTGTAATACAAATCTAATTTATCATACATAGAATATTATTGTCGTCATTTTTAATACTTTGAAATATTTGTATCATATAATATATAATTTTATTCATCATCAAAATATGTTTCCTCAACATATTTTGGTTCTATAAGTGATAAATCACTATTTGTTGAAACCTAATCTAAAACTTAGCCTTAAACCTCAAAGTGAATTATTTAATATTCTGTTTAATTTATTACTTGTTGGTTTTTACCCAATCATATGGTCTTTCTAGCTTAGATCAAACGTTAACATGAAAATCAATAGTTATAGACTGCAGTTTCGCCCTTCTCATATAGCTCATCAGCATAATGAGAAAGTTTGTAATGTTAAAAACTTTCTACTTCCAATGATGAGCTCTATGAGAAGAGCGAAATAGCTGTCTGGAGCTACTGGTTTGTAATGTTACTGATCGACCTGGACTAGAAAGACCATAATAAGTACGGAATAATCACCTTTATCAACTAATAATATAATAAGATTCTTGACCCAGTATGAATTATATAAAAAATTCTCGGGAATTAGGTCACATTAACACTCTGTTATAAATGTTCGTCTTTACGTACGTTTCGGTCTCCCGACCATCATCAGACTTATTTTGTCAAAATGGGGGTTAACCAAAACTAATTAGCACAAGCGTCCATATCGCACAATTTTCAATCAAAAAGCTCACGCCGTCGAAACGAACAGAACCACGAATAATCGAAAATTGTATCGTTAATATTAAAGTATAGATTTTTTTGTAACAAGAAACCACTGTTAAGTAATATTCTCATAATGTACAAACGCATATTGCTATGGTCTCAAAGCAACTGGAGTTCGAAGCTATTTGTTTGTAATAAATCGACCCAGATGTAGATTTATGACGTACTTGAAAAGGTTTTAGACCTGCATTGGAATTTACTATACTTTAAGCGTTCTTCCTAAAATATACTTTTAATATTATAAAGACGTATGTAGGAATTTGCAAGAGTTTTAATTAATCAAGTTAGTATAAGTCTGACTCAATCCCTGAATATCATTCCTATGATTTACAGAATTTGAATCTCTTTTTATGTGAATCATCTCCAGAATAGATCTTTTATAATAATTGGTTTCTTTAGTTAAAATATTAACATTTTTGTAATCAAATTGATGGTTATAATCAAAACAGTGCTTAGCAAGGGCGGTGGAATTTTCTAAGTTATTATTTCTTGTGCTATACTTATGGCCGTACATTCTTTTTTGTAAATATTGTTCAGAGATTCCAGTATAAGTTCCATCACAATCTAAACAATTCAATTTATATACTGTGTGGGTTTGTTTACCTTTAGGTATTATTTTCGATTATTCGTGGTTCTGTTCGTTTCGACGGCGTGAGCTTTTTGATTGAAAATTGTGCGATATGGACGCTTGTGCTAATTAGTTTTGGTTAACCCCCTTTTTGACAAAATAAGTCTTCTGATGATGGTCGTGAGACCGAAACGTACGTAAAGACGAACATTTATAACAGAGTGTTAATGTGACCTAATTCCCGAAAATTTTTTATATAACTTATCAACTAATAATACTATGAGAGTATACCAAGGACCTTTCATAGTATTTCTAGATGATGAGGGGGATTATTACTAACGTTTTAGTGTTTCAGAGAACTTATCAACAACAATAACATTAGAATGATCAATTAGATTCGTATTACATTAACCTGTACCAATTTGTCATATCCCGTCCATTTGTCCGTTCCATCTTATTTTTACTAAATGAATCTTGAGATTCCCTAGCGTATTAACACTTTTTTTCTCTAAGAAGATTTTTCTAGCTACCTGGTCAATTCATCAATGATACATCAATTTTGATTCAGAAACTGACATTGTTCTATACTTTCACACATACCTGTAATCCGTATGAATTTGCTTTTCTCAGGTGCTATTACATCGACGTCTAACTGATTTCAATAACATCACTAATTATTATATATCTTAGACACTGTGGACTTTGTACATATGTGCTCATTTAAATTCATTAAGCAATTCAATTTTCTACAGTGAGATTGAAGCTTTTATGTACGCTCAAATGATTTATTTTCAAAGTAAACGAGGTCATCAATATGTAAAAAATAGAGAAGAAATCTAAAAAATACAACTTCTTCTCCAATGATGTGCTTTATCTGAGTGTCAACAGAAATACATGAAAAAATTCTCGTAGCGATTTAAAAATATTCAATTGAAACAACGTAGACCTATACATTGAGGCCTTCAGAACAACTGTTTTCTCCTAAAATGTGTTTAACATGTCAATTTTTCGAGTTACAGACAGTTTTTCGCGACAACAGTACTAAATTTCTAGTACATCAAAATATTTCAAAAAATTGGTAAAATAGTTTGAATTTATTTGTATTGTTGTTGAAACATATCAAATCTATATATTTAAATCATTTTTAAACATTGCAACAAATTTTGGAGCTGAAATAGTATTTTTATTTTCATTTTTTGATAATAAAAGTGTTAGAAATTATACAGACGGTTGGTTCATCAATAAATTTTCCCATGAAACCATTCGTTTCGGCATAATGATTAAAAGCGACACTCTAGTCGTCCCGAAAAACTATCCGTAACTCGAAAATTCATGTTAAAAAAAATTACGAAAGACAGAAATGCCGATACGTAATACGTCTGAATTTTTCAATTGTTTTCAATGAAATTTTTCAAATCGCTACAATGTCAAAGAAAGGCATGGTTTTCATATTTTCCCGGTAAAATCGGACAAAACGCAATTGAGGAAAAGGTCTAAATAAAAAACTTATATTTCCATCATACATTCACCTGGATTTTTTCAGATATATTGTCAACCTTTTATATTTCCCCTCCATCACTTCAGAAATTTTCGAGTGTACAAATATAGGAAAATATGCAAACATTTTCACGAGTATAAACATCTTACCTTGGGCCAAAAAAGGTAAGAATATTGTTATTTTTTGTTCATATTTACCCAAGTTTACGGAAGCCGTGATAAAATAGGTGTTTTTCACCCCTTCCGGTGACATCCACATTTAATTTTGTTTCACATTTTCGGTTCAAGTCATTTAATCGAAATTCATTTTGTAAAACTCAAATAAAAGGTGAATATCATTATTGACTGGACTAATGGGAATAGTGATAGTGAATGTGAAGGCGATATTCGTGAGCACACAACCTGTTGTGACATTTCTATTCATTTATTAAAGATTAAACACGAACCATATAGTTAAAAGTAACAGGGGGAATAAGACGAATGTAGTGGTAACAAAGGAATATATTTTCATATTTATTATACATCTCAGTCTCTATTAATATATTTAATCATTTTAAGCAAGCACAGGTATTGCAATCTTTCGAACATCTACACTATTTCAAGATGAATATTTTCACAATCTTTAAGGTAATTTTTTTTTTCGTTTTCGAACATTTCTGCCAACTGTTCCACGAATAATTTGTGAAGTTCATCGATTTGTTCTTGTGTAGGATTATCAGTTTTCTGAACATCTACAGGCTTACCAACTAGAAAGGAAATATGTTATTAATTAGTGAGTATAATCAGCCATTACGTGATGGAAATCCATTCTAAACTTAAATAAAATAACTATTAAATGTTCAATTTTCACAAATTCAATGAATAAATTTGACTATAGTTTATCTAATATAGTGACTCTTAAAACAAATATTACAAAGTACTAACTTACTACAAAAGAGCTACCTAATATATGACTTTAATGATAATCTTAGGATAGTTAGGTTATTGAAATTTCACCTATTTGAGGGATTAAACAATGAACTGGTAGCAAACGGAAAATCTAGTTACACAAATTTAACAAGGGCATTCATCGAATAATTATCCCATAAAGACGAATGTGGGGCTTACAACCTGACATGTGGGTCTTGCCGTATGATATATAATAGTCAGACAGGAAGGACCTTGAAAATCATATCAAAGAACATTATTTTCGTTACTATAAATAATAATAAATTGTATTCAACCTTTGCGGAACATTTCATTTTATTTTATCATAGGAAACCTCTTTTATCAATATTTTACACATTCATTATAAGAGTAATAAATTAATTAATATAGAATTGAACGATCAACAAATACTTAATAATTCTTCCTTGTTAAATTTGTATAATTAAATTTTCCGTTTGCTACCAGTTTATCTTTCAATCCCTCAATGCGTTAAACCCAATTAGGTGACAAATTCCAATAACCATCTATTCGAAGATTATCATCAAAGTTATATATTAGGTAGCTTTCTTATAGTAAGCTAGTACTTTGTAATATTTGTTTGAAGAAGCTACTGTGTTAGCGGAACTATAGTCACATTTATTTATTAAACTAGTGAACATCGAACTTTCAATAGTTATTTTATTTAAATTTAAGAAAAACACTTCGATGATGCATTCAGATTTTAGAAAACTATTTTAACCACTCACCGACAACATTTAATGGACGCTTATGAGGAACCAAACCAAATGAACGCTGGAAGATGCCCCTGCCAACAGGGATGAGCGGTGCGTAACTGAAGATTTTCCTGAGCCATTCTTGTACCAATTTCAATTTCTTACCCTGCAAAATGGAGTATAATTCCGTTTCTCCAAAAGTTATGACAGGAACCAGAGGAGATCCATTCAGTAGAGCGACCTTCACGAAACCTTTTCTGTCTTTCAATACCAGCTTATATTGACCTGGGTTACAGTAATAAGATTCAGCAGCTCCTCCTACCACCAATCCAATAACATGCCCTCCTTCCTTCTTACTCAGAACGTGGCTCAACGACTTGGCGGAACAAGACCGTCCTCCCCAAGCAAAAGCGATCCATCTCGTGAATGGCACATAGAAAAATAAAGGTAAAGTACATAGGTGTGCTCTATGCGATGGAAAAGTTTCCTTGAATCTTACAGCGTTGGTCGCGAAAGTCAAAACTATCCCAGTTGATATAAAACCATGTGGAAAGCAAGCAAATAAATAATTACGCTTGGGATCCAACTCTACAGATGGTAACTTCACCAGTTTAATTGGAAAATAATTCACGGCATACTCAAACAAGATCCAACCACGGAACCATTCATTGCGAGCAGAATCTTCTTTTTCACCAGCTTCACGATCTACCACCCAAACCCAAAATAGGTACAAGAGACACAACCACCAGTACTGGGTGTAAAAAATTAAATAGCCAGCCAGAACATATCCAAATGTGCCACCAAAAATAAATACAGTCACAAATGCAGCGGTTGCTAGAGTTTCCAGTCTTGTTTTGAGCGAAGTATTGAGGGGTTCAAACTCTATTCCTAGGGCCATCTAGAACAAATCGTATCCTTTAGATTCTGTGAGTAATCAGTTCATGTTCGTTTTGCAAAATTTGATTACAATCTATCGTAAACCTCTTCAGGTCAGTACTTCCTTCTGTACAAGGCACTATCAAGTCATTTTGATTTTCTGATAAGTACAATAGACTCACAACGTATGCAACAAAATTAACGAAATTTTTATTATATAAGAACTGCAAAGAGGAAGATGCTGTGCCGGACTGGCCTATCGATCCAAATATAGACCGGGATGCGAAAAAAAGCGCAAAACACCAATCACGCCTGTCTTCCGGGGTTTCCCGAGTGCCGACCGGCCAATGCGAGAAATATTTCACTGTATGTTTCCTCTATTTACACACACCTTAAAGCTTTATCTGTAGTATATCGTGGACTCTCGCAAGCTATAAGAAGAGGTGGTTGGTGTTGCTTCTCATATTCTCTTATGCTATGAGGAATATATCTATCCGGTGTGTATAAGACAAAAAGGGGTATATGAATATAGTTACCGGTACCGGTTAATGTAACAAGATAGTCGAGGTAGTTAATTCTATGGGAAGTACCTTTTAAGACTCTTGCCGGAGTTTATTCAGGAGTTTACATTTTGCAGCCCTCTTATTTTCCCTGTCCTAAATATACAGGAAAGTCCTAGATAATATCCAACAATATTCTTGCCAAAAGAATGTATATATGAAAATACTGAACTAGTGAAATCAGATAAGCCAGATGACTTTTAGAAATACATTTTATGCCATTGCAAAATTTTATCAAATTTAACCTTTATCGTGTTTGTCCCAAGATAATTTGACATCATATTTGTGGCTTGTGAGAAAGATAGTTCAGTAAGTTCAGCTAATAAAGATATTATTAAATATCTTAAATGAATGTAAACAACTTACGTTTTTAATCACGAATCATCCCCTACTTTTCTTGTGATTGGCACACCAGTAATTTTTCGGGTGTTGTATACCAACCTTAACGATCGTGCACCAAAAATCATCAAAATAGACCGACGCTTGATAAATACTCACTTTATTTTTCAGTCTTGAATGTGATTATGTATGTTAGGTTTAGTTTATCAATAGTGCAATGCTTTCACTTCCCTTGAACAAGGTTATGTAGATTGAAGTATCCATTTCTAAAGTTGATTCGTTTCACAATATAATGAGATATAGATTATAGATTCAAATACACTCGCCAATCTTCCACGACAAATGTAAATTTATGCCCTTTGTCAAATTAGTAGTTGTGAATGTAGTTGTTCAAAAATGCATCGTCATTCTGCGGTTGAAGGCGCACCTGAATACACTTCGTCTTCAACTATGAGCAAAGTGTTATTGTTATCACCTTACGTTTCCGGAGTGAATACTATCTATTTTGAAGTGATTACCTACGGCTTATGAATACTTACATTTTTAATATTTTATTTTATTCTTCATTTTATATTATTATTTTTTACTGAGAATCTATTGTTATTATTTATATTCTAGCAGTGGAGTTTTTAATAAAACATAATTTAAATTACACTAAATCATTGATGCTATTTGAATAAATTATATTACATGTATTATTATATGTATTAACATTTCTAATGAGCAACAGGAGCCATAGAAAAACGTAAAATTATACTCTAAGTCATGTGAAATATCATTCAACTCGGCAAGAATATCTATGTTATGGAATGGTCTATCACGAACATTATATGACTGACTGTCACTCTATCGGCTGCCTGTCATGTAAATGTTACCTGTCTTGTTGTTGGGTTATATGTTGTATGTCATAGCATAGACAGTCTGGTAAATAAATGTCAGTCAATCTGAAATATTCATTAAGGCCAAGGAGAATCAATTGGGACAATAATCATAAAATAGGGTGAAATGGTTGCTGGGGTCTCTTGAATGACCACTACTTTTTCTTCAGGACTCAATTGTCTCAATCCAAATTTTATTAACAAAATAATTTAAATTCCAACAACAAAAGAAAAGTGCATTTATAAAGACGGAGTGAGCGTCAGCGAACGAAGTGGTTGTATGGCAAATGTATGTCCTCGTGTAGCGGTCAAATGGTTGAAGGAATCCATTTGAAATTTAATGTCGTCCTTAAGCCGTTTTCGAGTTATTCAGCAAAACGGTGCTTCGAAATCGAACGTTGATTCGCGTATTCTTCGGTGCGCTTGATACCTGGCCGGTTGTGGAGAAAAGAGTTGAGCTCGCGCAACTTGACAAACTGCGGATGTAAGTCAATCTGAAATATTCATCCAGGCCAAAGAGAATCAATAATTCGATTTTTTTTAGTCAATAATCATTTTGCACAATTATTTAAGATAATAATTATAGCAAGTATTATTCTGATTTATATCATTGCGTCTGTTAAATAAACTGTAATATATTAGGTTATACGGATACCTAATAAAATATATGAATATATTTCACAAATTCTGAACTGATAACGTACATCTCTTCATGGAGACGAGTTTAGGCTTACTATTTTAGGTAAGAAATATACCAAGAGATTAGATTTGAATTCAGAGACGAGTTTAGGTGCGTTCAATGAACTAAGGCTGTGATACAAATCTAATTTATCGTACATAGAATATTATTGTCGTTATTTTTAATACCTTTAAATATTTGTTGAAACAAAATCTAAAAGTTAGCGTTAAACCTCAAAGTGAACTATTTAATATTCTGTTTAATTTATTACTTGTTGGTTTTTACCCAATCATATAGTCTTTCTAGTTTAGATCAAGCAGTAACATGAAAGCCAATAGTTATAGACTGCAGTTTCGCTCTTCAGTAGAATGAAAAAGTTTGTAACGTTGAAAACTTTCTCGTTCTAATGATGAGATCTATGAGGTGAGCGAAACAGCTTCCTGGAACTATTGATTTGTAATGTTCCTGATCGACCTAGACTAGGGGGACCATAATAATTTCGAAATAATTAATCTTATCAACTAATAATATTATTAGAGTAAACTAAGAACCTTTCATAGTATTTTTAGATGATGGGGGTGATTATTTCGTACTTATTACTATTGTAGGGTGTTATTAACTATTTTAGTGTATTAGAGGTACCTTATCAACTAAAATAACATTTGAATGATTAATTAGATTTGTATTACAGTAACCGCTTACCTGCACGAATTTGTCATAACCCCGCCATTTGTTTGTTTTATCTTATTTTTACTATATATAACTTGAGATTTTTCTTGCTGCCTGGTCCATTTATTTGCACTCAATATGAACATCAGCCGTAATAATTCATTAATAAGATATCAGTTTCCATTCAGAAACCAACATTGTTATATACTTTTACATACCTGTAATCCGTATTAATTTGCTTTTCTGAAGTACTGTTACATCGACGTCCAACTGATTTCAATAACATTACTAATTATTATATATCTTAGAAACTTGGGACTTTATACCTATTTGTTCATTTGAATTCATAACAATATTTTCAATGACATCAACAACAGGGAGATTTAAGATAATTGTTTTGTACGCATAAATAATTTATTTTCAAAATAAACCACGTCACTAATATCAATAATGAAAGCTGTACTAAGCCCCAGAAGTACTCAAAACTTTGACGGTAAGTTTAGAGTACTGATGCTGATCTTTGAGCTCTTAAATAGTGGACTTTCGCGGATAGCTAATGTTGAAAATTCTTGACCACGGGATGAATTCGGTGTCACAATAGCACGACTTGATTTCGACGTTCCGCCAACCAGCACAAGTGATATCTTTAGGGCCGGCTTGAGGCTTTGGCTTTGAGCTGCATGAAACCAGGCCCGGGCCCATTGTTTTCATGATACCTTTCAAGAATTTAGTTGGTTCATATATAAACGTCTTCTCTCTGACTCATACCATGTGTAGTATATATTAAATATGTTCTAACAGCTATGTAAGGTGTGCTATCATTAAGTAATTTTACGATTACCTGCTGAACAACTGTGAATAGCTACTAAGTGCCATAAAAGTGCTTTCAAGCTCTGAACTCTTGGGAATTGTACGACGATAGAAGCATTTTTATATTGTGGTAAAAGGACACATTATAATTACTGGTATTTTCAAGATTCTACGGTGACATTACACGGGGGAACATTTCCTTTATTTTTATTTTGTATATGAAGACCTAAGTTCCTAATAGCCCACCATCATGTGAATACTTAAGTTTTCAATATTATCTAAAATAAATATATGTCAATGTAAGTTTAAGTAAATCAACGACTTTCTTTTATAAATTCAGCAATTCCGTTCCACCGGCCGCCCCCACCGTCTCACTCGCGCTTCTCGGTTCTCACGGCTGAGAAACATTTTCCCTGATTCACACCCCCTCGTAGATCCGGCCCTGCCATCACCATAATCATAACAGTGTTTTTATGGTTATACATATATTTCAGAATCTTATATTTAAACCGCAGAAGCCTCCGTAATTCTTATTCTAATATTTGGAAGACGTCACATTACGCCATCGAAGTGGTATCATCATAGATATTATATATACATACATGGATAGCGCATGGTATACGAACCGCTGTTCAGTCGATGACTCCAACACGTAAGAGAGACAGAAGACCTATTCCAGCAAGGTATTAGACAGAGATGAAGATAATTCTGACCACGTGACAAGTGGCAAGAACGTGAATAATTTACATTGATTTAAATGGAGTACTTTACGAATCTCATGAATTATCAAGTTATAATCGTCTTTGATCGGTTTTTATGATTCAGCAACAATACATAATAGTATTATGTACAAAATTACATCAACGATATAGGATTAATTATCGTTCATTTTGAATTTAATCATATTTCCATGAAGCATCTATCTATACGCAACTTGTTTTGTATTTCTTCAATGGAAAACTTTAGTATGTAATAAACTGAAATTACTGTACTCACATTAAATGACAAATTTAGTTATTAACAGCTTCAATTATTAAATAATACATATGTGCAACTACATAATCATTACCATACATGACCTAATAAATAAAACATCTTTCATAATGCCGGGAAGATTTAATTATAATATGGAAAACAAGTAAAATATACACATTATTCAAAATTAAGTAAGCTATAATATGTCTATAAATATCAAAATGCTCAAATAATTAGACATAGATAATATTTGCTATTTCTTGGAGTATTTCGAAAAAAAAAAGTATGTCATTTATTAAAATTATTGATCTAATTCGTTACTATATAACCCAAACCTGGATTTTTCCTAAGCCAGAGATTGATCTGATTGTGTCTCAAGCTGCTAAATATAAATAAGAAGAACTGAAAGTTACATAAATGAACAGTTGTTATTCAGTGGTAAACTTCTGGTATTGCGGCTAGTCGCAGATGTCAAATTGCTAGCTTACCTTTTGTTATAATAATAAACATCAACAAAATATTATGGTTTCTAAAGAAAATAAAAGTGATATAAACATAGCATTAACATTATCGGTAATCTTAATTTTGAACTTAAATTTTACCAACAGAGGAACATTATTATATAATATTAGGTACCGTTATTGTTAAAAATACAAATTCTTCGAGAATAAAAGTAAACATTGTTCGCTTCGTAATTTCATGTTAGAAGATGAAGTTATAGGACTGAAAAGATTGCATCAGAATGTTATAAATCTACTTAGCATATAATATACCAATGAGGTGCACTCACAACAAATAATGTTTGTATAATCACTAGTAAAAACATGATAATAACATATACCCAGCTAAAAATTAGGACAAATTCATATTGTTTACCGATTTCTAGTTTCTCTGGGTTTTAACTTACGTTTCAAAACGTTCGCTGGAAAATTTTAAACACTAGGAGGAACTACATGGTATTTTACTGAGTGCCTTCCCAATGAACCAATGAATATCTGAAATCATTTTCTGTAAAGTGTTCACTACAAAGAAGAGAATTCTTGTTGGGCACATAGTTTGTTCTCTTCATTGCTATTACCTATTTTTGTTTCATATTTTCATCTGGAGGAAAACTGAAATGAGAAGTAATTATTACACTATTAGTTTATATTTTCGATTGTGAATAGTCGATTAAAATTGTAATTCTAACGTCTACGCTTTAATTACATAATTGTCAATTAAGTATCTACTACCACTACCCAGTATCTACTAAACTTGTAAATATCAGTAACAACTAGGTCCTCCTTTTTGATACCGATTTGTACATCCAAATCTGGAACACGATTTCACCATTGTTATATTTTAGATGTATTAAAAGTATCCAATAAAACTAATTTATCACACATTTCTCTATTATAACCTTATTGTCGCCAAGAGTTATTACACAATATCATTCGATAAAATGAAAGTAAATAGCGAAACAACTAATCACAACTAAAAAACAAAGCACTAAAGAAGTTTTCTGTATTAAAATAATGCTATTTTCTTTTGAAAACAACATAATATGATAGATTACAATAACATGTACTCTTATGGCTAGAACGATGTTTTGCCACTTGTCAGCTGTTTCATATGTTGAAGTCAATGAAAATCCCTCATGCGCTATCCATGTATGTATATATAATATCTATGGGTATCATACATGAACACAACACTTTATTTAAATGCAGGTCATACCATTTGTCAAAAAGTTTATGATTCTTGAAACACAGTACAAACAAAACTCTTCTGGCATCTTGCTTTTTCTGTCATAAAAATGCTACAATGCATTGTCACTCGATTAATGAACACTTGCCAAGTTTTATTAATCGGAATTAGGTAATAGGTAAAGAAAAATGATGCATTACATTCTCATTCCTGTTTAAATATTATTTGGAATTAGTAGTGTAAATAAGGGCTTACTCTCGGCTGGTGAAAAAACTGAATTCATAAATTGCTTTTTCGCTCATACTTTTCTATCCCTTCTAAATCTAGATATATGTAGGTAATGTAGGAGGAATGAAAAAGGGAAAAGCACAAATAGTATATATGGCACTTTTTGTTTTCTGAATTAGTGTACACTGATGATGGCAAATTGTCAGCTGATAGGTCCTCAGTAATAGTATTTTTAATGGACAAGGAGATTGTTTCTTATTTACAGTGTTTGATTCCATTGTTCAGATCTAATTTTTTCGGTGTCAATTGTGAAACTTTGATGCGCGAATATTACAATATCAAGATAGATATCTGTTTCAATAATTTCAAGCTCAAATACTTGTGTCTTGGTTATTTTATTTTGTTATGTATTGTATATTTATCAAACACGTAGTGTTTGTTATGTGAAATAGCTGTTAAATGATAAATATTTTGGGTGCGGGGTTTATTTCTTCCGGAGATTGTCTCAGCTGATTTATCTTTTGAGGCAAGTGCTGTGATATTCTAACTCGAGAGAATGCCATCTAGCGATGAAAGGTTTTGTCACCTGTATTCCACTAAATTGTGAGCAGATTGCTGCTTTATATGATTCATTAGAGGTATGTGGTAGTATAGAGTTAAAGCAGTAAAATTTCATTACAGTGGTTCGAAGTAGCTTGCCGACAACCACAGATTATGAGAAAACATGGTTTAAAGGTTTTGTTTAAACTGCGACTAATTTCTTTCGGATATGGTTTTGAGTTAGTGCAGTGCACGGTCGTACATACAGGTCTGGGGACTCGTATGTTTGACATGGGTCTCTTACGCGTCGCCAAACTCGTAGTCCCTCGCTCAGCCACTAGCTAGCACTTGGATCTCGAAGTATGGCAACAATCACATTATTAGGTAAAATAATTTTTCTCGTAACGCAATATTTACTACTCTGATTTGAGAGGAATAGAACTGTTACTCTTGTCAAAATGTATTACTCACCTTAAAAATAACTTCCCCTTTTTAGTTATACATGCTCGCACACATAAAAGACTTCGTTAAAACGATTTCTATCCGGAATCGCAAGCATCTACTTTTTTCTTCGCATTTCCGCATCTTTCGGCTTTAAAAACAGAAGTTTTTTGCTTTACACTTTTGTACCACGTTTTTGCATTTCGGCACGATGCACAGTTTCGTAATTTGTTTTAAAAACGCATTCCTTGTGTTTACAACTTAAGAATGACAGTTGTCAGAGAATACTCTCACGTGACGTCTTTTGGTACTACGCGATAGTCGACGCTTAGCGGTCTCACTTCTCACATAGGGAACAGCCCCGAGTTTCCAGACCTGTATGTACGACCGTGGTGCAGTGTTATTTTAAACTCGAGTGCGCCATCTATCGATCATTTTTGTTCCACTAAATTGTGAGCAGATTTCTGCTTCATTTAGTAGTTCTACGGTATAGACTAAGCACTGGGATCTCATTTCAGTGGTTTTAGGTAGCTTGCGGACAACGAAAGATTATAAGAAAACATGTTTAATGTGTGATTCATTATTTTTTTCGCAAGATATTTTGAACACGAGAACGCCATCTATTGATAAAAGGTTTTATCATTTTTGTTCCATTAAATTGTGATCAGATTTCTGCTTTATTTATTTAGAGTTCTGGTTTATATAGTTCTAAGCACTGAAATTATGTCACTTCATTGATTCTAAGTAGCTTGCTGACAACCACAGATTGGAAGAAAACATGGGTAACAGCTTATGTTCAACTTGTGTGGTTCATTTCTTTCGGATCGTTGATGGTTTGGGGAAGTTCTGTAATATTCGAAATTCTTTATTTTTATTGATAAAAGGTCTTATGATTTGTGGTCCACTAAATTGTGAGCAGATTTCTGCTTTACTTATTGAAGTTATCTATGGTATACACATTTGTTAATTCAGTGTTTTGCACAAAGAGTTCTATATATAGAGTAGGCAAGTAGTGTGTTAAGCATAGGAAAGCGCTGGTAACTAGTTGGACATTCTGTCCTTCTCGCACATGTTACTGCGCTCTAACTCGCACGGTCTCCCCTTCTATCACAAAGAATATGTTAACGCGCGAACATCGTGCGAGTGAGAGCGCAGTACATGTGTGCGAGGACAGAATGTCCGTTAAAATACCAGTGAAAGGCTTAGTTGTCTACTCTATATATAGAACTCTTTGGGTTTGCAGGTCGAGTTGAGCACAACAAATTTGTAAGATAACATGATTTACAGGTGTTTAAAGGCATTTCTCTCAAGTCGAAATGTATGATGCTGATAAATCAAAATTGAAATGTTTTGGCAGTATTTTCCATTTCGAAACTATTTATTATACCCATGATGACTGATTCTAGATTATATTAATCAATGCATGAACTTTTTTATCTATTCAACTAAAGGTAGCTTTTTGCCCATTTTGCAGAAAAGTGGCGGTACTGTGAATCATTAATCAAAACATAGGAACTTTTAACCCAATGAATCGAGGGGCACGGCAGTGCCCCCGCCAAGTCGAGCGCGAAGCAAACATCCTTTACTGGAACCATTTCGCCGCATTTTCAGGCCCCTATTTGTATCGTTAATATTCGATTATTCGTGGTTCTGTTCGTTTCGACGGCGTGAGCTTTTTGATTGAAGATTGTGCGATATGGACGCTTGTGCTAATTAGTTTTAGTTAACCCCTTTTTAACAAAATAAGTCTTCTGATGATGGTCGTGAGACCGAAACGTACGTAAAGACGAACATTTATAACAGAGTGTTAATGTGACCTAATTCCCGAGAATTTTTTATATAATTCATACTGGGTCAAGAATCTTATTATATTACCTGTTTATAAAGATAGTTGATTCTATTGTTATCAAAGTTTAGTTGTGTGTGTTCAATCAAAACATTAGAGCTGCGGGTGAGGGGCCTATTTATTTTGGGGGTCTATAACAGATTTGATTCTGAGGAGATATCTTTAAATGGGATAACCAAGGTAAAATATTTTGTGAATTTGATTACATGGCATTACCATCTAACTTTAAATGGCTTACACTAGTATTGATTTGATATGGCTTAAATTTTTCTTATAGCAACTACGACGCCGATGCCACGCTCGGAAATTGTTCCAATTTCAATAGGCAGCTGGTTGATAAACTCAGCACCTACTATTGTAGTCGGCCCAATTAATGGTTTTATCATTCACACCATATTGATTTTTCTTTAAACTTATATAATAGCATGAACTCTACTTTAGTTCTAGGTCAGTTAGTAAATTCAAAAAAGTACAGTCCTTGGAACTTATATTCAGAAAAATGTATAGATCTCCATAACTGATATCAGTTATAGACATTTCCAAGAAGTCTTGAGTAAGACTTCTTGGTCATTTTTGTAATTTGTCGATGTAGACAATGCTTCCTACAGGATATTGTAATTTGATTTTGATGCTAAACTTCAATTTGGAATGAATAAATCGTTCGTGGGAGCCATATTCATTTATAATATCCCATGTCCAAAATTTCCGGATATTAATTTGTGCACTCGGGATATTCGGTAAGAGAATTTCACACCGGAAAAATTAGTGTAAAATAATTTCAATGTGATATTTATTTGACATTTTGTCATGAAAATATGAGACATTAAGAAGGAATGCCATAATTTTGTTATGTATTGTATCACTTTCAAACTCATTTGTTAAACGTCAAAAAATATCCACTATAATTTTGCTTCTCTACCCTAATAGAAAAAATATCCGCCGAAATTTTTTCGTCAAAATAAAAGTATTTCATTGGTCGAAAATTCTCGGTGTGAAATTCTTGAATAAATTTATCCAATAATTAGTCATAACAATATGTATAAGACTAATAAGTGTTATTAACTGAAATGAACAAGTTGGCTTGATGATATTGTGCTGTACCGTTGAAACTTTCAAGCAACGGCTGTACACTGTGTACACTACAAGCGATCCTCGTGCGATTCTACTCTATTGGGACCGCCTTCTTTACTATGCTTATTATAAGTCGTGCGTACGCTGTAGGCCGCGTCGACATGAATTCCGATCGTACGTGTTAAATTTATCGAATATACATCTTACAACAGTAAGTATAAGAAATTTCAAATATTTGAAAAATCTACAAGGTGCGAGTGCGAAATCTGTATTACAGAAGCGCTTTCTATGCTGATGTATGATTTTCAACGTTATTTTTTAAAATAAATTTCGGTCTAACTTTTAACTGGGAATAAGTTAGAATTCGCCATTTTAAACTTAAACAGTTCAAATGATTATCTTTCATTCCCTGCAAGGTTTTTACGATTGGGTCGAAATTGGGCCCACTGCTAGAGGCTCAAAAGCATTTTTTCAGCTATCTCCACTTCTTCTCAACCAAAATCGATTTGCTTGGGCTTAAAACACTCGTTATGGAACCTTCTAATAGAGCCTAGAATTTGTATTTCGTGAAAAATTTGTAGCCTCAAGAAAGTTGAATTTTTCGGTGGTCAAAAAATTTCAAAATGACGCAAAAATTTGTCCTTGAATCAAAATTTTGGATATTAGGTGCGGAACATAGAAATCTTTCGAATGAATTTGATTTCGAGTCGATAAGTCAAGTATTTTGTCTGTAAATCGCAAAATACGAATTTTTCAAAATTAGTGAAAATTACACTTTTAATAGTTGAGTTTATTCAGGTTTATGATAGATTTTCCTCACAAAATGGCTGATTCTATTCAATTTTAATATAAACATTATTCAGATAGTCGATAAAACTAAAAACTACTAAAAAAAGTAAAAATTGTATATTGAGAATAATGAATCAGGTATTATACATTCATGTACATATTTGATTTTTGACTTCTAATTTTTTATAATATTACATTACACATAGTATAATATAAACCCCTGCAGGACAAATGAATACTTTGATGTATAATTATGTACACCTGTTTAGCAATAAATAAATTAAATATGCAATATCATCAATTAGAATGACAAAGAATTTTCAAATCACCTTCACTCCCCAACTTAAATTAAAAACAGAAGTGTCTCTTGTTCACAAAAATGAATGAAAAAAATTGCCGAGCTCAAAAATGAATTGTCCCAGAAACACTTCAATTTTAATAAGTAACTCCATATAAAAAAGCTTACTTTGTGATGATTTATCATATTGATATGAAAAAAAACATTTCACTTCGTGTTTTATCACATATATTATAGAAACAAATCGTGACTATAGTTTCTACACTAGCGTGTCATCTTCAAACAATGCTAATGTATGAATATATAAACACTCTTGGCTATTTATGTTACATTATATGACATAAGTAACAAGAGGGGCTCCGGTTGAGGAAATACATTGTTAGAATAGTATGATTGAAATGGGATAATGAGGTAGAGTTAATATTATGATAAGAAAATTTTAATGTGGGGGTATACTAGGATGGCACAAGAGGATTGTGGGAAATTTTACGTTATCAAGACATCAAACAGAATGTTGTAGTACACATCTAATTGATCGTTTAAAATTTTATTGTCATTATTTTTAATACCTTTGAAAATTTCTATTGATTCTAGTGAGTTTTTAGAATCATTAGAAATTTTCAAAGGCATTAAAAATAATGACAATAAAATTTCAAACGATCAATTAGCATTCTGTTGATGTCTTCATAACGTCAAATTTCCCATAATCCTCTTGTGCGTTCCCAGTATACCTTCGCATTAAAGCTTCATCACAATATTAAATCTACCTCATTATCCAATTTCAATTATACTATTGTAGCAATGTATTGCTCCAACCGGAAATCCAATTGTAATCTGTACCAGAAATAGCCAAGATTATTCATATTTTCAAACATTAGTATCGTTTTAAGAGCACACACTAGTGTCTAAACTATAGTCACTCCTATAATATATGTGATAAAAAAGTAGAAGTGTTTTATTTTATTGTATCAACTCCATATAAACTTTTTAAATGTTATTTCGAAGAAATATCATTGTTTAATTTCCCACATTATATGTTATCATCATGAGATTATTATGAGTGTGTAGGCCATAATCGTGGCAACACAACTGTTGTGGTTGTGACGTTTCTAATCATTTATTATTCATGAATTGTGAGTAAATCGCAGATTCCAGATAAAATACAAACCGTGATTTATAATTACTTGCGGACGTTTTTCTTTTGGGGGGAAGTAAGTTAAATATAGTGGTAGTAGAGGATTTGTTTTCCTATCGGTTATATATCACAGTCTTTTTAATTCATTCAATTATTCGAAGCATAAGAATGGGATTCTTCGTACCCCTACACTATTTCAAGATGAATATTTTCACAATTTTCTATGTAATTTTTCTTCTCGCTTTCGAACGTTTCTACCAGCTGCTCCACGAATAATTTGTGAAGTTCGTCGATTTGTTCTTGTGTTGGATTCTCCGTTTTTTGAACATCCATCACTTTACCAACTAGAAAGAAAATAGTTTAAATTATTGCATCAAGATTCGACTCAACTATTTTGACCACTCACCTACAACATTCAACGGACGCTTATGAGGAACCAAACCAAATGAACGCTGGAAGATGCCCCTGCCTGCAGGGATGACCGGTGCGAAACCGATAATTTTTCTGATCCATTCTTGTACCATTTTCAATGTCTTACCCTGCAACATGGAGTATATTTCCGTTTCTCCGAAAGTTATGACAGGAACGAGAGGAGATCCATTCAGTAGAGCGATCTTCACGAAACCTTTTCTGTTTTTCAAAACTAACTTATATTCACCTGGGTTGCAGTAATATGATTCGGCAGCTCCTCCTACTACCAATGCAACAACATGTCCTCCTTCCGGTTTACTCAACATGTAATTCATCGATTTGGCTGAACAAGACCGTGTTCCCCAAGCGAAACCAAGCCACCTGAGAAAAGGCGCATAGAATTGTAGAGGTAATGTGCAGCAATGTGGTATATGCGATGGAAAAGTTTCCTTGAAACCCACAGCATTGGTCGCGAAAGTTAAGAAAGCCCCTGTTGATATAAAACCATGTGGAAAGCAAGCGAATAAATAATTACGCTTGGGATCCAACTCTACAGATGGTAACTTGACCAGCTTTACTGGAAAATAATTAGTAACGTACTTATACCAGGTCCAACCACGAACCCATTCATTGCGACCTGAATCCTCTTTTTCGCTAGATTCACTATCTACGATCCAAGCCCAAGATAAGTACAAGATGCATAACCACCAGTATTGGGTGCAACAAATTAAATAGCCAGCCAGAAAAAATCCAAATGGAACACCAAGGACGAATACAATTACATACGCAGCGGCTGCTACAGTTTCTAGTCTCGTTTTGAGCGGAGTATTGAGAGGTTCAAATTCTATTCCTAGAATGGCCATCTAGAACAAATATATTCGTTACATTATTGAATTTTGATCAGTAATCAATTGATGTTGAAGCAATTGCATGTCATTTACACTTTGTTTTTAAATATATTCAGCTGAAGAATACAATTTCTGGAATGTTCATGTGAATAGTGAACAAACAGTAACGAAAATTACTATATGTTTATATGAGATAACAATTGTAAATACTATTCATCAAATATGAGAAAGGTTCGTGATTGTAAAACGAAATGTTTTGGTGAGGATGGTAGTTGAAAAACAGAAAATAATTGCATGAGCGTTCTGAAAATAAACAGCTACGTTCACTCATTCATTTCTAGATGGTCTAAAATGTTTGTGTAGATTAAAGATTTCTCAGGTCCGGCCATTATGGAATTTACCACATAGCAAGTCCACCCCTGGCTAAATATAAAAGTACATAATTTATTGTCATAAATATTGAAATTTAGATCTCTTATCATAATATTTATTCAACATAAAGAATAGTACCAATTAAAAATATGTAAATTAAAGATACAGCTAAATGAACAAACAAATTTCTAAATGTATTCTTAGTTAGGGGGTTTTGGCTTCATATACTTGCAAAGTATTTCATGTCGAGGTGATATTGTTTTAAGGATAATACAAGAGCAAGGTGAAAATTCCCTGAAAAATTAAACAGATGGCACCACAATCGAAAATCCAATGTGACATTTGTGATGTACCATCTTCAACTACACTACACTACTTTACCTAATAGAAATTTTGATGTTTTAGTACGACAAAGTATCAATAAATATATATACAATTAAACATATAAGTATGGGTATGGGAGTTGTTATGGAAGGAAAAACAATTATTTAAAATTAGTGGCATGCCATTTTTTTATTATATTAAGACTTAATACATTACATCAATTTTGTCAAAAAAATCAAGTTCTGAGTGTGCATCTTATATAAAAATGAATAAAAATGTCACATTTCTTTTTTGTTTGTTTGTTAATAAATAATTTGTTTATAACAATAAGCACTCATATATTTTAATAATATTACTGAATAGCGGATTCTTACTACAAAAAAAAATTTTTATACTTTAATTCTGACGATACAATTTCGATTATTCGTAGTTCTGTTCGTTTCGACGGCGTGGGCTCTTTTGATTGAAGTTAAATTGTGCGATTTGGACGCTTGTGCTATAATTAGTTAATAAACCCCCTTTTTAGACATAGTGAGTCTTCTGATGATGGTCGTGAGACCGAAACGTACGTAAAGACGAATATTTAAAACAAAGTGTTATTGTGACCTATTTCCCGAGAATTTTATATATAGTTTATAACAATTCAAAAATATATTTATTTAGTTACACCACCCAACAGCCACAGGCCAATTAAGGATAGGAAAAGCCACAATTTGATTGAAATTCACAAATATAATATAACAAAAACAATAATAATTCACATAAAACAAGAATATAAATACAAAATGAAAAACGAGAAAAAATTAGATAAACATCAATACTGATATCAATATCGATACGAGACTGTTCTGCAAGCAGAGCACGCAGGATGTATTGAACAATGTTTTAAATTATTGCACTACATCAGGTATGTTCCCAGTAATAGCTTTTATATGTGCAACGGATGTATCGAATATGACTAGACTATCTCGGTCCCAATCTAGGCACTTCGAAATTCAACTGCTCAAGCAGGTCGGGAGGTCGGGACAGTCAACGGCATTGTTAACGAGTTTAAATAGAAACACTATCGAGCTAGTCCGCCTGCGCCCGACAACACTAGAAACCCCGAATCGAGCAAGTAATTCCGATTGAGGGAAACCTCTCTGAGGATAAACGTTATCTATGCGAAAGCTGAGATACCAAATTTTGTATTTTTCCAGAAATTTTTATGTAATCTCAAAAATGGGCAAATTAAATTGTTTATTTATTGTTTATAAGCAATATAAACAATTTGCGCAACTTTATTTGTGGTCAACTTATTTCTGATGACATTCTGAAGAGAATGAACTTCGTCCCATCAAAATCGATTCATTTCCCAAGGTTTTGCGGGTTTGGCCTATTTTTATACCTATTTGACTGCATTATTACGCTTTAGAATAGATTTCATATATTTACTTTAGTGTTTTAATTCGAAGACTACATAATATGTTTTCAAGAGCATTTACAATCTTGATTATTCTAATCGTTATGCAGAATTATTATTAAGAATCATACTATAAAAAAATCAGTTCTCTAAGAGTAGTCTGTATGGAACAATCATTGAAGAATTTGAGAACAATGAACTTGCATGTCATAAACATAAAAACACGTAATCCGGTAGACCATTTTTATCTCAATAATTCGAAGTCATTAGCTCGGTGATTAATTAAGTGATACTACACCACGATATAATATAATGGTAATGCGTCTCGTATATTAAAACTGTAGCTCAAGTCTGTGAACTTACAACTCTTGCCGCAGGGTCGCTACCGTCGGATGTAAGAGGAGCTATACGACGCACAGTGGGTAAACTCACGAATTTAGGTGGACAATAGTCAAGTCAAAAATTTTGAATTTCTGAGTGTTAGATGTTACTATTATTATTTGGAAAGTTGTATAATATTAACATTAACTATTTACTGTGTTTACAAATACATGGTAAAATGAGTTAAGCACTCCTGTTTACACAGCTGCCTAATTCCTTACAGTTAGAATATCTTAAGTCGCTGTCTGATTATTATGTACAAGTTGTTTCTGCCGTATACAAGTATAGTTTTTTCTTAACAATGAATATTACTGAGATAGATAAGACCATATATTTCCATATTTATTGTAATTGTAATCTATATGTAGAGTTGATTCAGCAATTTTTAAAAATATAATAAGATTCTTGACCCAGTATGAATTATATAAAAAATTCTCGGGAATTAGGTCACATTAACACTCTGTTATAAATGTTCGTCTTTACGTACGTTTCGGTCTCACGACCATCATCAGAAGACTTATTTTGTTAAAAAGGGGGTCAACTAAAACTAAATAGCACAAGCGTCCATATCGCACAATCTTCAATCAAAAAGCTCACGCCGTCGAAACGAACAGAACCACGAATAATCGAAAATTGTATCGTTAATATTAAAGTATAGATTTTTTGTAACAAGAAACCACTGTTAAGTAATATTCTCATAATGTACAAACGCATATTGCTATGGTCTCAAAGCAACTGAAGTTCGAAGCTATTTGTTTGTAATAACTCGACCCAGATGTAGATTTATGACGTACTTGAAAAGGTTTTAGACCTGCATTGGAATTTACTATACTTTAAGCGTTCTTCCTAAAATATACTTTTAACATTATAAAGAAGTATGTAGGAATTTGCAAGAGTTTTAATTAATCAAGTTAGTATAAATCTGACTCAATCCTATGATTTACAGAATTTGAATCCCTTTTTACGTGAATCATCTCCAGGATAGATCTTTTATAATAATTGGTTTCTTTAGTTAAAATATTAACATTTTTGTAATCAAATTGATGGTTATAATCAAAACAGTGTTTAGCAAGGGCGGTGGAATTTTTTAAGTTATTATTTCTTGTGCTATACTTATGGCCGTACATTCTTTTTTGTAAATATTGTTTGGAGATTCCAGTATAAGTTCCATCACAATCTAAACAATTCAATTTATATACTGTGTGGGTTTGTTTATCTTTAGGTATTACAGGTTTTAGATTTGAGACATATTTTCCAACACAGTTAGTAGGTTTATACGCAACATTTATATCGTACTTTTTCAAACATTTCTTAATTTTTTCTGAGGTCTCCGGAATGTATGGTAAAGTTATATAATTGTCTGTATTACCTGTTATGTTATTTTTATAAGAAGAACCATTATAGATTTTGTTTATTCTCTCTTTAATGATAGGATTGTAGAAAGTTTTTGGGTAGCCATTCATTTCCAATGCATTACGAACAATTTTTAAATTTTTGGGACGGTCCTCTGCGTGGGATAATTTTACCGCGCGGTCTGTGAGGCTGCTTATGACACTTTTTTTATAACAAGCTGGTGCAACGGAATTGAAATGAAGATAACGTTGAGACCAGACTTCTTTAGTAAACCAAGAAGTTTTTATTTTTCCATCTGCATCATGCCTAATGGTCATATCTAGAAAATTAATGTTATTGTTTATTTCTATTTCACAAGTGAATTGAAGTTTACAATGGACGTTGTTAAATTTATTAATCACATATTGAATTTTATCGTTTAAAGAATACAGACTGAAAATCTAATGAATTTATAACAGATTCCTCTAGGCATTCCATAACGAGGTTAGCAATGGTAGCTGAAATAGGAGATCCCATTGCTGTGCCGAAAATTTGTCCAAAATATTGCTCACCGTACTGAAAATAAGTGCATTCTAAACAAAACTTTACCGCATTTTACGCCGTTTCGACGGCGTGAGCTTTTTGATTGAAGATTGTGCGATATGGACGCTTGTGCTATTTAGTTTTAGTTAACCCCCTTTTTAACAAAATAAGTCTTCTGATGGTCGTGAGACCGAAACGTACGTAAAGACGAACATTTATAACAGAGTGTTAATGTGACCTAATTCCCGAGAATTTTTTATGCAATTTGTAAATTTATGCCCATATTCAATAAAGAAAAACTATATATCCCCCAAGAGCTCCCAAAGACTTCTTTATAGAATTTGTTTAACCAATCCTTCTTGTTTTTTAATGTTGCTCAGATTATTTGCGAGTTCTTGCGTTTTGGGTGATACAGAATTTTTTTTCAAACACTGTGCAGGGTGATTCATTTATTAGATTCTTTTTAAAAAAAAAAAGCATATATCGTGAATAAAGATCGGAAATTTTTAGTGGGAATCTTTCACAATTGTTAAATCTTTTACAATTAGATGTGAAAATGATATCATTTATACGGCCACTACCACTATGTTTACAGGCCTGTATTCGAAATTTTCGAATAAAAATGAATTCACTTCTTCAATTTCTAAACAAATGTTGTTCTTCAGGTATTAAATTGCATTTTTCTATAGATAAAATTCGACAATTTTGCGAATCCTGGACTTTCGTTTAAGTTTTCGTAGTAAGTTTGGGTGATTGAAATGAGTTGTTCCGTTGTTAATAGCGCTATCCATGCATACAATGATTTTGTTTACATGACATGTCGGTAAAAAATTGAAAAATTATCAGCTTATCATCGTTCTCGCCGTTTAGCTCCTCTTGGGCTACGCTTTCATCAAGTATAACAGTATACGAGACGCATTCCCATTTTATTATACCGTGTACTACACGAAGTTATAACATTATGAAATGATTTGTCTTCGTAGCAACGAATGACCTTAGTTTTGGGTTTTTATTCCTGTTACGTGATATCATTGCAGAATAAAAATTGTCAATTAATTCTGGTTCATTAGGTTTAAATATATGTTTGGACAAGACTGCATCAACATCGATTATGAAGCATAATTTATAGAACGAATTTTCTATATCGCTTTAATATCGATAGAACAAAGTGCGATAAAGACGCTCAGTGCTTAGTGCAATTAGTTTAAGGAATCTCGCGCTTCAGTTGTTGTGAATTAGTGTTCATGAGGTTTTTGATGATGATACGTACGTAATGACGATAGAACCTGATTTCGACCAGTCTCTAAATGCATATGCTATCATTCCCATAACTAGATTTTGATCTAACTTTATAATCGTGTTGTTATGTTGTTACATACCAAATTTAGTTAACTTTTATCCAATATATCTCATCATTTAAGATTAACGAGTTTAACTGGTAATTCCTAATCACCAGTCAGCGAATACGACCTTTAGAATGTATGCTTGAACAGATATAAATATATATTTCTACGTAATTCGAGGAGGTCCCTGGGAAGGGATCAAGGCAACGTAGTCAGAATCAGCTTCTTGGTGAGCTGAATTGTATACCTAATGGTGGTAGCTTAAAAGAACCTTAAGGGTATGCAGATCAACTAAAATTTTTGCTACCCTAGCAGGTTCCAACAAACAATTCTCAATCATATAACACGTCGATGAGGTACTAACGCTACCTGAAATAATAATGCCCATCCGACTGTTACAAGAGGTGGATCAGCGGTGAGATAGGCTTTCAAATCTACATCAGAGGCGAATTCATGTGCTTGAAAAATTAAATTTGGAGTTGGCAGAAATAGTACAGCTTCACAAATCAGAAGTTTGGAAACGTGGGGTTACAACTTATGGTAGGAGTGTTACTTGTTTGGAAGTAAGAGCATAAAGTAGCTGGTTTCACATTAGAACGGTTGGTGGTTGATAACTTCAGCCAAAACAGTATTTCAGATTTGTAAAATATACGCTCTGCACTGTTACACTATGTGTTAATGTGACCTATTACCCCGAGAATTAACATATAATTCTGTATATAGTTCTGTATATAGTTCTATTACTTGATACATTATTGTTTTGATGATTCGTAGCTATTTCCAAGTACAATTGGAAAGTTGAAAAATCATCTGGCACAACCAGAAAAAAACTACAATTTTTTTATTTCGTTAAAAAAAACTGAATTTTTCGATCTAAAGGTGTCAATTATTGGTTGATTTACCTTTACTTTTACAACATAAACTATTAAAATTCTCATTTTTGTTTGTTTTGGAACCCTCATTTTTCCGGCAATATGTAGGTAAGTTTTTTTTCGTCATCTTTTAAAATTTTATTGTCATTATTTTTAATAAATTAAATTGAAAATGTAGTGTGTTTAATTTAAAACCTCTACTCTGATTAAGTAAAATTTTAATTTCGTCTCAATTTCGAGAAGTGTGCCCTGTTTCTAAAATATGGTTAGAGAAAGATGATTCTGTTTTATTAAGTCTGTAAGATTGAAAATGTTCCTTCATTCTATATTACGACTAGATGTGAAAGTTATCACTCTATGAACAGTTTAATTTATATACTCCACACTCCAGGTACTTACTTGTTTCATCTTTAATCTTTAGCATTGAACAAAAAATAGGATGAGGTTTGAACTTTTAGATTATCTGTCGATAAAATGTCTGCAATTCTTTCACTTACGGTACCAAAATATGTAAGGCAAACGTAATTTGATGAAGAATCAGAATTTAAGCTATTGCATAGCTTTTATCGCGGGCTTTGAGCGCGGCGACCGAATCAAGAAATTCCGTAACGAAAATAAAACCTAACACCGCCCAGTCCGCCTACCATGTAGCTCGGCCAAGCGTTCGCTTAACGTGTATGTATATGGTACGACTGTACGAAGCTCGCACGGATCGAGACGAGCTGCTCCGAAATCGGACGAATACGTAAGCAGCTGTTTGTGAGAAAGTATATGTAGGTGTATAGGTATCTATCATATCTTTATAATGCCACACTCACCGCATGTGCGCCCCGTAAGTATACATGTAAGTATATATACTGTTGTAGATACTGTTCCAAAAGGTGGGGTAGCTATTTACCAAAATAATAATAATGTTACTAATATTATGACTCCGAATATTGAAATAAATATTGCACACGTTAGCGATGTTAATGTTAGGCGCTCATTTGTTGGAGATATTTATGCGTGCTTATGCAAACTTAGAAATGGCCTACACATAGTCATGGTAGCAATTTACATTTCTCCGAATCCAAAATTGGACGAGGTACAGCATTTTATTCATCGCACTTCACTGGAGTACACTGAAGAAGGGTCGAAAACACTTGGTACAAATGGTAATAAATTTCCACTTATCTTGGCTGGCGATTTCAACATCAACTTCGCTGATAAAAAATCAGAGCGGTTGACAACTTTTCTTTCGGAAAAATTGAATGTGAAAATGAATAATGATCCACAAGAATCCACAACAAAATATGGGACCACCATTGACGTGGTATTTTCCAGATATTTAGAGGATATCAAGTCTTAAACTTACGTTCCTTATTTCAGTTACCATAAACCTATAGTTTCTATGATAAAAATTCCTGAATAACCTACATGTATTGTAAGATAATAAAAATATTTTAAACGATATTAACTTCTCATTTATTCAATAAAAGAAAAAAATTTGTTTTCTTATCGGTCACCGCGCTCAAAAAGTGTAACTTGAATTAATATCAAAGAAAAAAAAATACTGCATAAATAAATAATTATAATTGCATAAGTTGATAAAAAATGCTATGCAATAGTTTTATAAAATGATAGATACTAGAGTAAGTTAACTTCTGCTTTTTTCTGTCAATTAATTTGAGGTTGAAAACCATTGTTAATGACTATATAACCTTGATTATATTCAATTTACTATTTAACAAAACTTGTTTGTAGGATCTGTCTTGATTCAAATCTGATGAAACAAATGTATTCATTTCATCGTCATAATCCATTCCATCTAGGATGATCAATGATTCTATCACTGAATCTACATTGGTAATATTAATTTTGGTTTTATTATTATGTTTTGATTTAGAAAGATTTTTTTGATTGTATAATGAATTCTGAATGAATGAAAGTATTAACGTTATCTTTCACATAATCAACAAATAAATCAAATTCAACGGGATGGAGTCTAAAAGTAAGTTCAGCCTTTAAGAAATGAATGATAACATAGCGTTTCCGATAAAGGCTTTCGTTTTCTTTTTTCAACTACATGGTCTTGGCTGCTTTCATTACTTTTTTTGCAGTTCCTGATTTAGATCTTGATTTCAGATTAACATCTAGATGAATACACCATATATTTTGACTTGTAGTTTGTAGTTTTTAATTAGTTTGTGGTATTGTTTGAGTTTAGTTCAGAGTGTGATTTATATCGTTAGATATAAAATAGAATATACAATAGAATCAATAGAAATTTTCGAAGGTATTACAAATATTGATAATAAATTTTAAACGATCAATTAGTTGTGTACTACAACATTCTTTTTGATGTCTTGATAATGTAAATTTCCTATAATTTCCTTATCATAATATTAACTCTACCTCACTATCCAATTTTAATTATACTATTCTAGCAATGTATTACCTATGTCTTATATTGTACCATAAATAGCCAAGATTATTCATATTTTCATACATTAGTATCGTTTCAAGATGACACGCTAGTGTCGAAACTATAGTCACGATTTGTTTCTATAATATATGTGATAAAAAACAAAGTAAAAGTCTTTTATTCTATTATATTAATATTTATGATGTTATTAGTCACGTCACATCAATATAATTAATTGCAAATAATAAACTGTACTACAATGTACGGATAATAACAATGTTATTCACCAAATTCATTACGTTACAATTGAAAGAAGAAGTAATATGGATACCTTTTCAACACCGATACACTGAAGATTTTTCAATTGATAAGAACATCAAGAAATAGCTCTGTTAATATGTGGTACCCAACACAATCATTTGCAACGTTTTATTCAGAACAGATAACACTGACGTGATCACTACAGACCGAGAGAAAGTAACTTTGCTTGACTTGACGCCGCTAATCATAGCTTACCGATCTTGAAACGAACGATGAAAACAACCTGGACGCACATCCCCTCTACCTCTAAGCGGTCTGCCCAGCATGCTAGAGATGGATTCGGTAAACATTTAAACTAAACATTGAATGAAATACTACCGAATACTGATTACGTACAAATTATGAACAGACAACAGAGAACAGTGAAACGGTGATAAATCGCAAATATGAAATTTGTTAACTTGTATTAATTACCTTAACAGGAACGCAAACTACTCGCGTGTGTTTATGTAATCGAATCTGGAAAATTCTGACAGTTTGATAACGCACATTAATCGCAGCGTTCGCGTTTTCTACCAGCTAGTATTTGGATCTGGCGACTGGTGTTCGGTTTGTTGTTTATAACTTATTATACAGAGTGTCCCAGGCTTTAGCAGCAGAACTTCAACAGTCTATAGAAAATTTGATTTTGAAAAAAAAACTTTACATTAATATATATGCACAGACGCTTAATTTTTGAGATACAGAGTGTTGAATTTTATAAAACAATTCTTAATTTTGTTCGTATCTCCGAAGATAATCAAGATGTCTAAATGAAATTTGGTACCGTGGATACGTAGATGAGTTACCACATTTTCACATAATTTGAAACCGGTATTACTTCCAGTGGCGTAGATATAGGTATTTAATAACAATAAATAGACCCGAAAAGTGTTATCACTGTAAAGACTACTTTTCAGGAACAAACTTAGTACAAATCTGACTTAATGATTGAACGTTTGCTCTATGATTTACATACTTGGATTCAGGTTTTATGTGAACCATCTCCGGAATAGATCTTTTATAATAATTTATTTCTTTATTTAAAATATTAACATTTTTGTAATCAATTTCATGGTTATAATAAATACAAATGTTGAACAAGGGCGGTGGAATTTTCTAAGTTTTAAGCTATTGCATAGCTTTTATTGCGGGCTTTGAGCGCGGCAACCGAATCAAGAATTTCCATAACGAAAATAACCTAACACCCTCCACTCTGCCTACCATATAGCTCGGCCGAGCGTTCTCTTAACGTGTATATATATGATACGACTACGAAGCTCGCACGGATCGAGACGAGCTGCTCCGAAATCGGACGAATACGTAAGCAGCTGTTTGTGAGAAAGTATATAGGTGTATAGGTATCTATCACATCTTTATAATGCCACACTCACCGCATGTGCACCCCGTAAATATACATGTAGGTATATATACTGTTGTAGATACTGTTCCAGAAGGTAGGGTAGCTATTTACCGAAATAATAATAATGTTACTAATATTATGATTCCGAATATTGAAATAAATATTGCACACGTTAGCGATGTTAATGTTAGGCGCTCATTTGTTGGAGATATTTGTGCGTGCTTATGCAAACTTAGAAATGGCCTACACATATTCATGGTAGCAATTTACATTTATCCGAATCCAAAATTGGACGAGGTAGAGCATTTTATTCATCGCACTTTACAGGAGTACACTGAAGAAGGGTCGAAAATACTTGGTACAAATGGTAATAAATGTCCACTTATCTTGGCTGGCGATTTCAACATCAACTTCGCTGATAAAAAATCAGAGCGGTTGACAACTTTTCTTTCGGAAAAATTTAATTTGAAAATGAATAATGATCCACAAGAATCCACAACAAAATATGGGACCACCATTGACGCGGTATTTTCCAGATATTTACAGGATATCAAGTTTCAAACTTATGTTTCTTATTTCAGTTACCATAAACCTATAGTTTCAATGATAAAAATTCCTGAATAACCTACATGTATTGTAAGAAAATAAAAATATTTTAAACGATATTAACTTCTCATTTATTCGATAAAAGAAAAAAATTTGTTTTCTTATCGGTCGCAACGATCAAAAAGTGTAGCTTGAATTAATATCAAAGAAAAAACTTGAATTAATATCGAAGAAAAAAAAATACTGCATGAATAAAAGAAAAATAAATAATTATAATTGCATAATTTGATAAAAAATGCTAAGCAATAGCTTTACCGCGGCAGTCCAAGAGTGCAACACGTTTTTTTTTGTTTACAGTACTATACTTACCATACATTCGTTTTTGTAAATATTGTTTAGAGATTCCTGTATAAGTTCTATTGCAATCTAAACTATTTCATTTGTATACTGTGTAGGTTTGTTTATTTTAGGTTTTAGATTTGAAAAATATTTGCCAATACAGTTAGTAGGTTTGTGCGCGACATTTACATCATACTTTTAAAACATTTCTTAATTTTCTCTGAGGTCTCCGAAATTTATGGTAATGTTATAAAATTATCTCTATTATATGCTATGTATATTATATTATGACGTTCCATTAAAGATTTTGTTCATTCTTTGTTTAATAATTTGTTATGACTTGTTGGTGCAACTGAATTGAAGTGAAGATATCGTTGAGACTAAACTTCTTTAGTAAACCACGAAGGTTTTATTTTTCCATCTGAATCACGTTTAATGTTCATATCTAGGAAATTCAGGTTTTTGTTCTTTTCTATTTCACAAGTAAATTGAATTACCACTGTAAAATTGTTAAATTTATTAATCACATACCGAATTTTATCATTGGGAACACACATTAGAGCAATCATCTACACATCGTTTAAAGAATACGGGTTGAAAATTAAATGAATTTATTACAGATTGCTCTAGGCATTCCGTAACCAGGTTAGCGATAGTAGCTAAAATAGGAGATCCTGTGCCGAATATTTGTCCAAAATATTGCTCACCGTATTGAAAATAAGTGCATTCTAAACAAAACTTCTGTAGGTAGGCATTTTAATATTACTCACAATGGATCTTAAAGGTATATCACTCCGATATAAAGTGCTTGCCAATTATGGCAAATTAATTAATTTTTCAAATCAATAGGTATTATCATTTATAAAAAAATAATAATAAAGATTCTTAACCCACGTTTGAATTAATACACAATTCTCGGGAAATAGGTCACATTAACACATATATTTTTATTTTTACCCTCGTCTTTACGTACGTTTCGGTCTCACGACCATCATCAGAAGACTTATTAATACAATAACCTGATTACTTAGAAATACTGTAATAACACAAAGCGTCCTTATCGCACAAATTTCGTTTAAATGCCAACGTCGCGAAACGAACGGAGACATGAAATCGGAACTATAACACAGCAATGTTGCAGCGTAAAAATTAAAAATCCACTATTAAGTAGAATCAGCAATAAATACGAACACATTTCATAAATGTCTGCGAGAGACTAACAGACAAAGAGTTCTATCCTCTTTGCAAACAGACGAGACCATCTCAAGTGTTCATTTAAGCTCCAGATGTCATAATTTATTAGGTGATAAAAGAAGGTCTCTGGCCTGTGAGAAATACTTTAGACAATTCTACCTAAAGTAAACTTTTACATTATAAGGACGTAAGTAGGAATTTGCAAGAATATTAATTAATTAAATTAGTATAAATATGACTTAGTGTTTGAACGTCACTCCTATGATTAACAGACTTGGAGTCACGTTTTATATGAATCATCTCCAGAATAGATCTTTTATAATAATTGGTTTCCTTAGTTAAAATATTAACATTCTTGTAATCAAATTGATGGTTATAATCAAAGCAATGTTTAGCAAGCGCGGTGGAATTTTCTAAGTTTTTGTTTCTTGTGCTATACTTATGGCCATACATTCTTTTTTGTAAATATTGTTTAGAGATACCAGTATAGGTCCCATCACAATCTAAACAATTTAATTTGTATACTGTGTGGGTTTGTTTATCTTTAGGAATTACAGGTTTTAGATTTGAGAAATATTTCCCAACACAGTTAGTAGGTTTATGCGCTACGTTTATATCATACTTTTTCAAACGTTTCTTAATTTTCTCTGAGGTCTCCGGAATGTATGGTAAAGTTATATAATTGTCTGAATTACCTGTTACGTTATTTTTATATGACGCTCCATTATAAATTTTGTTTATTCTCTCTTTAATAATAGGATTGAAAAAAGTTTTTGGGTAGCCATTCAATTCCAGTGTATTACGAACAATTTTTAGATTTTTGGGACGGTCCTCTGGGTGGGACAATTTAACCGCGCGGTCTGTAAGACTGTTTATGACGCTTTTTTTATAACAAGTTGGTGCAACGGAATTGAAGTGAAGATAGCGTTGAGACCAAACTTCTTTAGTAAACCACGAAGTTTTTATTTCTCCATCTGCATCATGCCTAATGTTCATATCTAAGAAATTTATGTTTTTGTTAACTTCTATTTTACAGTGGAAATTGTTAAATTTATTAATCACGTACTGAATTTTGTCATTGGGAACACACATAAGGCAATCATCTACATACCGTTTAAAAAATACGGGCCGAAAATCTAATGAACTTATAACAGATTCCTCCAGGCATTCCATAACGAGGTTAGCAATGGTAGCAGAAATAGGAGATCCCATTGCTGTGCCGAATATTTGTCCAAAATATATATAACTTTGTCTGTTAGTCTCTCGCAGACATTTATGAAATGTGTTCGTATTTATTGATGATTCTACTTAATAGTGGATTTTTAATTTTTACGCTGCAACATTGCTGTGTTATAGTTCCGATTTCATGTCTCCGTTCGTTTCGCGACGTTGGCATTTAAACGAAATTTGTGCGATAAGGACGCTTTGTGTTATTACAGTATTTCTAAGTAATCAGGTTATTGTATTAATAAGTCTTCTGATGATGGTCGTGAGACCGAAACGTACGTAAAGACGAGGGTAAAAATAAAAATATATGTGTTAATGTGACCTATTTCCCGAGAATTGTGTATTAATAAAAAAATAATATAAAAATAACGAAAATAATATGCATTTCCCGAGAATTTATATATAGTTTATACCTGGATCAAGAATCATTGTTAGTTGTTCATAACCTCATATTTTGCAGTTCAGCACAATTTTATTTTGTATCTAATCTATGTGGTCTGAGCTGTGGGTCTGAGCTTATAAATCTCTTTCAATCAATTGATTTCTTAACCTACTGTAGATGTTAAGTGTTTTGGAATTTCGGGGGCTGGAGAATTAAACTCAAATTTACACAAAACTGCTGAGAAACTGTTTCACCAAATTGTGGCATTCTCAAAAGCTGGGAGTTATCAGCTAAACCGAAATCTGAAATTATGTTCAAATTTTCGAAATTTAAATGTGGTACAAATTAAGGGCTTGGCGGTGGACAATGGTTTGGGTGAGAATTCATTTACAAAAGTGGTGAATTACAGATATCGATTTAATTATTTAATATTATGTTATTTGTTCTTTTCAGATTTTGAAGTTTCTATGGATTCTAGAACGTTGAATGTATGTACTTTTTCTTGAATATGTAAAATATGTTTAAGGGTGAAATTGTGGTCATGTTCGCGAAATTAGAGTACTCTTTCTTGAACATGCATTTTTTAAAGCATAGAATGATGCAATGTCCTCGGCTCCCGTGTCAAAGTTGGGATATTGCATATTTTGATTGAGTTTTGAATTCAGCCAATTATTCCTTATACATTTGAGAATTTGAACTGAATCGAATATTTAAAATAATGGTCTTGAATAATTCAATTGGATGAGGATACACGATAATTAACTTGTTATGTTTAAGAAAATTGTTGTTGGCCTTGCTGTTGAGTGCATTATTATCATTTATAATACAATATATTTTGTATCCAATTTGTTCTAATTTAAAAATAATTGACAAAATTTACATTTACTATTACTTACTATCTTGCTCTGTTATTGTTGTTACCAGGGAATCATTCACTGGGACAGCCGATATCCATTGTTTCCGATTAGCTTTAGAAAAATTGAACATTGCTGGGTTGTGACAGCCATCTTACTCAGACGCTCACATTGAAGTAAGTTTTCAATTAATGTCTGGAAATTTTTCATACATCTTTTTTTTATTTCGTTTCATTCATTTATTTTTTTTTACATTGCTTAATATATCAAGGTTGAAGATCGAAACTATTATTTTTTTTGTATTTTAGTGTGAGTGAGTGTATTGCAAAAACTTGAAAACTCGAATCGAGTAATTTTTTTTCGTTGTAGTCTTTCAATTTTTTTTGCAAAATATTTCACGACGCTGACTTGAAGAACTTCCCATACGTATCTCTTCAAAAATACTATTTACTTTTATATATGTTCGTGTTTGGAACATCCTCAATACATCCAAAAATGTCCATCTAATTGGATGAGGCTTATAAAATTTATAAATAGAGAGTGGAAAGGTTCGCAAATATTGGCGATGTGCTCTTGCGATGATCCTGCTTCAGCCCGTATTTGTGGTGGGAAATTATCTTCCAAGTAAAGATCCACTATGTAATGGTGTCAGCGCCGTGCGGTGCTATGATGCAAAGAGGCGACCGCATCAGGCGGCACTTTCAGGGGGCGGCAAAAGGCAAAATCACTGGACTACATTTAACAAAATATTGAAATGCAGGGATTTTATTCCTATGAATATTACTCATCTGCGCTTATTATCGGTACCATTTGCAAAGGCGAGCGTTCGGCGCCGTTAGATTTTTTATCTGAGGGCGCAAAGTGTTTGTGATCTACCGCACGCGACAGCGCGGCCGCTTTTAATAAGAGCTTGGCAGTATGTGGCATGTATCACAAAAAAAATTGCACGTGTTACGTTTTCTACTTATTCTTTGAGATGGCGATATTTGATTTTCATGTTAGTTGGTCTCCAACAGCAGACTCTTCAACAAGTGTCATTACGTGTTATGGTATGTTGTTAAATACTTATGTTTTAAAAAGCCTAAAAAGGTAAGAGAATTGGATACTAGCTTTTAAGTGCTAAATTCCTATCGATTTTAACATCAAATTTAAATTTAATTTACGATACATATTATAAGGTAATTGATATTCTTATAACAGCGTGGATCAGAAAAGGTCTGTAAGCCAATATAAAAGCAACGCTTGAAGAAAGATGAAGAAGGAAGACAGCTAACCCATGTCATGAAAGAAATCTTGGTCCCTAAGCCTCAGTCAGAAACGTCTACATCCACATCAACAGCTGCCTCTTCGGATGTGGTGGACTCATCAGCGCTATCTGAATCAACTCCCAAAGAAGTTGTTGAAGAAAGCCAAGAAATCACACCCCCAGAAGATTATCAAGAGCAGGGTAGCAATGGCAGCGAGTTCCAGCAAATAGACAAGATCTCTGACGATCGTGCACTATGGAATATTTTCTGCATGGCATCCAAAACTCGAATACTGGTTGAGAGAGGTCCACATCAAGTTAAAGAACTGAAAATGCCTATCAACATAGGAAGGCGCAAATTTCCACCCTCTCATTATTGCAAAGTATTTAGCAATGGTGAAATTGTTGACAGAAATTGGTTGAGTTACAACCGATGCCGTTTTTTGCTTTTGCGGCATATTGTTTGATAATTCGTCTTCCCATGATTGGTCTAAAAAAGGTTATTCTGACTGGGGAAATCTTGTACGTGCGCTCACAATGCACGAAAAGCCTGAAAATCACAGAAACTCTTTCACAGAATGGAAAAAATTTGACACTCAAAAAATTTTGGATTTGGAAATTCAGCACTGGAGAGGAATTCTTAAAAGAATTGTTGCAATAATTAGACTATTGGCTTCACAATGCTTAGCCTTTCGAGGAACAAGTGAACATTTGTTTCAACCTAATAACGGAAACCAAAGCTTACAAATCTGGCAGTGATTTCTATCTATTGAATGTACATTAGCTGGCTTCTCTTGACTATACATCCCTTATTCAGGAATTTGCAAATATAAAGTTCGAACAGTGAAATTATAGTCTATGTATGTTTATGTTCAAGTTTTTATATTCATTTATATAAAATTGTTACGTTTGAAAATATATTATAGAAATATATTTCACATTTCACATTTTTCTGTAGTTTATTTTAATCACAAATATGGGGGCGGCATTTCGAAGACTTGCATCATACTGAAAAAATACACCGCACGGCACTGAGTGGTGTTATCAACCATTTTTTCTTGTTGATAAAATCATGAGTATGTTCGTTGTACATGTTTAATATTGAATCATCAATGGCAGCGTATTCGCAATTTTATCAGTTTGATCTCAATTATCATTATCGCACCAGTGAAGATTTGACATAACGAATTCGAATATGTCTCTTGACATCGCTCTTGAGACTACTTCGTTGTGGGAGTTACTTGTAGTTTCCTAATACATTCTTCTTCTTTACACCGAAACATAGCCGCTAAGAAGTAATATTCCGATGAAAGTTCCAATTTCGTCAGAAGTTACATCGCCATTTTTAGTTTTTTTTAGCTGCATATGAATTTGTATTTGTTACAACAATATGAACAATTTCATTGTCAAAAATGTTCGATAGGATAATAATTTAATTTATCTTCGAAAAAAAGTGAGATAGTTCTAGGAGCGTATAATTCTAGGTCAACTGCGTGTTCAACGAATCCGTGTGATCAAAGTTCACCGCGCGATGAAAGTGATATGCAGAAGCAGATTGCAGATAATAATGTTTATACAATCGTAACACAAAACACATTCACCAGTAACCAGAATCGATTGGAATGTCCATGTAGTCATCACATGAGTTACGTCACGTCCAGTTTCCTTTAATACTTATTTAACATTTGCTTTCTCTCAGAATATATTTATCTTTGTTCTAATTATGACATTACGCTGCAAAAAAATCGATGTTGATAGGTGCAGATGAGCCATTTCGGTTCATTACTAATTAATGTCATTGTATCAATGACTTGAGGATTATTATACAGGTTCTCACTAATTTCATAGTATGTACGGGCGCACGGTGAAAAGTTCCTGTCAAACGAAACAAGAAATAATTTATTTGGGCAAACCTTCTTTTATTTCTCCTTCTAGCCCGATACACTTCGTACAAGGTTTCTCTAATTTTTCGATCCCTTCCAATAATACGATTTCGGCAGTCCTTCAAAATAGGCGTTTGTTTCAGCGATGACCTCATCGTGGGAGCCAAATAAATCTCTCTCCACCAACCCGATTCTTCAAGTTTGGAAATAGATAAAAATCGCAGGGGGCCAAATCTGGAGAATATTTTAAATCATTTATATAGGAACACTATTGTGACAATAGTTTGGACAACTAGCGTGTCATCTGCAGAACGGTACGAAAAGTATAATCATAATAGTATTTTATAATATAAGTGATATAAAAACAATGTGAAAGTGTTATTCTATCAATATGATAAATTATCACAAAGTAATGCTTCCACCATCGATTTTTCATGAATCAGAATTCTTAGAAAAGCTTCGAAGCCATGATTTTGACGCAATTCGAATAAAAACCCATCAATTTTGCTTATATCTTGGATACTTTTGCAAGTATTCAATTATCTGAAAAGTCTTCAGAGAAGCATATATCATAAATTCATGAAAAAGCTGAATCTAAATATTAACGTGAACTAAAAATGATCATGTTATTGGACAAATGCGAGATCATTGTATAGAGAAGAAGTTATTTGCCAATAATCAAACAATACATATTTGGAGAGGCATGCAAAGAGTATCTAGTATGAACCATGCCTGCTCAATTCTGAATTTAAGGAATGGGGAAGACGTTTATTATTCGCCACTTTGGCAATCTAATGGCTTCAGTCTATCAAATACAGCTTAAGACATTTTTATGTTCTCAGTTGAATAACTATAACAATGAACATCTCAGCTCAAAAGCTTCTCGAAAAACATCGACAGGAACTCTGATAATTCGGAAATGGAATCGATGAGGGGAAATTATTGTAGGAAATAAAGGCCAGAACCAATTCGTAGCGCAATTCATACAATTTCATCATTGCGACTGCGGACTTGTGCGCCGGTGCGTTGTTCTGGTGAAAGAATGGAATATCTGTCTGAGAATTTTAATGAGTTCTAGTTAAAGATAGTACATCACAAATGTCACATGAGAGTTTCATTGTGGCGCCATCTGTTTTGTTTTTCAGGTACTTTCCACCTTGCCCCGTATGCATTAGTTTTATAAGGTACCAAATTTTTCTACGGTTCTGGAACCGGTTCTCAATAAAAACCATTACTGGATCAAGAGCAAAGACGTGTTAATGAATCTCGCTTTCATAACCACGGTTGTGATCCGGGTCTAAACAGCGGTTTTCATCTGATTCTAACGGTTTTGATCTGATAATCCTAGATAATATTTATTAGAATGATGGTATGGGCTATTTATTTTAGTGAATTAGTAATCTAGGTAAAAACCATGTAATCATATAGCATTCCATTCATTCATCATGAAGTAGTTCTGAATTTTATCTAATATATTCTTATGTAACTTTCCTATTGAGTTTAAATCCTCTATTTTAATTTATTTTTAATAGTAAAAAACTGTTTCATTCCATTAAACGACTTTTAATTATCATTATTAATTTTCACTTAATGTGTCAACATGAAATGATTTTTGTACCAGGTCACTGTTTAATCTTAACTCATTAATATTTTTGAACATATTGATTATTATAACAAACCATATAGAAATATCAGCTTATATTTATGAACGTTATGTTTATGTATTTGCATACCATCTGGAATTCATATCTAAATAGGATTAATTATATTGTTTGCGACAAAAAATTTTTACATTGCTCAGTGATTAATATACAATTAATCAATGCATTACTTTACAATACCAACCGTTTCAATTTGTCGTCAGCCAATGATATGTTATCGCTTAATTAGAATACATCTGTTTGTCTTCTAAACAATGGATATCTAGCCCTCCCTTAAAAACTCTATTATAAAGTGGAGCTGAGTGATAGGCTTCACATGCTTCCAAGTTACCATGAAGAAGGATTGACCGAGACTGAGGTTGCGTCAACGGTTTTAAGCTCCGTCATTCTCTCTGCGTTTGACCGAAAGCAGAGGAGCACTTGATGTAATACACCATGAAGGACCTCTCAACACCAAAAAAAGGTAAGTGCACGCTTGAACAAAGCTAAGAGAACACAGGCAGTCACTGATTGAGAAGGCTATATTTGCTGACTCTCTTGGTGAAGATCTAGCTATACAAGCAGGGAACGTACCGGATGACCATCATTATTTTTACTTTTTATGACTAAACGAAAGGAAAACCTATGATGTTTGTAAAATATCGTGTGAGCTAGCGGTATTCGATAGAAAAATTAAGTCTGGTGGAAAGAAGTTAGCCAGGTCTCGAGCTTGAAGTGGTGACCATCTTCAATCCGTGTAGTTCATCTCACTCGTGGTGAAATAACAGACGAGATTTTTGATGAACACCGACCATGGAAATATCTCTAGAAAAGGAAGAGATTGCCCAGCTTTCTACGATATTTTAGAGACGACAATGAATTCTGGAGCGTGACATCACTAATCAGATGAACTCCAAACATGTGAACAGTAGTCCAGGGCATGTCAAATCTGTGCTTTGTAGACTCTGAGAAGCTGCTGGAATGTAAAATACTGGCACAGTATAGAAAACCAACTTTTTGTAAAAGGTTTTCGCACATGATAGTACCATGAGAGGTTGAGGTTGTCGGTGATACCTAGCATAGATATGGAGGACTCCATAAGAATGGTTGTATCTGACATTATCACGTTTGGGCTTGTGAACAACAAACCCTTTCGTTTTGATTACATTGAACTCGACATGATTATCAGATTACCTATCTCTATCTTGCTCCGTCTATCCTCCGACAGTTCGGAACATTATCATCAAGCAAATGATGGAAAATTTCCGCATTTGCATTGTCACTGGTTTCATCCCAAGGCTGTGAAAGTCGTGAAGGATTAGTAGTTTTACTGAAGGTAAGGCTTTGTCCCCTACCAGTTTGACTGCATTCCAGATAAACACTCAAAGGATGGCTCACTAAGGGCTCAAACCTTATACCGTCAACAATAGACCTACCAGACCTATGATATGGCATTGCAGCATCTACATACTCGAATAAATGATAACATGGCTCGAGAGGAACATGCCCAGGGGGTATTTTCGGATATCGAAGAGGCATTCGACAACCCATAGTCAAGTCTATTTGCTCAGCTGCGTGAATTCAGTCCAACGTTGGTAAAATGGATTGAAGCCTTGATTTCACAGAGCGCGATAAAGCCGCATCACGAAGGATGCGTTGTTCAAACCACCTCTACTAGAGGGCGTCTCCAGCTTCTGTGGTGTCACGTTGTTGATAGAGTTTTGGAGGAGCTTAGAGAGGCAGGGTTTTCCATCGAAGTCATTGCCGATGACGTCACCTTTAGGCGGCTCTTGGGAACACAATGCTTGGCATAGTGTCCCGATGGTGCAGCTCTAAGAAGCTCAACCCTAACAAGACGGCAATGGTAATATCTACCAGAAAACGCAGGATGGGCGCACTGCCGCAAGTTTCTTTGTCTGTTATAGCCCTGCAATTTTACCCTGCAGGGAATACCGAATGAGGAAGGCTCCTGTGTCTTTTTGGGCTTATAGAAGTTATGATAATAAATGATGAATGAATAAATATATATGGAGAAATGTATGTTTGTTTGTATTCTACACACATAATTAGAGTTTTATTCCGAACTCTATGAAATTTTGCACACATGTTCTTCAAACAACAGGAAAGTTTATATGAAATTTCGAGAACTATGTTTTCACAATGATACAAAAAGTACTCCATTTGAGTAGCTGGAAAGGGATGCCAAAAGTACCAAGTGTAAGGGTATCACCGGGCCCACAAACGATACAGTTCCTATTTAAACCACTTCAAAGCTATTTGCCTATTTTCTCAAATTTGTACAACCCATACAATGTTGCAATCGTCTCTACATTGCATCATCTCAAAAATATATTAAGCGTCAAAACTTATATTTCGGCAAAGATATTTTTTTATGCCAATTAGAATAGGTATTTCCTTTACACTAAGTACGAGGGAAGTAAAAAGTGAGCATCTGCATTGGCGTTTTAATTAATATATCTGTGAAAATACATTGACTCTCTAGGAATTGAATTTTTCTAAATTTTTCAGCTTTCGTAGTGATTTTAATAACTACTTGATAACAAATATTAAAAATGGTATTATCATGTCCTAAGCTTCATTAACTACATTTATTCATAATGTTCAATGATAACGATTGCTCTAGACATTATATTGCTAAAAAAATGTGGAAATGGGTAAGTACAATATAGGAAAACGAAGAATTCTATGAAAAACTATAATTTGTAATTTTACACAATTTCAAGATGAATATTTTCATAATCTTTTATATACAATTTCTTCTGACTTTCGAATGTTTCTGTTAATTGTTCTATAAATATTCTGTGAAGCGCGTCAATCTGCTCCTGAGATGGGTTTTCAGTCTTTTGTACATCTATCGGCTTCCCAACTGAAAATTTTTTTATAAATTGAAGTGAGATGTCATATTAGTTATGGTATAGAACAAATAAGCATACTTGCATACAAGTGATTTTATCGAGATGAGACAAATTTGGCATCCCGTCTCGTCTCGCCCTATCTCGCCTCGTCTCGCCAGGATTTTATCTCGACTATGAGGTCAAGACTAGACGAGACAAAACTAGTCGAGACGAGGCAAATCGAGACGATGTCGCGAGACTCGATTTCTTAGTTTTAAATAAATGTCTTATATGTGTCATCTCATTGCTGTATTGCGGAATGACTGAGAACAGACAATTTGATGGAAATGCTCTACTCTTAACCAAGCTATTAGAGAATGACTTGCGCACCATACATTTCTTCATTTTGATTAGTAGACACAAGTTTCTCTTCAGATAAATTACTCTCTCAGTTTATTTGAAGGTTGGGAATATGGTAAAATGCAATGATTGAGGGAAAATGATGGAATCGATCGCAAAATACCAGCATGGTATCCATCAGCTCAGAATCCACATCACTTAATTCAGTCAATAAAGTTATAATTTTAGATAAACTAACTACTGAATGTTTCTAGTGATATCATAGCTTTCATAAGATCTTGTCCATCCAACAGGCAACAATATGTTCCTCAGGGGTCTAACTCAGATCTCATCTTGTTTTGATATTCATTAATGATATTGTAGATATTGCTGAATATTGCAAAATATTGATATCTGATGATATTAAAATTTTCAGGAGTATTAACGATGTAATGATACATAACTGTTACAAAATATTTAGTGCTTCCTAACAGTTAGCCTACCTATTACAAATTTTACATTACTATATTATAATACTGACAAAAGTATTGTCTTTCATATAAGACGATAGTAATATGCATTGCGATGTGTACTACATGAAAGTAATTTTTGTTAACACATTATTTATGAAAATTGAGAATATCTACATGATGTAGTCAATTTTTCACGAAAAAGGAACATGATTCTTTAATTAACAATTTGGGCCAATAGTTAGAAATTCTGTGGTAAAATGTCATCAAATTTTTGTTTTTTTACGATGTATTTTGGAAACAAACCAAATATAGTAAAAAGAACCCAGCAGGAACTTCGTAAATCAGACAAATATGATCCATTAGGTTACGTGGTGTTGATTAAAAAAAGGTAAGGATTGTGAATTATGTACTGAACTCCATGCAAAGAATTGGTTCATGGTTTCGACATGTATTGGAGATTTAGTTGGTGCACTGTTTTATTAAGAAATATTACAAAAAATTATCATTCTTTTGAAAGGATGGTGTTCGTACCAAAATCTGTGAAAGCAAGAATTTTTTAAAATTTTTTTTCCTTGAGTCTCAAATAGTAGTAAGTAACTCAAACCACGAAAATATTCGGTATTGTGGCTAGGCGAAGTTATACCGGGTGTTTCAAATTTGACTCTCTCATTACCGCGATCTCGGAAACTATAAGAGATACGAATGTGGCTGAATTGGACAAAGTTGCGTATCGGTGAGCCCGATGATATTCTGTTTAACAATTGAAGTTACCTTTGGTAGTTCTGGAAATATGGCGGAAAAACTGAAATTAACGGTTTCCGTTTTTATTATTCGAGTCCAATTTGAAACACTCGGTATTATTGGCGATACTCAATTCAATATCTGAGATGTTCTAATAATTATACTCTGTATGATGGTATAATTGAAAGAACGCGTATTCAGCTTCTACGCTACGCGAGCGATTTCAGCTTTTTTTGTCCATTAAATTCCACATTCCACACAGTACAGTATAAAAGTCGAGATAAGTCGAGACGAAATGAGACAAGGTCCTTATCTCGTCTCGTCTCGAGGTGTCTCGTCGAGAAAAGATAAGGGATTTTGTCTCGAAATCGAAGAGCGATGATATGACATTTCATGTAGTCTCGTCTCGCGGTATCACTATTGCATACTAACCAACAACATGGAGCGGACGTCGGTGCGGAACTAGACCAAAAGTTTTCTGGAATAAACCTCTGCCCAGAGGAATAACTGGTGCACAACCAATCAATTTTCTTAAGTATTCTTGGCATATCCTCAGCGTTTCGCCTTCCGCTTGATCGTACAAATCAGTTTCACCAAAGGTTATGACTGGTAGTAGAGGGCTTCCATTCCGAAAGGCGAGCTTCACAAAACCTTTCCGGTTCTTCAAAACCAATTTATATTGACCTGGTCTACAATGATAAGATTCAGCAGCTCCTCCAACAACCAATGCTAACATATGTCCTCCTTCTTCCTTACTCAGAAGGTAGTTGATCGATTTGGCAGACGATGATCGTACACCCATGGATAAACCCAACCATCTGAAGAAAGGCATATAGAACGTTTGGGCTAATGTACATAGGTGAGGTCTATGTTGTGGAAATACCTCTTTACAACCCACGGTATTGGTTGCAAACGTAATGAAAACACCAGTAGATATCATTCCGTGAGGAGAACAGACTAGCAAATAATTACGTTTCGGATCTAAATGCACTTCTGGAAGTCGGATCAGTTTTATTGGAAAATAGTTTGCAACGTATTTGAACCAAATCGAATTGCGAACCCATTCGTTACGATAAGAGTCTTCCTTCTCTCCAGCTTCTCTATCGAATACCCAGATCCACGTTAAGTATAGAAGGGTCAACCACCAAAATTTTGTGTAGATTATCAAGTATATCGCCAAAACTAGACCGGCCGGACCTCCAAAGATGAAGATGGTAAAGTAAGTAGCGGTGGCTAATGTTTCAAGCCTTTTCTTGAGCGGAGTATTTAAAGGTTCAAATTCTATTCCTAATATAGCCATCTAGAACAAACAAATTTATCAGTTTCAGATTCAGTTTGTCTACGTTAATAATAATTTTAGTTATCATTGCATATTAATGATATAAAATCAGTAGTCGATAGTGTGGGATATAATGGTATTGTTGATTACTAATAACGATAATCATAACAACAATGGTTCAGTCTGTCCACCGTCCGGGACTTTTAAAGATATTCCTCAAAGTCCTACCGGATAGATAGATAGATAAATAGATAGATCATTAATTCGTCCAATTCTACAGATATGCCCTCAAGTGGCATAAAATACGTCAGATAACAGGTGAATAGTTAAAATATAATACTGCAATAAAATGGAATATTCAATAATTAAAATTAGTAAGACTATTCCACAGATATGCAATAGCATACTCTATGGAATATGAGAAACATTTCGAAGAATATCTATATGGGATCAGTTAAATAATCATTAAGCGTATAGTATGCTTTATGAATGAGTATTTTCTTTAACTGGTTTTTCAAGATTAGAGTAGGCAGTTTTTGCAGTGACGAAGACAATTTATTGAATATTTTCAGGATAGTGTACTCAAAGTTTCTTTGTAGATACGTATAGTTCAATTTATTCCACTTACATATACACCTAACACATCTTTTTCGAAGAGCGAACACCCTCTGAACGTCGCCCGAGTTCTCCCAAAAAAACTATTCCATATTTTGAAGTAGATTGGACATAAGCATGATAGGCAGTCATGGAGGCTTGAATATTTACTAGTACTGGGCGAAACAATGACTTGATAGAGATTTCGCCACCTTGTCAATCTGCATGAACCAGTCAAGTCTTGAATCACTGATAATACCCAGAAAAGGACAATACCGCACAGATTTGAGGGTGTCTACAAAGTTGTTAAGTATAATTTCCTTGTTTGATTGATAACTTAATTGCACTAACTGTGTTTTGTCACAGTTCATTTTTAAATTATTGTCAGAGAACCAACTAGTTGCCCTTGATAGAGTTTCATCAGCAAACTTTCCAGCAGATAATCAGGTAAGTCATTTGTATATACTACGTACAAAAGAGGCCCCAACACTGATACCTGCGGTACTCCCTTGTATATTTCCAACTTGTTTGATCTAACAAGATTGTCTAATTTATCTTTGCTGATTACATATTGGTAGCGATTTGATAGGTAATGTACGAGGGTAAGGAGAAATGTCCCTGAACAATAAAACAGATGGCGCCACGATTGAAAATCCCATGTGAAATTTGTGATGTACCATCTTTAACTAGAACGTATTATTATTTTAAGACTGTTCTGTTTTGACACCCTTCGAAAGCAAGCAACCTCGAAGATTTTTGTAAACATGAAAAAAAAAAGAATTTCGCGTCTTGATTAAACATTATTTCATGCGAAGAAAAATCATAACCTTGCTTGTTAAACATTATGGGGACTCTCCACCATCGTTTGGAAAAATTCACAAGTGGTTTACTGATTTTCGTTGTGTTAGTATGACCACAAAAGACGCCGAACGTTCTGGTCGTCCAATTGAGATTACAACGCCAGGAATCGGCGATAAAACCCATCTCTTTTTAAACAATACAGTAGGTATCCCTCATCCCATCAATGTACAACTCATCATATATCTACAACTGACGCTTATAAGAAACCAGATTAGTTGGATTTTTTTCTCCAAAAATGGAGTATACCATGTTTTACGTGGTATCCTTATAATTTTTTTTATGTTGCATGGTCCCTTTCTGATAAACATACATTATTCGGTGGAGTACTGATAAGACGGATCAGCAGAGGAATTGCGATGAAGCTTAGTCTACGTTGCATTTCTGATCGTTTGTATGGGCTACAACAAACGCAACATATCTGTTTTTAGGATGCATTATTTTCACTCTCAATTCAAGCTATAGGTAATTATTTACTGGGATTTATTTAATAAGAAAAACAGTTTCATTGTTGTTGTAAACTATATAATGAAGGCCATCAGATTTGAGATTAATTTAATTATTTGTTGGCAATTTATGGTGAGGCTTAGCCTGCCTTACCTTTGGGAAACAACTACTGACAAAGGTATATTTACTCACTTTTTTGATTAGATAAGTTACACTGTGACTGTGTTCATGTTTACGTTGAAAAATACCTGTTCACTTACAGTAGTTTACACTAACTTGAAAATGATATATTCACCAGGGAAGCATTCGAATTGAAATAGAATGTTCACAAGATGGCATGCAATATATGCAGACTATTAATAGTGAAACTATGAATAAACTTTCTACTCTTTGATTTTATACACATGAACTTTGTACTATATATATCAGACGTATGATAGATGCATGTACCAGAGATTTTTCTTGGAATAAACATTCACATTATACCATTCCTGGAGAGTGATAATTTCATTTCATCACAAACAGAAACGTCAAGAACAGTATTTTATGCATTTCATCATCAGTGGCACTACAACAGACATTCAACAGAGTTTTTCTGAATCTTATAGTATAAAATATGAAAACAAAATTTGCTAACGACCAACTTCAATATCGATAACTTTGGATCGTCCGAAACATTTTGTTCTAATTATATCTATTGGAGTTTTCGTGAGCAGATGTTCCTGTTCTGGTTCTTAGACAAAGCCAGTTGCGATTTCGTCTGGTTTGTGAGAACTTTAATTTAAGCTCTTAATTTACTCAAATCAATTCCTGATTTAGCTATCTTAAAAGGTGATAAAGGAAACTCCACTGTTGTCATGAATCGTTCAGATTATGATAACAAAATCCTGCAACATTTCCCAACTAATTCCTATTAACTCCTACCAAAAGATTCCACCCACTCTATAGAACGTTAAATTTCACAAATTATCCGTCAGTCTTTCCTTCCTGATCCAGATCAGAAATTTCTTATCCCTCATTGTGCAAGAAGCCCCAGATTATATGGTTTGCCCAAAATTCATAAAACCTTCAGTTCCCCTGATTCCAATTATCAGCACTAACGGATACCGTACCTATAAACTCTCTCGGTATCTGTCATCTATTCTCAAACCTCTTGTAGGTAATTCCAACAGCTTTATTCTGAATTCCTTTCATTTCGTTCGGGAAATCCAAACACTAAAAGTTGTTCCAGGCTATTTGCTCGTCAGCATGGACGTCGAATCGCTCTTTGCCAATGTTCACATTCCAGACACACTTTCCATAAATTCTCAACTGTTACCTGCCAAAAACATTTCAATGTCACTATCGTGAATTGATTTTTCTCTATCTTCCACATATCTTCTGTACGATGGCAAGACTTACGAGCAGTCCTCGGGAGCTGCCATGGGGTCCCCACTTCCTCCGGTCATAGCTAATATCTTCATGGAAACTTTTGAGCAAGATGCTATTGACTCATCTGTTCTCAAGCCGAAATGTTGGTTTAGATATGTAGACGTCTTTTGTCATTTGACAACATGGTCGCGAAAACCTTGTTCCTTTCCTCAATCATTTAAATTCATTAAATCCCAATATCCTTTTCACTGGGGATGTTGAATCGAACTACCTCACTCCCGTTCCTAGATGTATCAGTTAGCCGATAGACTGACGGTACTTTGGGACATTCAGTGTAACGAAAACCCACTCACCACACCGATAGATACCTCAATGGTCTTTTCCACCACCACCCTACCTAGTAACAATCTGTCATAAAATCCTTGGTCCACAGAGCTTTCAACTTATCCCAATCTCAATCCTTGAAATCAGAATTAAAACAACTTCATCTGTCTTATTATCGAATAATTTCTCCCATTATAACATTCAAAAAGCCATAAAGAAATACATGTAGCCTAAAATTTCAAATCAACCTGAGCTGAAAGAACCCCCGCCTGCTATATCCATTGCCTATCTTCCATAGATATATTGAAAATATAACACATCAAATTTCCAAAACATAATATTTCTGATCGGTTTTCCATACTTCCAAAACCATCTCAGTTTTACAAACCTATCAAAGATCCCATTTCTCCTTTTCATTTAGAAGGTGTCTATAACATTCCCTGTTCTTGCGGTAAAATCTACATTGATGAAACAGGTCGTACAGTAGCTACTCGTGTGAAAGAACATGAGCACTGTACAAGGCTTAGTGTGACACCAGTAGATCTGCACTTGCGGAACACAAGTAGCTATAACACTAATCATCAAATCCTTCTCGAAAATACTAAAATACTAGCCCGAGCCACAAACTTCAGTGAAAAATTCTTGAAGCGATAGAAATCCTAAAACGGCCAAATAATCTAAGCTCAGCAACTTCCAACATTCGAAAACCCATCCTCGAAGATTCCACTTCGCACATGATCACACACTACGATTAATATATGAAGAATGAGTTTCAGTTCAAGCCTCAAATCTGCACTGAAGATGCCACCTGTAATGGTTGGCGAAACGTCTTCATCAAGTCGTGCTATTGTTACGCGGAATCCATCCGGAATTAATTATTTGTTTTTAATTGCATGGAGATTAATATGGATATTATTAGCGATGATCGATGACCACTAATAACCACTTATACCCATTTGTATAGGTTAAGTTTAAACTACAGGTGACAATTCAAAGTGAACTAGAAACACATTTTGTGTTATAGATAGGAAATAATAACACTTATCCACTTAAAATGCTATTAAAGTACTGAGAACCTTTCGGCTACCAAGTAGCCAACATTAGAGTTCTTGATGGATACTTCTATCTTCCTAACCTTGTACAAGGGAAGTGAGCGCATTGCACATGGACATCACTGAGTCCGACCTTCTAAATACTTCTACTTGTCGATATGCATCGGGCCCGCTTCAATACACATGACATCAGAGTAAACTAAATTGTAAATTAAAATGTGCATGCTGAAATACTATTTGGGGATAATAATGTAAACAAAGGGTTACCCTCAGCGGGAGATAAATCAGAATTGAATAAATTAGTTTTCCGTTCCTAAATTTCCACCCCTTCTAAACTACCTAGATATTTGTCCGTGTGTACTGTGTTTTAAAAGTGATAAACTTTCTTTTTTGAGAAATGGTGTGACCTGTATTTAAAATATGTTCGGGTAACGCTGATTTTCCACCATTATTTTTCTTTATATGGGTAACATGTTCCTCATATCGAGTAAAATGTTCCTTCTAGCATTTTGAACATGTCAATCGATTTTGTAAATCCCGGATTTGTCAAAGTCAGAAACTTCATCAAAGGTGTCGCCTGAACGATATTTCAGCTTTTTCTTACATCTATAAAGTGGTTGTATCACAAATTTTGAAAGCAAATTATAGAATTTATTAATTACTGAAGGATGAAAGGTGAAACTTTTGAATTTTACTGAAGTATTTGAAAGTAATGGCTCTAATTTGATTAAATGGTTGCGTTCCAATTTATTTTCTGTTTAAAAATTAAATTGTTGATCAAAGATTTGTTAAAACCATTGACCAACGTTATTTGCTGGAGTTTCTCAACTTCGTGGTCATAATTTTAGTGGCTCAAAGGGAGGTTCAATAATCTATGAACAATACTATTAAACGGAGGGAGCTATTTTATATATAAATGGTATAGCTGAATCTACCGGGGTATACAATTTGTTTGAGTGGGTTTTCTGGTTATGTCGAAATCCGAATCCAGTTTTTTCCATAGGTCATATCATTTGACCTAATCTAAAACTAAACCCTTGAACGAACCTCAACCATCAGCTGGCTGCCGTTGGGTCAATATTTGATTATCATAGACTGCTCTTGATGGGAAAGCGGTATGAAGTTTAGCATCCATTTGCAAAGTTTTTGCGAAGACGGCTCCCTGTGGAACACCAGCGTTGATAGGAGGATACTACGTCATTCACCACATAGAGTTATCTATTGGAGAGAAAACTCGATAGTAAACGACAAAATTGGAGTGACAACCATATTAAGGAACTTAAATAACATAGCCATTTATTAAAAGTTTGATTTTCACTAGTTTATTAAATAAATGTGACAATGTAGCTTCTTTAAACAAATATTACAAATTGTTTCTAATATTTGCTTATTAAACTAATGAAAAACGAACCTCTTATAGCTATTTTCACCATGGCTGATTCTATTCAATTCATATTAAAAAAGTTTCCCAGGATGACCATGGTGACAAATTCTACTATAGTTATTTACCTGTATTTAAAATATGTTCGGGTAACGCTGATTTTCCACCATTATTTTTCTTTATATGGGTAACATGTTCCTCATATCGAGTAAAATGTTCCTTCTAGCATTTTGAACATGTCAATCGATTTTGTCAAATCGGATTTGTCAAAGTCAGAAACTTCATCAAAGGTGTCGCCTGAACGATATTTCAGCTTTTTCTTACATCTATAAAGTGGTTGTATCACAAATTTTGAAAGCAAATTATAGAATTTATTAATTACTGAAGGATGAAAGGTGAAACTTTTGAATTTTACTGAAGTATTTGAAAGTAATGGCTCTAATTTGATTAAATGGTTGCGTTCCAATTTATTTTCTGTTTAAAAATTAAATTATTGATCAAAGATTTGTCAAAACCATTGACCAACGTTATTTGCTGTAGTTTCTCAATTTTGTGGTTATAATTTTAGTGGCTCAAAGGGAGGTTCAACAATCTATGAACAATACTATTAAACTGAGCTATTTTATATATAAATGGTGTAGCTGAATCTACCGGGGTATACCGATTTGTTTGAGTGGATTTTCTGGTTATGTCGAAATCCGAATCCAGTTTTTTCCACAGGTCATATCATTTGCCCTTATCTATAACTAAACCCTTGAACGAACCTCAACCATCAGCTGGCTGCCGTTGGATCAATATTTGATTATCATAGACTGCTCTTGATGGGAAAGCGGTATGAAGTTTACCTTCCATTTGCAAAGTTTTTGCGAAGACGGCTCCCTGTGGAACACCAGCGTTGATAGCCATTTTATAGGAGGAGAGGACGTCATTCACCACATAGAGTTATCTATTGGAGAGAAAACTCGATAGTAAACGACAAAATTGGAGTGACAACCATATTAAGGAACTTAAATAACATAGCCATTTATTAAAAGTTTGATTTTCACTAGTTTATTAAATAAATGTGACACGGTAGCTTCTTCAAACAAATATTACAAGTATTTTTAATATTTGCTTATTAAACTAATGAAAAACGAACTTTTTATAGCTATTTTCACCATGGCTGATTCTATTCAATTCATATTAAGGAAGTTTCCCAGGATGACCGTGGTGACAAATTCTACAATAGTTAGGGATTGAGATTCCCCATATTTTCCAATGGATGTCTGCTATACATGTGTATCGTAGGCAAGCAGGTCACCCCTTGATGCCTGCTGGCAAAAGCTAATATGTAGAGAGCTCCAGAATTGCTTAGATATTGGAATTGGTGGAGCTCTACCTATCTGCCAGTAGGAAGGAAACACACCAAGTTTGTTTGAAAGGGTGAACAACACTTTCATACACATGTGATGATGATGATACTAATGACTGTAACAATACAATATCTGAATGTAACCGCTATTTCATATAAACAATTCAATGTAGCAGTAGTGTTAACCGAAACGCGGGCTTAAAACTCCAAGCTGCAAGGTCATCACAGGTAAGTTTGTTACATTTTTCACAGGTTAGTTTATTAAATTTTCAAATATTTTTGGGAATATTAGGTTGGTAGGTTATATGAAGTGTTTGGATCTTTATACACATATTATGTCACAACAGTTTCTACCGGGATTTGTTCGAGTACCGGTACCGGAAGGCTAGCCACAGCGGTTATCAGCTATAACGATAAACATATTATGCTGCGTATAGTTATAGAAGCCGCGGAATAAGAAAAATAGTTTATAACAGCCATAGTACATGCTGAAATCGAATCGAAAGTGTTGTACCGGTTATAAAAAATTATTCAATCATTTTGATGTTAATTTTCGAGTATCAGAGCAAATTCATGGCATTTGTTAGGTGTTTATCGAAAAGTTATTATTTTTGTGAGCACTTGTGGGAGAATCCTCGATATTCCTGACCAAAATTTTGACATAATTTTTAGCAGCATCAAATTATTTCGAAAAGGCGCAAAAATGGACTAATTTAATTTAAGCTAATTCGATATGGATCTTCTCATAATCTTTTATGTAATATTTCTTCTGACTCTCAAATGTTTCCACCACATGATCCAGAAATTTCCTATGGATTTCGTCAATTTCTTCCGTTGTGGGATTCACTATTTTCTGAATATCCAAAGGTTTGCCAACTGAAAGAGAAAATTCCAGTAAAACAGAATTGCACATCCAGTATCAATTTACCGACTACGTGAATGGGATGACGATGAGGCACTAGGCCAAAATTACGTTGGAAAATACCTCTCCCTCGGAAAATAATTAACGGGAGAGTTAACAGTTTCTTACTCCACTCTTGGAATCGCTTTATCTGAGTTCCTTCCACTTGGTCGAAGATATCGGTTTCGCCAAAGCTTATAACTGGTACCAGAGGACTCCCATTCTGCAAGGCAAGCTTAACGAAACCTTTCCGCTTTCTCCAGTTGATTTTATACGAGCCTGGCTTACAATAGCAAGCTTCTACGGCCCCTCCTACCACTAGAGTGGCCACATTTCCTCCCTTCTCATTACCTAAAATACTGTTCAGAGATTTAGCCGAAGGCGAACGCCCGCCCATAGCAAGAGCAAAATGTCTAAAGAATGGGAAGTAAAATAGAAGATTTAATCCACATACACTAGACCTATGATTTGGAAATAATTGTTGGAAACCTCCCACGTCGGTTGAAAGTGTTATAAAAACTCCGGTACAGATCAAGCCATGTGGAAATGAGCAAAACAAATAATTCCGTCCAGGATCCAATTCGACTGATGGTAACTTTACCAACTTTATTGGAAAATAATTCTTCACGTATCTGAACAATATCCAACCACGTGCCCAATTCTGACGGCGATCTTCCGTTTCCCAAGATGTTCTGTCGTACACCCAGTCGTAGAATAAATACAGAATACACAACCACCAAAATTGTGTGAATAATAATAGGTATGTTGTAAGAATAACTGAACCAACACCACCAAAGATGAATATAATGATGAAAAGTGCGGTCACCAATGTTTCTATCCTCTGTCTCAACGGTGTATTCAGAGGATCAAATTCTAGTTGCAAGATAGCCATCTGAAATTGAAATAACATAGGTACAAAGTTGCTAGTCGGTCGGATAACATCAGAAGTAAGACAGGGCTGGGATAAAAACGTGTGGCACTCGGGGACTGCCGGGGTGAAGCTATTGCATAGCATTTTTCATCAACCTATGCAATTATAATTATTTATTTACTTTTTATTTATGCATTATTTTTTTTTCTTCGATAATAATTCAAGTTACACTTTTTGAGCGTGGTGACCGATAAGAAAACATTTTTTTTTCTTCTATTGAATAAATGAGAAGTTAATATCGTTTAAAATATTTTTATTATCTTACAATACATGTAGGTTATTCAGGAATTTTTATCATTGAAACTATAGGTTTATGGTAACTGAAATAAGAAACATAAGTTTGAGACTTGATATCCTCTAAATATCTGGAAAATACCGCGTCAATGGTGGTCCCATATTTTGTTGTGGATTCTTGTGGATCAGTATTCAATTCAAATTCAATTTTTCCGAAAGAAAAGTTGTCAACCGCTCTGATTTTTTATCAGCGAAGTTGATGTTGAAATCGCCAGCCAAGATAAGTGGAAATTTATTACCATTTGTACCAAGTATTTTCGACCCTTCTTCAGTGTACTCCAGTAAAGTGCGATGAATAAAATGCTCTACCTCGTCCAATTTTGGATTCGGATAAATGTAAATTGCTACCATGACTATGTGTAGGCCATTTCTAAGTTTGCATAAGCACGCACAAATATCTCCATCAAATGAGCGCCTAACATTAACATCGCTAACGTGTGCAATATTTATTTTAATATTCGGAGTCATAATATTAGTAACATTATTATTATTTTGGTAAATAGCTACCCCACCTTTTGGAATAGTATCTACAACAGTATATATACTTCAGTGGCGGCTCGTGAACTTTTTAAGACAGGAGGCTGGACACAAAACGTTTTTTTTTTAATATATTCTACTCACCCAATTAATTTAACTTTTGCACAGCGACCGCACCAGCTACTTCAGTGACAAAATTAATTGTTGCCCAGCAAGAACCAACGTGGAGGTGTAGAGTTTCTCTTGGTAAAAAATTTTTTTGATCTTTTTTTGTTTTTTATTGTTTTTAGATTTTTGATATTTTTTCTTTTTTTTGGAATTTTTCTGTTTTTTTTTTAAATAATTTTATTAACTTTTTTTTATATATTAACGGAATTCTACGGTCTTTAGTTTGCGAAAAATGATCAATAATATTATCATAAAATGTATCATTTTGTTTTAAGTGTTTTACTAAATCTTTTTCAATAGATATCAAACTAACATTGTATAAACGATTTTGGTCCATTGTATTTCGCATGTAAGTTTTAATTCGTTTGAGAGTAGAAAATGACCTCTCCACCGATGCCGACGTGACAGGAATGGTGACTGTCAAACAAAGTAGTTTATAAAACTGAGGTAAAACTTGTTGCAAATCATTGTCTATCATATCGGCGTGACTGTCGTACTGGCCTAAAATATCTTTATCCGAGTATATAGCAATATAATTTATTATGTACATCAGATCCCGTTAACCATACATATTTTTTATAATTATTAGTATTAAACGATCGATTTTGATACTTCCCTGCCATCACTAATCCTTTCAAATCCGGTAAAGGCCGTTTGTTTTTGAAGAACACTTTTCTATCATATGTTAATCCACTAAATGGATTTTCTAAGAACTCTCCAACTAAGTCACTCGTCATTTTAACGTTCACCGATTCCGATTAGATAAATTATAACTTAAAACTTAACTACTTAACCTTACTACCCCTCGCGGAATAAAAACAACAACTAACCGAACACGTGTCGCATTCTTCTAGCAGTGGGAGGCGGGAGCAAGTAATCGTATTTCATTCGACTGACGAATGGGTACGAGAAGCTAGCCTACCTACTCTGTTGCCATATTCGCTGTTTTACCCCACTGGGCAACTGAATGGTTGGAAAAACGGCAACTGTGTTGACCACACGTATTTAGCGTCGGAGATATATAGAGAATCTAGCCTCTGGCCACTGTTAACAGATTGAAAATAACTACTGAGAACGGGGAATTAATTGTAAAATTCAAAGAATTATCAGAGAAACAGGAAATAAAATGGAGAATGATCATTAAGATAAATTGGTGAGGAGGCTGAGCCTCCTTAGCCTCCTTCGAGGAGCCGCCACTGATATACTTACATGTATATTTACGGGGAGCACATGCGGTGAGTGTGGCATTATAAAGATATGATAGATACCTCCTATACACCTACATATACTTTCTCACAAACAGCTGCTTACGTATTCGTCCGATTTCGGAGCAGCTCGTCTCGATCCATGCGAGCTTCGTACAGTCGTACCATATACATACACGTTAAGCGAACACTCGGCCGAGCTACATGGTAGACGGAGTGGGGTGTTAGGTTTTATTTTCGTTATGGAATTTCTTGATTCGGTCGCCGCGCTCAAAGCCCGCAATAAAAGCTATGCAATAGCTTAAAAATCCAAGTTGTAGACAGGTCAATGATGCGTTGAACGCACCATGTCCAAAAACAACCAAGTATTGGTTGGTACTGTCTCAATTGTCTAGTGGGCAAACCGATGTGTAGGGCATGTGAAGATGAGCATGAGCCTGTAGAACATCTGTCCACCTCGTCAATGTTGGGGGAACACTGGACGAGCATGGCCCGCATTATGGAGATCTCGTTGGTTGATATGCTCTTGTTCGTTCAACACTCAGCCCCAAAAGGTCACTCCCTCAATAAATCTAGAATTCAAACATATGTTACTAGTTTTTCAGCGTTAAGATATAACGCTAGCGCAGTTCTATGGTTACCACGTTCAACTTGAAACTTATCCGCAAAAATGCGGTATATATTCCTTGCTCCCTTAGACCTTTGCTTTCCAGTAGTAGCATAATCCTAAGCAACATTCTTGGAACTAGCATATTAGTAATAGGAACAACTCTTTTTCAACGCTTTCTTGAAAATACTGCCACTGTATAACTTCACATACACCATGCAATCTGCTTCATCTGTCCCAGGATTATACTCCCCAAAAGTCATCGCATTCAGATGCATGTTGTCTCCCAACGTCTATCAACGTTCGAAAGAATACCTTCATTTTATTTTTCTTTATATGGAGGAGCCTAAAAGTCGTGCAGGTTCCGACTTGATTGAGTTGTATTGTAGTTCTCGTTACGTAATATGTTTCGAGTTGAATTTGGTGAATTCCCATAACTCCTCTAGTTTATGAATGAATATAATCACGATTAACTGCCAAATATGAAACTTAACAATCTCCAGCCCCAAATTACAAATTACATCAGTATGCTGTCAATTTGTTTTATGCCATATCCATCAGCAATTCCGTACATGGGCTATCTGATTGTTTATGGCAACCAAATGTATATTTGTACTTTAACATATGTCGGGTCTGATTGACTTTGTTGACCTACTGTTTAATCTACTGATTGTTATTAATCGAGAAATTGGAACTTTTCAACTCATTCACTTACTTACCTAAAAGTAACGGCCTTTGAACTATTATAATGTTATCTAACACAATATGATAAACCCAACGTACTTCCAAAACCACTTGGGAAGTGCACAGTTTGAATGTGTTTGGTCATTATTATGAATCGACCAACAGTGTCCACATTGATATGAGCATACTGCATATCAGTTGTACTTTATGCTACACGTTATTGCGTAATTATTGGAGGTCAAGCACTTTATATTACACATATTTACTTATGTAACAATTAGAATGTATTGTTCAATTATATCGATAAAGATAACAGCTATTATAAGATCAACGAACGACGAGTAAGCAAGCAGGGGTATTAGTCCACCGGAATAAGACATAAAAATCGTCTAAAACGTAAAACTTTAGAGCTGCAGTAGCACACAGACCTGTTTTTTGTGAAGCTTCCGACTTCTAGAACACTAATTTCACAACCCGCAAATGAACGGGGAGGTGATTTTTATTTTTATGTTCCGAGATTTTTTTTTGAATCGTATATTTCCACGGCTAGAAGGGGCGCGGCTATAGATAATCAGCTTTTTTGGTGATTTTCCACATTTTCATTGTGAAACACTGATTTTGATGAAAATTATTGAACAAACAAAGTTGTAGAATATAAAATTTCCTATTTTTATGTTTTTTTTGAAATTACGTATTTTTTCAGCTAGAAAGCGTAGAAGCTTCGCCGCTATGAGTAATCAGCTATTTAAGCGATTTTTCACGTTTTGATCTCGATTATCCTGATAGAAGAAGAGATTGAAGTTAGCCCTGATATTGATATGTTTGCTGAATAATCCACTTGAAGCATCATCGTCGGAGGAGGGAGTATGTAGCGCAAGTATCGACGAAAATGAATATATGAATGTGAAAAACTGCATGAAAATGTGATTATTATTATTATTACAATGAAAAAAGATGAAAAAAATATTGTTTTTTTGGAAAAAAAATAATTATTATTATGCTAATAAAAAATTGATATTTTTGATTAGCAAAATTTCTGTTATAAACATTCTTGTATCTTTTCGCAAAAATTAATAATTAATACTCTAATAAAAAAAAGTAAAAAATAATGCTCGAAATTAAAAAAACTATCTAAATGGTAGAATATGTATGATCCTGTATCTCTAGTTTTTTTGTTGAATGTGATCTGATTCTCGAAAAAGTCAGAAATGCATATTTTATTTCAGCGTTATGTACTTATTTTGTAACATTAATGTAAAGCAACTATCAATTATTCAAATTTAACCATTTATTATTCCAAGAAACTTATAGCAAGAGCGCTCTTAATTAATTGATGTTTTGCTTTAAATAAATCGAAGCTAATAAATGTTATTCCTGTTTCTGTTTTGGAGTAGAAAAAACCAAAACAGCCAAGGCTAGGAAATCATATTAGTGACCTGGTAGGGCAAATTACACACAAAAATTCCTATCTAAGTGTAAAACTTTTTTGAAATAAAGCCTTAATGTACAGAAAGAACCTTTAATACAACAAAGGACTAATAAAGGATAAACCAACCGGTGAGGGATTTAGAAGCTGACTTGTGGGTCTTGTCCTAAGATATACATTGACTAGAAATCAAGGTTACTCGAAATTTGCATAACATATAATAATATAAAGATTCTTGACCCAGTATGAATTATATATAAAAATTCTCGGGAAATAGGTCACAATAACACTCTGTTTTAAATTTTCGTCTTTACGTACGTTTCGGTCTCACGACCTTCATCAGAAGACTTATTATGTAAAAAGGGGGTTAATTAAACTAATTAGCACAAGCGTCCATATCGCACAATTTTCAATCAAAAAGCCCACGCCGTCGAAACGAACAGAACCACGAAAAATCGAAAATTGTATCGTTAATATTAAAGTATATTTTTTTTGTAACAAGAATCCACTGTTCAGTAAAATTCTCATAATATACAAACGCATATTGCTATGGTCTCAAAGCAACTGAAGTGCGATATGGACGCTTGTGCTAATTAGTTTAATTAACCCCCTTTTTACATAATAAGTCTTCTGATGAAGGTCGTGATACCGAAACGTACGTAAAGACGAAAATTTAAAACAGAGTGTTATTGTGACCTATTTCCCGAGAATTTTTATATATAATAAATAACATGTAATTATTGAAAATCATAACTTAATAATTCTCCCCTGTTACATTTGTACCTAAATAGATTTTTCGTTTGATACCACTTGATCGGTTGAGCCCTGATGGGTAGAACCGAAATTTCATATAATTCCACTAACCGTCTATCCTAAGATTATAATTATTAATGTTATATATTAGATTAGTTTTTTGAAATTAGTAATTTGCAATAAATGTTTGAAGAAGCTACTAAAATTAAGTCACACTTATTTAATAAATCAGGGAAAATCAATATTTTAATAGTTATTTTATTTAAGTATAAAATGTATGTTTATTTTTTTCTCATTAAAATTTCAAATTTACAGTAAACAAAATGTACAATGGACAGAATAAACATAAATGATCACTTAAGTGTCGCACTTGACACTTGTGTGTGATTGTGAAACAACAGATTTAAAAATCTCATAAATTTAAGTTATTATAGATACATATACATTTAAAATATATTTGTGATTTATTATAAATTTTTACTCTTAATTTTAAAATAAGGACAATCTATTAAAAACAATTATGGATCAATATAGTTCTAGGATGTAGGATATTCAGGATAGTTTAATATTCACTTATTTTAATATAAAAACTTGTTTATTTATTATAATAATATTATTATAATATAATTATTTTGCATTCTTGAAATCAATTATATTATGAACAACTTGTCTTGGCAATTCCAATACATACTTTCTACATTTCACTTTAAATGTTTTATTTGTTACAGATTTCTTCAACATTTCAGGTAACGAGTTGTATACTTTTGGGCCAAGATAGGCAAATGATCTTTGACCAGCTGTTTTATTCATCCTAGTCAGAGGTAGTATATACTCTTTGTTTCTAATATTATAGTTGTGATTAACATAAGGTTTTTTCTCAGAAAACTGAGTTATCGACATTGTTAGAAAGAATAATTGTCGAATATCAAGTATTTGAGAGTCTCTAAACACATCTTCACTTGGATAAGTTAATCGTTTACCAAGCATTATTTTTAAAATTCGTTTTTGAATAGTTTGTAAACTGAATAAATGGCTATTTGTAACGCCACCCCAACCGATAATGCCGTAAGTTAGGTGCGACTCAATTAACGCGTAATATATTGTTTTTAGTTGTTTAAAGTCTGGAATCTGTCCTTAGTATTTAAACATATATATAAGGCGTCTTAACATTTTGGTCACATAGTCCATATGAGCATCCCATTTTAGGTGAGAATCCATACATATTCCTAAATATTTGGTAGGTACTTTGTGCAGATTTTATGACATTGTTGTTGCAGGATTCAGTTTTAATTTCTAAAGTATTGTATTGCGGTATATTCATCAAGTAATTCAATTTTCATCCAGTAGGTTTTTTTGTATAACAAAGTTTTTCTATTTACCTTTTCAACAAGAACACCTGTGGATTTCGTTATTATTTCGTGATTTTTTTCAGAAGCGATGAACTCCTGATACAATATACGCTGCAAGATTCGATTGGAGTAATTACGAACATATCAAATTTTAATAGCCGCTTAGTATTTAGAATAGAACAAACACCGGTAGTAAAATACAAACTCACCTTGTATAATATTGTTTATTGGCAATCACTGTTAATTTCTGCGTTTTGTTCACTCATAGAATGTTTGTAACATCCGAAGTTTTAAAGTTAATATCTGTGTTTGAAAGCCACTATCGGACTGTGTTCTTATGTCGTCTTGGTTACTATGTTGATTTTTAATCTGATTCAGAACAGCTGTTGGTCAAAATAGCTTGACATTCTTTATCGCAATGTGGAATGAACTTCCCGGATCATCAATGTGATGGCAACTTTTCAGTGAGTGACACATCAGGCTCATTGTTTCATTATTATACGAAAGTACTCGATGTAAAGTACAAAGTCAAGGAATACACCTCGTCTTCATGAATTAGTGATTAGCCTTTTCAGGTAATTTTTTCCATATGCTTGGTTGACTATGTATTCTGCTGTCTCTCAAACGTTCTGCTTTTTTATCTGGTTAACGATCTCTTCATGTTCATCCGTAAAATAATCGATTTGATCGTTGCTATCATCTAGGATATTTTTCAGTTTTTCATCTAACGCCTCCCTCATTTCGTTTTCTGTTAACAATTGTCCAATTCCACACTTCAAAATCTTACTTGATTTCGCTTATCAAGATAAATAAGACTTTACTCGAGGGATGTTGTAAACACACTGACTTGCATTGCCAGGTCAGACTTCTAGAAAATAATCGGACAAATCCCTAGATTTTACCTGAATTCTAAGATATATCAATAAATCATAATTTAAAAAATTTATTTAAAAAAAATTCATGCATTGAATCGGTTACGTATTACACATCATAACTTAGATGGTAGTTATGATGTGTAATACGTAACCAATTTAGTGCATGAATTTTATAAACAAGAACTAGTAGGAAGTAGGATTACAATCATGGCAATTGGCAATATTCTACAAGACAAGAATAGTTTAGCACAATAACACTAAACAATTTCTGAATAATGATTTAATTATTAATCGACAATTGCTTCAACGCAGTTTGCAGGAGTCACTGAACAAACACAAAGATCGGTAGTTCCTCGGTCGGTTCTCAACCTGCCTGAATATTTCAGTTATTCCCTTATCTATTCAAGGATTGTATGATGATTTCGATTTTTGGAAATAATTGGGAAATTAACTTTTAACTGTTGTTGTGATGAAAGTTTTATGAAAATGCGTTTGTTAAAATTTTGATTCAACCCCCTAGATGCAAGGAAAAAACTATGAGCATTTTTCTCCAGATCTAGGGAAATTTTCAATAAGTGTAGTCTGAACAGGAAACATCGATCTACGGGCGTTCACAATAATCCGTAAACCACCGTACCGTTTCAGCCATATATGAAGAGCGACATGGTCAAAGAAAACGACTAAAACGCTAAAAATTATCACATTTCAGTAGTTGGTCGTCCTCAATAGCAATGAATCGATGTTTTGGCGTAACGTATCTATAATAGACCGGGTGTCCCAGAACGTTTTGACAATCCATCATCTTGAAAACTATTCAGATGACAAAGATCATCATTTGGCAGTTATGAACAGTTAGACCTGGACCTCACATCTACTGTAAAAACACTACCGATTTCCTTCAGATTACCGGTCACATGACTTTAATATTTTACATGGAACAACCTGTCGAATTATTACCTTCTTGAGTAGGCCCTCAAAACTACAAATTCAACGATCATACAAACAATCATAAGTGAAGTTTGGTAAACATTCTAGTTGGCTTAGAAACAGTATCGTTCACAGGTTCTCACTAATTAATAATAATGTCAAGCCAAGAACTGTCAGTCATTAGCATTTGAAACTATGTGAACTAATTGAACATTATGAATAGTGTCATAGAAGAAACAGTTGAATGAAAATGAAAAATGAAAAATATTCGTAGGAATCTATATAACGCTCGGCGAAAACTTTTGCCAAAAATACCAGCATCACGTGAAGAAGCTATCAAAAGACTTAAAGAGAGTGCTGTAGTGACAATTAAATTTCAACTTTTTTGTGAGTGTATAGATCCTGAAACGGTTATTGTAATTTTTGCATGTGCATAAAACCTACAATTTTTGTGCGCGAATAATAACATCTACTTGGATGGCACCTTCCAATTCGCACCAAAATTCTGGTACCAGCTATTTACGTTACATACGGTGTCAAATGGCCATTATTTTCCTTTGGTATTTTGCCTTTTACCAAATAAGGAGCAAATAACTTATGAGAAGTTATTCTACATTTTGAAGTAGAGGTGTAGTTTGTTAGGACTTCAGCTTCTTCCACAATACTACTCGCCGAATTCGAATATTCGAATTCATAATGCAGTCACCAATGCATGGCCATCATCAATGGTATTGGGTTTCCGTTTCCCCCCAACTCAAGCTTGGTGGAGAAAGATTCAGTCATTGAGCTTAGCAAAAATGTATTAAGATCTTGCGATTCCAACTGGACGATGGCTAAGGATAGTCTTTGGTTCGCCTCATCTGCACCCTCAAGAAGTTGGAGAATACTTCCGGAGGACTTTATGAACACTATCAAATGATTATCGATTGAAAGAATTCGCTGACTACATAGTGGATCATTATTGGAAGGTAATTTTCCACCACAAATGTCGGCTGAAGCAGGATCATCGCAAGAAAACACCAACAGTACTTTCCATTCTCTAATTTTCTCAGCAATTTTATTAGCCTCATCCAAATATATGGATATTTTTGGATGTGTTGAGGATGTTCCAAAGACGAACATATATAAAAATAAATAGTATTTCTGAAGAGAAACGTGTGGGAAGTTCAACAAAGTGAGCGTCGACAAAATATTAAAAAATAATAACTCAGCTCGAGTTTGTAAGTTTTTACAGTGCATTCACTAAAATGCAAAAAAGAATAATTCCTTGATATATTAAAACAATGTAAAAAAAATAAATGAATAAAGACATTATCTGAAAAAATTTTCATAATTGAAATTTTTTTTAATGCGGGCGTGTGAGTTAGATGGCTAACACAACCCAGCAAAACAAAGAGCAAAATGGGAATTTATTAATTTTTTCAAAACTGCAGTCGGGAATGGGAATTTTTATTTGTGATAATTTTATGCGTTGAGACAAGTATTGTAAAAGCGGTGGAGGGGCAGGTATCGAACAGGTATAGAGTGCATAAGATACATATACCTAAAGCAGCCTAGTCCCCTGATCCTTTTTATAATCATCATAAAGTGCGCAAGCTACATACGAACAGTCCGTCCGTGTCTAATTCACTTAAAGTAGTCGTATATCATCAATTTGCACAACAAAAAGGGTAGGAATTGTTTTTTAGGGTCTACGCAAAAACATATTGATATACAGGTTGTCCCATTTGGAAGTTGGAGTCTCGTGACCGGAAATACAAAGAAAATCGTAAGTGCTCATAACTGTCAAATTAAAAACTAGTGTGTTGATATCACTTTTTGTGACTTCCGTTACTCGAGTTTCAGATTATTAAAAATACCGTTGTAAATAAAATTGATATCTAGCTTATATTTTTTATTTTACAACATGTATAAAATTCCGTATCACATTGGTGAAATGATAAATTTTTTAAGCGTATAATTTAATCTTTTATTGATCGTTAAAGAGCATGATCGCTATATGATGTCCATTATTCATTATTCGACCAATTCTATATGAACATCTTCATGATTTTTTATATAATATTTCTTTTGGTTTTCAAACGTTTCCACCAATTGCTTTACAAATTTTTGATGGAGTTCGTCTATTGCCTCTCTAGTAGGATTTTCCGTTTTTTGAACATCTATTGGGTTGCACACTAGAATATAAAATATTTTTCATGAATGCACCAGATAAAAATGTCTCGTTGACTCACCAAGTACATGGATAGGTTTTCGATGAGGCAAAATGCCGAATCTACTCTGCAAAAATCCTCTTCCCAGCGGAATTATTGGCGATACTCCGGTGATTCTTTTGAACAAATTCTGTAAACGCCGCAATGTTTCACCCTCAACTTGGCTGTACAAATCTGTTTCTCCGAAACATAAGACTGGCACAAGAGGACTGCCATTCAGCAATGCGATCCTCACAAAACCTTTTCGGTTTTTTAGTACCAACTTGTATTGACCTGGTTTGCAATATAAAGATTCCGCAGCCCCTCCAGGAGCCATAACGAGTGCATGCCCCCCTTCCTCTTTGCTCAAGATATAATTCAATGATTCTGCCGACACAGAGCGTACTCCTAACGAGAAATTCCACTGCCTGTAGAAAGGTATTTGGAAGTGATAGCCTAGTGTACAAGGATGTGGTTCATGGTGAGGAAACATTTCTCTAAAACCAACTGCGTTGCTGGTGGTAGTTAAGTAGATTCCAGTGGCCACAACTCCATGTGGAAAAGAACAAAATATATAATTTCGTTTGGGATCTAACTCTACGAACGGCATTTTTTCTAATTTTACGGGAAAATAGTTCGCTGCGTACTTCCACAAGCTCCAGTTTCGTATCCATTCAACACGTCTTCCTTCTCTATCGCAGGTGTTTCGATCAAAAATCCAGATCCACGAAAGATACAAAAGGCATAGCCACCAAAATTTCGTGTAAAATAGTATGTAAATTGTCAAAGCTAAGCCAATAAAACCTCCAGCAATGAATATAAACAAATACGTTGTCACTGCTAAATATTGTAGGCTTTCTCCGAATATTATTAATACAGCCATCTGAAAGTAAAACCCATGCATCAAAAAAGCAACATGAAAATGAAGTTATGATGTCAATTGACACCCAGCTCAAAGCTTTTTGCTTACTTTAATAGATTAATTAACCGAAAGAATAAGTACTTTATTCCTAAACCACTTTCAATGATAACATGAAAACGTTACTATAGTTTCAACACCGAAGTGCCATTATCAAACATATTCAAAAGTATAGAGAAAAACTGTAGTTGAATAGGGTTAATGAGATTCATATAATTAAGTAAAAGGGATCAACGGAAACAATTTGTGCATTAAGATAATTCTCAATTAATATTGTATAAAAGTGTACTTTGAAAGACAAAGGAAAAGATCATATAGCTTATTGTTATATAAGTTTTTGATATCTTTATAGATCTCTCTTGATTCTAATGTATTTTATGTTGAACCTTTGGTTTGACTATGTAAAATCCTTAGGCTATCTAGATTAGGAAAACTTTTTTTTATATACTTTGATTACACGAGAGGGAAACCTTTAATATTCGAGGGGAGCCAGCGGTGGAATGTCGAATTTTTCTTGAAGGTTTGGAGGTTGTAGGCATAAGGAAATACCTCACTAGGTAAAAAGTTCCACAACTTCGCTGTTTCATAGAAAAATGAAGAATGTATCCGGAATCTCTCGTGGTGGAACAACAGACGAGATTTCTGATGACACCGACCATAGAAATATCTGTAGAAAAGGAAGAGATCTCTCACCTTTCTACGATGTTCTAGAGTGGTCAATGAACTCGTAAGTGTGAGATCAATCAGACGAACAGTGTGACATCAATCAGAATCCACGAGCTTCATTCAGCGTATGTTATAAAACAATAATTAGCAAAGGTTGAGTTTGTTTTTTTTAGGTCTGGAAGAACTAAAATATTCTTGGTATCTACGTTTAGAGTCACAAGTTTTACCTGAATAATAAAAGTGAACACCGTCTGGGCAAATTAGCTTATAAACTCCAGGTTTACTACATTTAGTGGTTTTGTCTTCCGCATTATTTATAAGATGGCAGATTTTATTTTGTGATTTAAAACTGATTTGAAAATTTTGGCGTAGCAACAGTTTCGCTTACGAAACCAAAAGCGTAGAGATGAATTTTGTTGATACATGTATGTGTTTCATATACGAGTTAATATTGTGAAGTTAATTGTTGTCGTTTATATTATATTAATTTTATTATTGTTGATCTACCGAAAAATCATAATAATAATAATAAACTATGAATTGGGAATATGGGTGTCTGTAAACGTGGGTTTTCTGTAGATGTTGCAAGTTTATTCTATTGAAATTTGAACATCTACAGAAACCCCACGCTTATGACACAACTATTCCTGATTCATCGGTTATTTCCCATTAGCCAGCCTAGACTCAATGATATATAGAGCATTTTCAATACCATTGTCAAAAAACCATCTCACTATTTGAATCGTACACGATATAAATAATATCTGTGAATAATGGTTTTCAATAGATCAAATGTCGAAATTAATTAACGGTAAACAACCACAATTATTTTATCACAATATACTCCTGTATAAATACATAGATGTATCAACAAAATTCAATTCTCCTCTTTCTAGGAATCTACCTGTTTTAGAATTTCCGATGATTATTTCCTCTTAATTATACAAATCCTAATAATAAACTATAAAGAGTTAATACAAAATTCTCGGGAAATAGGTCACACTAACACATATATGTTTATATTTTTACCCTCGTCTTAACGTACGTTTCGGTCTCACGACCATCATCAGAAGACTTATTAGTACAATAACCTGATTACTTAGAACTACTGTAATAACACAAAGCGTCCTTATCGCACAAATTTCGTTTAAATACCAACGTCGCCGAAACGAACGGAAACATGAAATCGGAACTAACACAGCAATGTTGCAGCGTAAAAATTAAAAATCCACTATTAAGTAGAATTAACAACAAATACGAATACATTTCATAAATGTCTGCGAGAGACTAACAGACAAAGAGTTTTATCATCTTTGCTAACAGACGAGACCATCTCAGGTGTTCATTTAAGCGCCAGATGTCATAATTTATTAGGTGATAAAAGAAAGACTCTGGTCTCTGAGAAATACTTAAGACAATTCTACCTAAAGTAAACTTTTACAATATAGGACGTAAGTAGGAATTTGCAAGAATATTAATTAATTAAATTAGTATAAATATGACTTAGTGTTTGAACGTCACTCCTATGATTTACTGACTTGGAGTCACGTTTTATGTGAATCATCTCCAGAATAGATCTTTTATAATAATTGGTTTCCTTAGTTAAAATATTAACATTCTTGTAATCAAATTGATGGTTATAATCAAAGCAATGTTTAGCAAGCGCGGTGGAATTTTCTAAGTTTTTGTTTCTTGTGCTATACTTATGGCCATACATTCTTTTTTGTAAATACTGTTTAGAGATACCAGTATAGGTCCCATCACAATCTAAACAATTTAATTTGTATACTGTGTGGGTTTGTTTATCTTTAGGAATTACAGGTTTTAAATTTGAGAAATATTTCCCAACACAGTAGTAGGTTTATGCGCAACATTCATATCATACTTTTTCAAACATTTCTTAATTTTCTCTGAGGTCTCCGGAATGTATGGTAAAGTTATATAATTGTCTGTATTACCTTTTACGTTATTTTTATATGACGATCCATTATAAATTTTGTTTATTCTCTCTTTAATAATAGGGTTGAAAAAAGTTTTTGGGTAGCCATTCAATTCCAGTGTATTACGAACAATTTTTAGATTTTTGGGACGGTCCTCTGGGTGGGACAATTTAACCGCGTGGTCTGTAAGACTGTTTATGACGCTTTTTTTATAACAAGTTGGTGCAACGGAATTGAAGTGAAGATAGCGTTGAGACCAAACTTCTTTAGTAAACCACGAAGTTTTTATTTCTCCATCTGCATCATGCCTAATGTTCATATCTAAGAAATTTATGTTTTTGTTCACTTCTATTTCACAGGTAAATTGAAGTTTACAGTGGAAATTGTTAAATTTATTAATCACCTACTGAATTTTGTCATTGGGAACACACATAAGGCAATCATCTACATACCGTTCCGGAGATCTCAGAGAAAATTAAGAAATGTTTGAAAAAGTATGATATAAACGTAGCGCATAAACCTACTAACTGTGTTGGGAAATATTTCTCAAATCTAAAACCTGTAATTCCTAAAGATAAACAAACCCACACAGTATACAAATTAAATTGTTTAGATTGTGATGGGACCTATACTGGTATCTCTAAACAATATTTACAAAAAAGAATGTATGGCCATAAGTATAGCACAAGAAACAAAAACTTAGAAAATTCCACCGCGCTTGCTAAACATTGCTTTGATTATAACCATCAATTTGATTACAAGAATGTTAATATTTTAACTAAGGAAACCAATTATTATAAAAGATCTATTCTGGAGATGATTCACATAAAACGTGACTCCAAGTCCGTAAATCATAGGAGTGACGTTCAAACACTAAGTCATATTTATACTAATTTAATTAATTAATATTCTTGCAAATTCCTACTTACGTCCTATATTGTAAAAGTTTACTTTAGGTAGAATTGTCTTGAGTATTTCTCAGAGACCAGAGTCTTTCTTTTACCACCTAATAAACTATGACATCTGGCGCTTAAATGAACACTTGAGATGGTCTCGTCTGTTAGCAAAGATGATAGAACTCTTTGTCTGTTAGTCTCTCGCAGACATTTATGAAATGTGTTCGTATTTGTTGTTAATTCTACTTAATAGTGGATTTTTAATTTTTACGCTGCAACATTGCTGTGTTAGTTCCGATTTCATGTTTCCGTTCGTTTCGGCGACGTTGGCATTTAAACGAAATTTGTGCGATAAGGACGCTTTGTGTTATTACAGTAGTTCTAAGTAATCAGGTTATTGTACTAATAAGTCTTCTGATGATGGTCGTGAGACCGAAACGTACGTAAAGACGAGGGTAAAAATATATGTGTTAGTGTGGCCTATTTCCCGAGAATTTTATATTAATTCATACGTGGGTCAAGAACCTTTATTACTATAAAGAGTTCACACTGTGCATATATTATAGCACTATTGATAAGAAATAATCACTCTTATCCACTAAAAATACTATTGAAGTACTGAGGACCTTTCGACTACCAAGTAGCCATCATCAGAGTAATCCAAATTATAAATCAAAATGTGCCTGTTTAAATATACATAAATATATAAACGGTTTTTTAGCTTGTTCTCACATCTATAAACTGGTTGTATTGCAAATTTAGAAAACAAATTATGAAATTTATTTATTACTGAAGAATGGTAAATGAAACTTTCGAATTCTATTGAAGTATTTGGAATGGGTCTAATTTGTTTGGTTGGCTACGTTCCAATTCGTCTTTTTGCTTAGAAATTAAATTATTGATCAAATATTTGTCGTAACCATTATCCAACGCTATTTGCTGAAGTTTCTCAATGTCGTGAAATTGAGAAAAATAGTATTTAAATAGGCATTTTGATTTATAATTTAGCTTGATCTGATGATGGCTACTTGGTAGTCGAAAGGTCCTCAATACTTCAATACTATTTTTAGTGGATAGAGGTGACTATTTCTTACCAATATCAGACAGAAAATTGAAAAACACAACAGGATCCATGCACATCAATAAATTGATCTGGACAGTGAGTGCTTCGACCTCATAGTTGGGTGGTTGATGACGAATGAAACCAACAAATATATATGTAAAGGAACTTACGACTAAAGAACGCACAATTGAAATTGATTGAGGAACTAGTTTAAAAAAGTCCTTATAAATTAATGTGCCAGGAATATAGATGTAAATGATGGATATTAATGAATATATATAACATTCACCACAGGAGGATACTGTTTTCCGACAATCTAAACGGTGTAAGGCAATAATCACCGGAATCACTTTTCCTGCGTGACGAAAGATACTCATACATCAAAGGCACACGTTTGAATCGTGTGAAAACTTATACTTTAGTTAAAATAGGAGTAAAGCGGACTCGATAGATTAAGGGTAGACTCTTAGATCGAGAACACGTCGACAGCTGGGGTGTTTGGTCCTAGATTTTACAGACAGATCATAGGTACAGATCATCAAGTGCATGGGAAATCTTCATGAGAACTAAATGTTGATAGCGGAAGTCGTTACTTTGTGATAATTTATCATATTGTACAATAAAATACATACATTTGTATCGTTTTCATGATAACATCGTCGAACCTATAGCTGCGTTAGATTTTCTTAATAATGACTTTTGACCCAGGTATTGGTTTGTATTGGTTGAGAAAGCCGCGGCCTTAATATAAAGTTCAAAGCACTTTGACAAAAACCATTGTACACTATCCTCCGCTACGTTTCTCAGGGGGCATTTGGATATCCCGCTGCTGGACAGAATTCTAAGATCTGTTTTACGCTTAGATCCTTTATGTTATCGGCCGTGATAATCCCCGGCCTAGCCAGGTGAACCTAACTCAGATGAGCGCAAGACATTCAAAGAGAAAGTGGGTTGACGACTCCACTTTGTTTCCCTCGCATCTCATACAGAAGGTATGGTCGCTTCTACCCACTATATGTTTTAATTTCCTCAGATTTCCATGACCTGTTAAGATCTAGGAGATTATCCTGATGCTTTGCCTACTTTCCCGCTTGATCATGCGAAGAGATTCAGATGGTCTCATTTATCTTACCATAGCCGAGTGCTTCTCCGCGCATCCGTTGATGGAAAGCATCTCGTCTTGGAAAACTGTGTTGAGATCCCCTATTTGCACGGGGTAGCCATCAATATATCCAAGACCACAAAAGCCTGCTCCCACTCTTGTGTTTATTCTAGACCCATCCGTATACCAAATTGTGCCGTGCTTTGGCGGCCATTTTCCCATTTTTCCTAGACGGGATGACGACCCTGAAATACTGCTCCGCGAACAACAGGGCTTCTGTCCTGAAGTTCTAGTCCCAGCTTTTCAGGCTGCCCCTAAATAGACGGGCCTGGTCTGCACACCATTTCATTAGGGAGTCATTGCAGCTAAGCATGTATATCGCCATCATTGCGAGATTTCTCATCGTCATTGATAGGGGTGGCACGATCAGCAAGGCCCTCAATGCGCAGTTGGTATATTTTTCCTCGTGGATGTAATGCCTCTGAGGAAGAGTCAATGTATTCTCTTCAGAAGTTTCTGGGCTGTAACCAGTTCGGTTTATATCCACCATACGAGGACTGCATGATCGAGCCTTGGGATAATAATAGCTGAGCAGATCCATATACGCTGCTTGGGTCCCAAAACCCACTTCATGCCAATTGCTCTCTTATACTGCCAAAAGCATTTTGGCACATAGTCTCCAGTTGCTTCTGCCAGAGTAGATTTTTGTCCAGGGTGACTCCCACATATTTCAGCGTTTCGGAAAAGTCAACTGACTTGCTCCCGATTACCATCTTCTCCAGAGGCTCGATTTTGTACCTTCTGGAGAAGATGATGGTAGTATTGTCCGACTAAATGGAGAGTTTGTTCTCTATACACCAGACTTCTATAATTATCAAGGTTTATTGTATCATTGGTTAAAACCGGATTTCTCAAAACTAATACGAATCAAACGCAAAGCGTCCTTATATCGCATTAATTTCAATTCAAAATAAGACAGCTGCCATGGAGTACTGTTCACATGTTTGGAATTCGGCTCCAAACATACGCTGAAGCTCGTTTGATTGATGATGTCCCACTTACGACTTGACCTCTCAAGAACATTGTAAGAAGGAGGGACATCTCCCCCTTTGCTATAGATATTTCCATAGTCGGTGCTCATGAGAAATCTAGTATGTTGTTTCATCACGAGAGATTCCAGATAGGTGGACCAGACGAGTTTAAACAAGACATCCCTTCATTGTCAAGCTCGAAACCTGCCGAACTTCTTTCTACCAGACTTAATTTTTTCAACGAACAGCGAAGTAGTGGAACTTTTTACCTAATGAAGTCTTTCCCTATGCCTATGAAGGTCTTTCGCTGTACCTATAACCTCCAAACCTTCAAGAAAAATTCGAATACCTATCTCCTCACCCAACATTCCACCGCTTGAGCACACGATGTTCCTCAAACATTATAGGTTACCCTCTTGTGTAGTCAAAGTATGAAAAATTATAATGATATTAAGTGATGATGAATGCTTGATCTGAAATCAGTACTGATTATAGTATTATAGGAAGTCAAACGTTCCATAGCGGATGATATTTTTCAGGAACAAAGCTAAAATTGGCAATACTGTGTAGTTTGGTTCTATAATGTTTCTAACATGGTGACATATAGGATTTCAATAATTTTCAATGTATATTTTACCCATTTGGAACAATATCTCCCAAGCGACAATAGTTTTGTATAGTTGAAATTTGTGTGAAGTGTGTAATATCAATAATTAGTTCGAGAATTTGGACAAAACTGATGTATTATGATGTGAATTGTTTTCGCAAGTAGGGAGTATAAAAAAAATCAACCGTATACATAATTATGAAGTAAACAATAAACTGCTGTTCATTTATAAATAGGAACTAAAGTACAATAGAGTTTTTCAAATTTGTACAATTAAGAGTAATTAATTGTGTTATTTGATAATATCAAATAATATTGATCTTAATGCAAAAATTGTTTCTTATAATTTGGTTTCTCAGTTTTGGAATTTCCGAAGGTCCCTTACTCTTAATTGTACAAATCTTTAGCCCTATTGTACTTCAGTCCCTATTTATACTTGAAATGTTTATTGTTTACTACATACGTTTGTATTTGTTTAATAATGGCACTTCGGTGTTGAAACTATAGTAATGTTTTCATGTTATTTTTAAAAGTGGTATATGAGCAAAGTAATTGTTCTCATTTAATTTAATGTACTACATACATATCCATAGAAATTCTTACTATTTTTGAGAAAAAGTTTATTTAGTTATTCTTCTCAAATTTTTCACGAGGCAGGAAAGTAGGTACTTTCTGGAGACTGCACTTCCTAGAAAAAAAAATTATTTGTTTAGAAATATAAAATCACAAATTAACGAAAAAATTAATAGAACTTTTCAAAACTAAATATATTCGTGAATTGCGGAAACTAAATGCTAATTTATTTCCGATTCTCGGAAAACAATCCAAAACTGTCCTTCCAATATTTCTGATTTTGTTAACGATCCTATAGAACAGAATACATTCCTAGAATTCATAAATACAATTCATCCAAACATTGAATGCACAATTGAATTGGAGGTTGAAATTCATTAATCAATAAAAGAATGATTTTTGAATGTTTGGTTAAACCACCGATATTCACAATAATTCGGACGATTCATTTCAACATAAAATAGCATCCTACAATAGTTTCATGAACAGCCTACTCAATCAACCGATGCCAAGCGATAATTTTGATTACTATTTGAATATCAAACAAACCACGGTTAATAACCGTAACTTTTCCAGACCAACAGATCGAATCCTATCTAAAAACGATACAGTTCAGTATTTCCTACAAAAAAAATTATTCTTCAGCTGTTATCAGAATATTTTTTTTCTAGATTGTTCCGAATAGGGATTGGTTAGGGGATGATGATGTGCTGAAGGCGCGGTGCAGTAATGGATCGAAATAGTATAAGTATATTTTTGGTACGAAACTATATTGAAAATTATTGAATACGACCAGCATGTTTGGCGGTAATTTCTCGAGGGGTAGATACGTTAAATGAGGATAGGGGTGGGAAACGAAGCATAAATAGAATTAAGGTTGATGATTAGACCAACATTATGATAAATTATTAAATTGTTAAGACTTCGACACTCATATTACATTATTATTTGACCTCAAATAAACGTTTTTGACATGGTGCCGTCAAGTTGACTTGTAATCCGTAAGTTTTAGGTAGAAAACGGCGTACATGTCCCTTTTCTGGCCAAATAATGTGCAATTACTCTGAATTGGACCAGAAACTTTTGATGGCATATGGTATTTTAACAATTGGCAATAAGCATTCTCCATTAGGTTTGGTAGGGTTAACTCGCAGTCGTAGTCGGCTATGAGATATACTTTGTTCAGACAGGAAAGAGAATCAAAAACAAATCAAAGAACATAGGCGTAATTTCATTAATAATAAAGGTGATTGCATAACATTTGATTATTGAAAACCAAAACACTAATGATAATTTGGAAATTTTACACATTAGATTGCTTAATCCCTGATGTGTTGAACCTCAATACCAGAATATCTCACTAACCAACTATCCTAAGATTATAAGATTATCAAAGTTATATATTAGATTAGCTTTTTGTGGTAAGTTAGTATTTCGTAATAAATGTTCCAAGAAGCTACTGCGCTAGTGAAACTAGTCACACTTCTGTATCAAATTAGTGAAAATCAAACTTTTAATAGTTATTTTATTTCAGTTTAAAATGAATTTTCATTAAGTGATGGCTGATTCTATTAAATTTTGCTCCTGTATGTTTTTGTATAACGAACATATCATATGTAGAAGTTCGTTTCATTACATCGAAGTTTCATGATTTGTTTCAGAAACGATTAACGCCTGATGAAGTAGACTCGTGGGGCTGCTCGTATTCAAGGTGAAAGTTTGGTTTGGAATAATCACGAACTGGCGATTTAATTCATAGCCGCTTAGTTTTTAAATAGAAGCGATAGAATACATGCTATTAAGAATCAAACTTACCATAATATTGTTTATTGGCGATCACTATTAATTTCTGCGTTTCCTTCACTTATAGAATGTTGGTAACATTCAAAGTGTTGTAATGTCGTCTTGGTTACTATGTTGATTTTTATTCTGCTTCTTATCAGCTGCAATGTGGAATGAACTTCCCGGACAATCAGTGTGAAGGCAACATTGTGAGATACATCAAGATTATTATTCTATTCTAATAGGTAAAGTACAAAAGTCAAGGGAAATGGCTTGCTTATATTAATTCGTTATTGAGAATGTTATGTGAATACAGAATGTGCTGGAATTACGAGGAAAAATACAGCGAGTGCAAAAATGATGTCACAAGTTTTGACATACTTGCCACTGATGCTTTTTTATATTCATGACTTGCATATGTCAACGTCAAAGGGTCCAAACTACTCTTGACCTCCAAAGAATGACTTTCATTAAAAAATATCGAAGAAATTGAGTTGTTTTTGAGAAAAAGTGGGACATTGTTAAACAAGGAATTACTACACTATTGATAAGTTTCTTTCTGTTTGGAAAGGCTTTCAAATACTAAATAAACGAATATTTCTTTCATAACTAATTTCAGCTAAACGAAAATTGAGCCGCGGTTTTGATCTGCCAAGATTGTTTCGAAACGAATAATGAATCAACCTGTGTGAATGGTATGAGCGGTAAGGCCCAGTATTTGGTGATTTGTAAGTCGAGGTTTCCTTTATGTAACTTCTGAAAATTGACAATAGATCAGAACGTATCCCTCACTAACTTTCAGATTCAGAATTGATGGCAGAAGAACCTTTCCTACTCTGAACGTTTTGCGTTTCGAAAATCGTGTTATCCGACTTACATTATCGATTCTGAAGAATCTAAAAAATGGGAAAGCGTTCGTTGCAGGTTCGAAAGGATCATATCGGACTAAACCATACAGTAGATTATTTTTGAATTTAAGTTGCACATTGAGGTTCATGAAAGAGATCAAGAGTAAACAGATTATCTAAATTGAATTATTGGATACACTCGGCAAAGTTGAATTTTTCTGAAAGGAATGAAAGAAATGACCCAGATTAATCGAATAGGAATCGCTTTGTGATATATCCGGAATGTGTAAACCATTCAAACCATTCATGTTTTTGTTGTGTTGCCATATGTCCAGTCACGTTCCTTTTCCCTAAGGAATGTGTTTTCATATTTTTTTATTTAAGTGCTTCACATTGCATGCGAGGAAGTGAGAAAACCTTCGTGACGTAGTTGTTCAAAGTTCATCTGCAGAACAATAACTAAGACACACTTTAATTTAATTCCACTCTTAAACTATAAACTTGACTGATGTTTTATAACCAATCGGTTTCGATTGCAATCAATTATTATTGTATTATTCGATGATGACTTGCTTGGAAGAGATTCATTTGACTCTCACGCATTGTCTTGTCTAGTATGATATTCCAAAAGTTTTTGTTATTAGAAGAAAAAATTTCCTTGAAGATTCAATTATCTCTATTGATCCATTGTTAAGCTTTTTGGATAATCAAAATAATCATTTTTGTTATTATTATGGAATTTTCTCTATCTGCTTCTTATTAGGAGAATAATTCGGTTGTTTGCAAAATTCGAAACTGATTGATATGTCTAGGAATGATAAGAAAAGGTTGTATCCTTCACTTATGTGAACTTTGCAACAAAGTAGTATTATGTAACTTATTATCTTAATCGATATTGAATGTCGAAACAGTTGTATTAACTTCGTGACAAATTTTAATTATCTCCTGACCCTGTTTGATATATTGAAAATGAGATACACTCATCACGATGAAAGTCGAACCATGAATCAGCATAATATGAGTTGTTTGTATACACTTTTGTAGGGTGCGGATTCCAAAATATTATAATTCAGAATATTTTTCTTTGGTACAAATTTCAACTTTATGGATAGGGACAGTGCACTTTCATAGTATTTTATTTCATCTTCAATTGCAGACTTCCGCGGTTAGCTAATCTTGAAAATTCTTGTCTAACGGATGAATTCCGCGTCACAATTGCACGGAATCGACAACCATTATAAGTGGCATCTTCGGGGCAGATTTGAGGCTTGACTGAAACTGATTCTTCTGGGTTCTGTAGCGGTATTTATTATGGGAAAAAACCTTCACTCTACACAGTTCACTGCCTTTATTCCGGTGATTAACTCCGCTATGGGACCTGATCTTCCCGTTGTGTGATCATGTGCAAAGTGGTATTTTCGGATGGGTTTTCAAATGTTGGAAAAGTAATATCCTGAGTCACGGCTCAGATTATTTGGATGTTTTAGGATTTCTATCTCTTCAGGAACGTTTTACTGAAGTTTGGGTCTCGGGCTAGGATTTTAGTATGTTCGTGAAAGATTTGATGATTAGTGTCAAACTTGTGTTCTCCAAGTGCAGATAACAGATTGCTTTTGGGCAGGGTGATGGTAGGAAACTCCATTGAGGTGTGAGGTGTCACTCTGTCGACTAACTAATACATCTAGGAACAAGAGTGAACCTTTCGATTCAACTTCCATGGTAAAAAGGATATTGGCATGTAATTAATTTAAATGATTTAGGAAGGGAATAAGATTTCCGCGGTCATTTCTTCGACATATCTGAACCAACATTTTGGCTTGAGAACATATGAGTCAATAGCATCTTCCTCAAAAGTTTTCATGACGATATTAGCTATGACCTGAGAAAGTGGGGATCCCATGGCAGCTCCCGAGGACTGCTCGTAAAGCTTGCCAGTGTACAGAAAATATGTGAGAGACAGACAAAAATCAATTAACGGTAGTATGGAAAAGTAGTCTGGAATGGGATCATTGGTAAAGAGTGATTTGACATAGAAGCTGGGTCAACTTTTATCGTTCGGATGAGAAATTATGGAAAAGGTATCTGGAATGGGTGCAAGAGTGATTCGACGAAGAAGCTGACGAGCAAATCGCCCGGGTCAACTTTTAGCGTTTGGAGTTCTTCAACGAAATTTAAGGAATTTAGTATAAAACTGAATTACCTACAAGAAAAAATTTGAGAATAGATGATAGATGATAGATATCGAGAGCGTTTATGAGTAGGAGATCCGATAGTGCTGACAATTGGTCTTAAGGGAACTGAGGGCTTATGAATTTTAGGCAAACCATATGATTGGGGGCTTCTTGAACAATGAGGGATAAAAAATTCGTTATCTGGATCAGGAAGGGAAGAATGACGGATGATTTGTGGAAATCAACGTTCTATAGAGGGGTTGGGATTCCGAAGCCGAGCAATCAGTTCTACCTAAAGGTTCGTTTTTCCCCAAAATTATACCCACGACATCCATTATTTCCTCATATAAAGCTCCCCATCCCGCAGCAAATGAATTTCGTTTCGAAACTGTGAATATTGTTCGTCATTTCAACATTCCTAAATCAAATTGCCCAGAACTTTTAATCCAGGCTCTTATATCCCCCAAAAAAAATCAAGATCTAGCTATTTTGAAAGCTGATAGAGGAAACTCCTCTGTTTTCATGAATCTTTCAGATTATGACAACAAAATCCTGCAACATCTCCAAACTAAGTCCTATAAACTCCTTGGTCGGTAAAAATAATAAACGTTCAGTAAAATAAAAATAGTTAAATTAATAAATGATTAGTAAAATATGAAATAGTCGATAAAATTAATAATTGGCCCGTACAATTAATAAGCCGTTGGAAACATAATAAAGTGTCAATACGATTAATAATCGGCCAGTATACGAATTGATAGGCCGATTCACAAGTTGTAATCTGATTTTCGTTGTGGTAATATGACCACAAAGAACGCCGAAAGTTCTGGTCGTCCAATTGAGGTTACAACTCCAGAAATCGTCTATAAAATACATGGTATGATAGTGCACGAGATTGCGAAGGCTATGGTCATCTCAACCAAAAGGGTACGGAAAATTTTGCATACAAATATGAGGAAGCTTTTTGCCAGATATGTACCACCTTTGCTATCTGTTAAAAACAAGCGTTGGCGTGTGACAACTTCAGAGGAGTGCTTGGCGATGCTCAAGCGCGATAAGAAGACCTTTTTGCTCCATTTCTTAACCGTGGATGAAACATGGATCCATCACAATACACCAGAGACCAAAGAACAATCGAAACAGTGAACTTCTCCTGGCGAATCTAAGCCCAAAAAGGCCAAAAGAGGTTTGACTACAACGATGAGGTCATCGCTGAAACAAACACCTATTTTGAAGAATTTCCGAAATCATATTATTTGGAAGTGATCGAAAAATCAAAAAAACGTTGGACAAAGTGTATCAGGCTACAAGGAAATTATGTTTAGACATAAAATAAGTTTTGACAAAATAAATCATCTCTTGTTTTATTTTTCAGGGACTTTGCACCTTGCTTTCGTAGATCGATTCACAAAGACTAAAAATGGATATTTTCGCGGAAATGCGGAATTTTGTTTTCTTGCATATCTATAATAACTACTTGGTTACTAATACTGAGGAAAATAAAAGGCGAAAAGCAAAAATCGGAAATAATACTAGTTATACAATAGATAATAGATTTGTGTAACGAATTTAATTGAAACATCGAATAAACCTGATATTACTCAATTTCTAAATTGATTTTCTCATAATCTTTCAAATAAAACTGTTTTTGACTTTCAAACAGTTCTACAAGACTGTTGATAAACTTCTGGTGCACATCATCAATTTGTTCTTGGGTGGGATTCTCGATTTTTTCTACGTCCAACGGTTTTCCAACTGAAATGAATTCGAAAGAATTATTAGAAACGGTTTTTCCATTTACCTATAGTTATTGTAAGTTTATAGTCAGGGATTTCATGAAAATTTCAAGGAAATTATAATATTCCAATATCTTCGGTGAAAACGAGGTGATTAGATCGACAACGATTTTGAATCTCCAGGTTAAGCATTGACAACACGTCTGTTAGTTTTAGACAGTGGAACGATCAAGACGTTGAAGTAGGAAATGTTTGAAGACCAAAGGTGTTCAGCACCATCCGTCGGGAAGCAGATGTACCACTGAGAATGTTATTCACATGCCACACATAGGTAAAACAAGTATCGCGATTTTAAGAATCAACGAGGAAACAGTTGGAAATACAACCCCCCCGAGACAATGCAGTTTTATCAATTTGTGGCATTGAGAATAACATTCTCCCGCTTTCCGGCAGATGGTGTTGGATTATCTTGTTCCTCCAAGTATTTCCTAACGTAATAGTTATACCTAGGTCGGAATGATTGTGCTGTGACTTCATCATCTGGCTCGTTCTACTGATGAGGTCATGTGAGGAGCAAAATAACTGTCTGGAACTGATAGACGTGTTGTCTGTTCAACCTAGAGAATCAAAAACTTCGCATATCGTATGCGTTTAACCCGAAATGTGTTTGTAAGTTGATTGGAGATTCATACTACATCTTTTTCGTTCTATTGAATACAAATTCTCGTTAATATAACATAACATTTCGAGTTTAAATTATCGTGATAGATTGAGATAATTTTTTTCAATTGGATTTCGTCACTGTAGATTCCGTGTAATAGAAAAAGGAACCGATGAACGCCATCTTTATACCGTCTTACTGCTTATGAGTTTGATGAATATAAGAATACCAACTCTATATCGTTTCAGTTCTTCATAATTAATAATGATTTTTGACCCAAGTATGCATAGGTATACTGAGTGGTATGGGGTCGACTCCAACGGAGGCCCTTGAAGCTCTCGCCGGATTACCACCTCAACACTTGTACATAAAAACTGAGGCCATGAGAACGACGTATAGGATAAAGTGCCTAGGTCACTGCACCGAAATGCACTAATCTCGTGGATACTCAGCGATTTCAAGTGAGGCAATCACTAAATGTCCCATACTAGAAATGAAGCAAGATAGCTATATGTCTCACTTTTCCCAAAATCGTCATCCTGGATAGAGGAGATTGGAGTAACGAAACTCTCACCCTATTGCCACCAGGTGGGTTCGTATGGCTCACACATGGGTCCAAGGTAGGTCAGGCTCAGGCTTCTGAGACTAAAAAGGCTCTTACTACAAGGCTTTCCAGGCAGAACACTACGCAATTTTGATTTGGAAAACCTGCGAACAAACTATATAAATATGCGCATGTATATTTGCACAGGCACCCGATTGACTCTGGGAGCACTCAATTCAAACAGAGTCACTTCAAGGCTGGTCAAAAAATGCATAGATACACTAGCTGAACTAGCCAGGCGAAATGAACATCAAATCATCTGGGTCCCTGGACACAATGGAGTTGAAAGGAATGAAATGACCGACTTTCTGGCCAGGCAAGGGTCGTCCGGCACCACTATAGAACCTGGGCCACTGATCGCTTTATCAGCTTGCGGGGGCGGGGGTCTAACCCTTCTGAGCCAACTGAACAAAAAGTAGTCTGAACTGTGGCGAGAATCACCACGTATGAGGCAGACCAAGCTCTCCATCAAAGAACCTATGCTTATGCTCTCAAAGAAACTCCTTTCTCTGAACAGAAGGGACGTCGGAGTGATGACTGGAATCTTAACCGGTCACTATCGTCTTAACAACCACCCTCATGCTATGGACATCGCAGATGATGCTATATGTAGGAAATGCAGAGAGGCGAAAGAAACGGCCTCTCACAACCTGTTGGAATACCTTGCATTGGCATCCCTCAGACACCACCACTTCCTTGATTTAAAACTGCTCCCAGAAGAACTTATGGAAGCCTGCATTGTCAATATTCTAGGTGTCTGGAGAGCCACAAACCACGGGGTGCACAATGGGACCAATTAAGTGACCTGAGTTCATTTGGGGGCTAAGCCTCCTCTCATCAAAAGATGATTATGATGATGATGATGAGCCAGGTACGGATTATATATTAATTCTCGATAAATAGGTCAGACTAACACAGGATCCCATTTTAGACAGTGATTATCTTAGATACTTCTTCTGATGATGGTCGTGAGACTGAAACGTACGTTAAGACGAAAATGGTAAACATTTGTTATTGTGACCTATTTGGCAAGAATTTATATGCAGCTTCATGACCCAATTTTAACTGCTTATAATGCAGCTCCTACTGATGAGTATCGAATCGATGATTTCTCGAACCATCCAAATTATTCCTCATCGATTATATCCATTGTATCATGCAGAATAGCTACTCAAAAAGTACTGTTACTGCGCCTCCTTGTCTATTTTTCTAATTACCCATACAGATTGATGAAAACACAAAATATCTATTTTGGGACATTCCATGCCAAGTGCCAAGCATGTTGCCCTTCATATTTTTATATTTGGTCATATTAATTTTCAAGAATCCTACCAATGTTAGTAATGACTTCCTGAAGTTTAAGACAAATCCTGCCAGTTTGTTTTGTACAGGGTGTTGAAATTTTTCGAATGATGTCGGTAAGATTATTTATTTTATTTTTTGTTATTTTATGCATTAACCTACAGAAATACGAATGCAGGTAGATTGAACAGAAATTTTGTCGTATTTTGAGAAAATGTTATCGCGCTAGCTGTCAGAATAGTTGGGAACCTTGAAAATGACCTTCAAATCACAAAAACTGCCATAGTGAAAATGTGCCACGAATCGATTTTCCGTTTCTTGGGTTCTAACTGTTGTTTAAAGTGTCTAGTATAATCTGTGAAAAAATTAAAGTACGCTAACTTCCTACCAGAATTTATTTCTCTGTCGAATGGCTTAGTTGTGGTACTCTCCACCTAGCGAGGTCTTTTCTGATGCCTAGAACCTACAGACTATCAAGAAAATTTCCCATACCTATTTCCCCTCCCAATATTCCAGTGGTCTCCCCTCGTGTAGTCTTAATATAAAACAAAATTGTTACTGAATGATCAAGATTGTTTCTCACCAATGACATTTATCGGACTTCGACGTGGAATGAACCCAAAACTGTATTGGAAAAAACCTCTCCCATTTACCACCACAAAACCCACTCCAAACCATTTCTTAAATATGTTTTGAATCTTTTTCAATATGGATCCTTCTTCCCCTTTCACTTGTGTATAAAGATCAATTTCACCAAAGGAGAATACAGGCACCAAAGGAGAACCGTTCTGCAAGGCAAGTCTCACGAAACCTTTTCGCTTCTTCAAAACAATTTTATATTGATTGTTCATGATATTGAAGGCTTCGGCAGCCCCGCCAACCGTCAGTACTACGATATGTCCACCTTCTGGTTTCCCTAGAATGTAGTTAATGGAATTTGCAGATGCCGGGCGGAGAGCTACTGCCTGATATAACTCCCTGACAAATGGCGCAAGAAAATGGAAGTCCAACGTACACAAGTGGGGTGTGTGATGAGGGAAATGATTGTGACAACCTGCTGCATCGGATAAGAAACTCCCGAACACTCCATTAGCCAATAAACCATGAGGAAAACTGCAGAACAAATAATTTCTCTTGGGTTCAAGATCCACCAAAGACGAACGCTCTAGTTTAATCGGGAAATATGATATAAAATATTCAAACCATTTCCATTTCCTAACCCATGCTGAGCGTCGTCCATCTCTCTCAGAATTATTTTTGTCGATCACAATAATCCATATAACATAAAGAATCATTATCCACCATAACTGGGTGTAAAATATCAAGTAAATGCAGAATATTACTCCAATTGGGCTTCCAAAAACCATTAAACCTACGGCTGCTGCAACTGCTAATGTTTGTAGTCTCCTTTCCAAGGGAACATTTAAAGGTGCAAATCTTATCCCCAGTAGATTCATCTGTGAAAGAAGTTTATAATTTATGAATATTGTTTATTTATTCATTAACGACATATAAAAATGACATTCTATAGTTAAGATATTGTACTTTGTGAGAGTTACTTTATAAAAATAAACTTATACAATGTGCATACAATTCCAAGTTATTCACCTGAAAGCATCAATATCATCGTATTCGTTAACCAACCTAGCCATTCTAGATATAGGTGAATTGACCTCATAATTGGTTCCATGAAAAGCGTTATGAGACAAATCGAAATTTCTAAATCTCCTTGATCAAGTAAAGAAGAGCAGTCAGTGGTACCGTTTAAAATATTATGCAACAGACACAAATCGGCATGATAGCTACGACTTTCCAGCGTTTCAAGATTTAAAACCGACCTCATAAAAGTCGCAGAGTAGTCAAGAGAAGATATGACCATTTTAAACGAAACATAACGTAAAAATCGACTTTGCACTAGCTCTATCCCACGTGAATGCACGTCATAATGAGGAGACCATACCGGAGAACAGTATTCGAATATGCTTCTAACCAATGCAATATATAGATATTTGAGAGCATTTAGATCATTAAAATCCCGAGTATTCCGAATAATGAAACTCATTATCTTCATGCCCTTGTTCGTAACCATACCATAGTGTTGCACAAAACTCAAATGCTCATCTAATGGCACACCCAAATCGTCAAATACATCGACAGTGCTCAGCAGAAGACCGTGAACTACAAGGAAATCCATGCAGTGACCTACCAAACGCTACACTCTTACATTTACCAATAATAAATTCTATCCGATTATCATGACACCACGCAGATAGTCTAATTGAGTCGGACTGTGATAGTTTGCAATCAGACTCAGAATCAACATGTCTAAAAACTTTCAAATCATCGGCGTACAGCAAAAATTTACTGTTGATGAAAACCTCAGATAGAGCATTCTTAAACAAGATGAAAAGAAGTGGTCCCAAGTGGCTACCCTGTGAAACTCCCAAAGACACGGTGATATCCTTAGAGAAATAACCCTTCACACATATGACTTGGAATCTTCCTACCAGATTCAACCAATTTAGTAGACTAAGAGCACTCAGATTTTAATCAACAAGGTATGTGAGACCCGATCGAAAGCTTTTCTGAAATCTGTGTATACTCAGTGTTGTTAAAACTCTCGTTTAATTTATATAAAAAGTAAGGTACCTGACAGACACCTTTATTTTTATCATCGAATCAACCTTAACTCACATATTGTATCAATCCTAAACCAATTTTATCACTAATGAGTAAGAAGTAATCACTGTTATCCACTTCAAATACTATAATGAACAGAGGGCCTTTGCTACCAAGTAGCCATCATCAGAGTGAAGTAACTAAGAAAACAAAATGTGCCTGTTTAAATACTATTTGAAATTCAAGGGATTGCCCGCAGCGGGAGATGAATCTAAACTTGCTTTTTCGTTCATACACTTCCATCTACTCTAGAATTTTTGAAAGTGATAACTGATTTTTCACTTTTATTTTTCTTTATATAGACAAAATGTTCTTGATACCGAATTAGAATATTTCTTCCAGTTTGACCTACCCACATACCATTTTGAATATGACTCAATCAATTTTGTGATGTCTCCATTTTCGTTGAAGTCGGTAATGTTATCAAAAGTATTGCCTGAACCGTTTCTTTGACTTGTTCTCACGTGTATAAACGGGTTTTATTACAAATTTGAAAAATAAATTATAGGATTTATTAATAAAGAATTTTCGCAATGCTGATACATAATATAATATGTTGTAACATATAACTAAAATATAGAATTTGAATGGAGCTGTCCGTTACTTTGTGATTTTTCATTTGTACAGATAAAAACAAAAAATTTTACTTGGTTAAATATTACTTTATTTAAAAGAAATTTGATTGCAATTTCGAACTTTACAGTTCATTATCAAAACATACAACGAGAAAACACTGAAACATCATAGTAGGTATATGAAATTTACAATGAAGTGAATCAATTCTAAGAATTAATGGCACACATAGCTACTAAGATTAATTGTGTTGAAACAGTAAACACAAAGGGTTAAACTGTCGGTAATTACATTCTAAGGATTGTATTACGTGAAATTTTACAGGGTCAACAAAGTGGAATTTCCTAAATCTAGTTTCTTGTTAAGTAGATTATTTGAAGAATTATTGTGTTTAGATTCTAATAGATTACGTTTTCTACCCTTCGTTATTGTTTGTATAATGTTAAGGTTTTCTAGTGGAGGAAAACGGTGTTCGGTTTCTTTAAAGGGGTTTGAGAAATTTGAATTTCTTTTATTTAATTGAAATGACTTAAAATGTTCCTTATATCTAACTTCAAACGATCTGCAGACCTGCACACAGTTTACTCTGATAGCCAAAAGGTCCTCAGTACTTTAATGGTATTTTTAATTGATGAGAGTGATTATTTCTTAATAACAGTGTTTCCTAATCAACTTAAGCAACAGCGACGTTATTCTTATGGATGTAACATTCAATTATTGTCGGAAATTTTTTGTCCAGATGCACACATCAGTGCATATTTACAAAAACGACGTTTACATACTGTTATTATTTTGACTTTTGCCAAATAAGACACAAAAACTCACTATAGTGCCTTTTACATCATATTTTGCTGACAAGTCAAGAAAACGGGCTGACTTTTCGACCACAGTCAATTGTTCTTCGATTTTGAGTTTTGAGCTAGCTGCTCAATTAAAGAAACTGTTTCATCGGAAATCATAGGATGCGGATTTCATTCGGGGCCAGCATGGTGGCGTGAAATACAAAATTTGGGCCTGTTAATGAAATATAAAAGCAACATAGAGATCGAAAAATGGTTGAAGCAGATCTTGGCTTCAACATATCTTCATACACAGACCGTAGTAGACGTGTTTATTTTCGAATTATGTGCCGATATGCCAGCCGATCACAAATTACAACAATTTTGCGACTACATGGTAGACAACTACATTGGCAACACCGTAAAATTTCGTCCACACATTTGAGCTGCAAATACAGAAAGTTTGCAGAGAACTACAAATGCGTGTGAGAGTTTTCATAATAAAATTACACTGACATATATAATTCTCGTACGCTTCGGTCTCCCGACCATCATCAGGAAATGTATCAATATCTGAAACGGGATTTCTTAAGACATCATAAAGCGCCTTATCGCACCAATTTCAATTTAAAATGCTCACGTCGCCGAAACGAACAGAAACACGAGTAATCGAAATTGTAACACATTAATGTCTTAAATATATGAATCAATAATCCACTGCTTAGCAATTTTCTTATAAAATTCGAAGTTATTTCAAAGCACCGTTTGAAATACTACTGAAACCAAAAATATAACCAAAATGGTGAACAATATTTTGGACAAATTCTGGCACAGCAACGGGAACACCTATTTCAGCTACTATTGCTAACATAGAAGAGGAATATGTAATAATATCATTAGATTTTCAGCCCGTATTCTTCAAACGGTATGTAGATGATTGCCTAATGTGTGTTCCCAAATGTTCAATGTACTTACTTCAATTTACTTGTGAAATAGAAGTGAACGAAAAGATACATTCCCTAGATATGAACATTAGGCATGAGTCAGATGGAAAAATAAAACTTCGTGGTTTACTGAAGAAGTTTGGTCTCAACGATATCTTCACTTCAATTCAGTTGCACCAACAAGTTATAAGAGATAAACAAACCCACACAGTATACTAATCAAACTGTTTAGATTGCGATGAGACTTATACAGGAATCTCTGGACAATATTTACGAAAAAGAATGAGCGGCGATAAGTAAAGTACTAGAAACAAAAACTTAGAAAATTTCATCGCTCTTGCCGAACATGGTTTTGATTATAACCATCAATTTGATCATAATAATGTTGATATTTCAACCAAAGAAACCAATTTTTATAAAAGATCTATTCTGGAGATGATTCACATAAAACGTGACTACAAGTCTGTAAATCATCAAGTCAGATTCATATTAATTTAATCAATTGAAGCCCTTGCAAGTTCCTACATGCGTCTTTATAATGTTATAAGTATATTTTAGGTAGAATGCTCAAGTAGTGATATTTCTAACAAGGTCTGATAACCTTTTTCTATTATCTCATAAATCTTCAACATCTGGTTCGAAAGTGGATACTTGAGCGTTATATTTTTTGGTTTCAGTCGTATTCCAAACGGTGCTTTGAAATGATTTCGGATTTTATAAGAAACTTGCTAAACAGTGGAATCTTCATTCATATACTCAAAACGCATGTTACAATTTCGATTTGGACATTCTGCTGATGGCCGTGAGACCGAAACGTACGAAAAGACAAAAATAATAAGTATATGTGTTAGTGTGACCTATTTCTCGAGAATTTATATATAATTCATTACTGGGTCAAGAATCATTATTAATAAATTTAATAATTATTGAACTAATTTTCACCCAAACTTATTTCAATATCTCGATGTTATAAAAATAATTCAAATTGATGTATATTGCCTTTTAAATTATTTAGAAAATAATGAATGTAGGAAAATATCAAATCACAAACAACTTAGCCTTCTTTGAATTCAAAATTTATCAGTAAGAAAATAGGTAAATTGAAATTAAAGACTATTTGAAATATTTAATTTACAGAATTAATAAATTCGTCTTTTTATGATCTTAAATCAACAACCAAAAATAATAGACAATTTTGTTAAACACTCTGTATATGGTGAAGTTTTATATACAGTAAGTAAAAAGAGTATCTGATTTCATGTGTACTTTAGGGTCTATGGCTAATGACCATCTGAGTTCGTGTTGGATTAAAAATTTAACTGTTATACTACCGTCGGAGTTATGGTTCATCGATAAATATATCTGGACTTACCTTACATTTATCCGATGTTCATAAACCAATAATTGATGAATGGAAGACTTCGTAAATTTGAAATGAAATCTCATCAAATAAGGGTGATGTTATAAATTATACTAATATACTCAGTATGCACCAGAATTGAATTGATTATTCATGTACATAATCAAATGTTTATAAAAACAAACTAGACTACCTAACCAGCTGACCTTCTCTGCAAAAAAATATGCAGGATAGAATCACTGGATTTGTCTTTATTTATACTTTTGAAATCCTCGATGAAGGAATCATTTGGTTACATATCATATATGCGTATTTTGTTGATTTGCTTTTTTTGTCAGTATAACTGTTTATCCAATTTTTCAAATTGAAGATTCTCTTGAAACAAGCCTAAGTTTACCCAGGCTCTTCATACTTTTTCCGTATATAGAAAGTTGATTTTGCTCCCTCTATTGAGAGTAAAATAATATAGTACTTTTCCCCCCTGGGGAGAAAAGTAAAGCTACCAGTACATGCCCCAACAATGTCAAATATAAGCACAAGCTGAAAAAGGGAAATATGCTGAATCTTTCCACAATTTCTAATAAGATGATGTTAGGTACAACTATTCCTATGAAATCTGCTATAACCATGCTCGAGATCACCACCAACAGCACCCTCTGATGGGACGATCATGTGCGGTTCATTGCGAAAACCGCTTCACAAAAACTTGGTTTTCCATTCCGGGCCAAGAGCTACTTTACATCCCAGCAGCTTCTCAAAATCTACAAAACACAGATACGACCTGTCCTGGAGTACTACTGTTCAGATGTTCGACTCCCAAACACACGCTTAAACTCTTGGATTTTATCCATAAAAGAGCTATTCGTTTGATTGAGGTGGGAGATCTCTCCCTTTTCTGTAGATATTTCCATGGTCGGTGTTCATCATAAATCTCGTCTGTTGATCCACCACGAGAGATTCCAGATAGGCGGACTAGATTAGTTCAAACTGGTCACCCCTTCATTGTCAAGCTCGAAACCTGCCGAACTTCTTCCTGTCGAAGTTGTGGATCCCTTTGCATGTAACCTCCAAATCTTCTAGAAAAATCCGAATGTCTATTTCCCAACATTCCGCCGCTGGCTTAGACGATGTTCTTCGACCGTTTTAGGTTCCGCTCTCGTGTCACCAAAGTATATTAAAAAAATAAATGTTCCCTTGTAAAAGTATTAGCTTTCATGGCATTCTATCTAGCAGCTTTTCATTCTAAAAAAGCTGCTAATTTAGGATACTCAATTTCAATATTGTCTTTAATTTAAGGAAATCGTGTTTGCTTCCTCCAGAATATCTTCACTTTCGAACTTCAAGATTACAAAATTTCATTAGACTTTTTGGGAGTTTATTTATTATAAACAGAAAACAACCTTAGTAACGCCCCCATCTACTATTTTGTTAACAGTATTCATATAATGACATCTTGAAATATTTACAAAAGAAAATAATAATGGAATTGATGTAGAATGTAGTAAAAGGTCGTAGAAAAAAAGTATGTGTATTACTCTGGACTAAAGTGCCATTCTGATCCAACTATCCGCGGGAAGAAATGATGCCCTTAGCTCCCTTGTTATACAAATAGCTATTGTTATCATGACAAATATCGGATATCTATATATTATATTTATATGGAAACCAACATTGTTAAAAGAAGGACAGCGAGAAGATATTCTAGGTACTTACTATCTAATAAATAACAACTGCAGTCAATAATAGTATTTATCAATCATGGTGGGATATTGCTCTCTGCATTTTATTCTCAGCGTAATGGTCTAATAATAATTAAAAGTCGTAATATTGAATTTCTAAATGAGCGAAGCATAGTCCAGTTTCTGTCTAACGACTATTTTGAATAATATCTGGACTATCTGACTATCTCTAAATTGTGGAAATATTTGGAATGTCTAAGTATAAAACCCAAAGTTCTGTTTGCTTTACCCACATATCACATTTATGTAGATTGAAAGTGAACTAATGATGCCTAAATCCTACACTGTAGTTCTACGGGTAATAAGTCTTGAACCAAAAAGTAATAGAAGGAAATAGCATCGATTTTACACAACACTTAATAATATTTAGGTCCAATATATTGTTGGTGCACCAATAAAATATATTATTCAGATAATTTTGTAGTGCATAGCAGTCATCTATGGTCTGTATTTCCAAAAAGATGCTGAAATCATCGGAAAATATTAATTTGAAGCAAATGATTGATGCATAAAAAAATAGTTAAGGATGGTTTGAACCCTGAGATGCAACAAATTCAACGATAAATGTATTCGATCTCTTTCCATGATATTGCTAGAACTGTTGTTGAGGTTTGAACAAAAAACCCACATTTTAAAACTTCCTAAGAGGACAAAATACAATTTCATGTGATTTCTGAATATGAAACAGGTAGTGTAGGTATTTAATAACATACTGATGTTCTTGGACTTAGTAAAAAATTGCACAGATAACATTGCACTTCAATCGATGATAAACATCATTAAGTATAATCTTCCAATTATAATTCTCTTCAATGAGGTAAACTTGCCTTCATAACAGCTACTCCATTTATCATGCAATCAATAGTGTCGAATAAGAATTGTTGCAAAACATCCAAATCAAGCGATTCGTCTGAAAGTATTGGGGAAAACTTCACTTTCCATAGATGAGAGACAATTTTCAGCAAATCTATTCATGGTCTTCGGATACTTATTCTACATTTTCCGCAGAAATCTATTTTCGATTAGTTGAATAGATTAACAGCAAAGGAAAGCACCAGATATAGATGGATCAACAAACATGGTCGTTGGTCCTGAACGGAACACAATAGGAGCTGGTTGAATTCTTTTCTTGACGCGCAATTTCGAAAAGATGATTGATGTTGTTCTATTGAGCTCAAGATTTGTGTTGATGCGTTTTAAAAATAACCATAGAGACAGACGTCACATCCGTCCGTATTCTACTGAATAATAAATTGATCCATAATCTATCGAGATGTTACGTTTCATCAGGACAAAACTAACTTTCGTAATATCAGTGATTATTAAATTGTCATATAATATTTCGGATATGGTTTTGAATTTGAGTTCTATCTCAATATAATGCACCAGGAATAAAGAATATTATGCAGTCTTCATCACAAATTATAAAGCTCTAGTAAAAAATATCTGTTATGATTTTTAGAATTAAAGAGAACGCGAATTTATTTCTATTGCACAACTCAACTCAGTCTCGGCCAATACACTTATATGAACTAATTTATTTTATTATTTAATTAATTATGTACATTTTCAGAAGTTAATACGATTGAATACAATCAGAAACTCCAAGATACTTCTCACTTTCGAGTGATACTAGTGAAGTGAATAAAGCATTCTAATAATTTTTTATTTTTCATCATAACAAAGCAACAAGATAAGATGTCAATCACTTTAACCTTCAAAACTTGAATTATCAACGTTAATTATCACCTCCACATTCATAGAACTCGAATCATCAATATTAATTGTTATTGACTGAACTTCAAGTCATAAATATATTTTTAGATATTTTGCTAATTGTTGATAACATCACCCAGTATGTCCAATACAATGAGGGGACAGGTAGCTCAGTGGTAGAAGCATCGATCTTCTAATCACTCTAGCTTTCGATCGCGATTTCGAATCTCAGCGCCGGGGACCCGAGAAAGAGGTGAGGCAAGAGATAATAGGCCGTTAGGCCTAAGTGTCATCGAGACTGTCCTGGTTGCAGAATCGAATCCACACGAGGTGGAGTGTTTATTAGTGGGTATATCTGAGGTGATTAAACTCCGACACTACCTTATGTGATGTTACAGGCCCATAAACATTTAAACTTCATGTCCATGTTGTCGAAACGATTTATCAATTACATATACCCAATAATTCAGGTTTGGTCATTTTTCGATCAGAGCTTATATTATTATTTTTTATCCAATCAACAATATCACCTTTTTTCGAAGAAGTTCAAGGCTCCTTCTCTAAGACAATATTATGGTACGATGCATTATCCATAACAATAAGTGAAGGCTCTTCTAAATTTGGTATTAACTTGTCTTTCACTCATTTCTTGAATATTATGCCATTAATTACTCCATGATAATGAATAGTTTTAGATTTTGATGTAAATAACAAACTGGCTACTTCCACAAATCCATTAGAAAATTCTGCATGTACTTCAATGAAGCGTTTCCCATCATAACCTTCAGGCTTACGATCATTTTTAACGCTTGAGTCTTGCCAAGATTTCTTCTTAGTAAATTCATGTTTCATCCAGGAAAATTACTTGTCTTGAAGTTTCAAGAATTGTATTTTCAATGTAATTTTTCATGAATGAAGCTCTACTAGAGGCTATACGAGGGCAAGATGAAAAGTCCCTGAAAACTGCATTAAGAAATGATTTATTTGGTAAAAACTTTTTACCCGGATACACTTCGTCCAACGAGTTTCTAATTTTTCGATCCCAAATAATACGATTTCGGCAATCCTCCAAAATGTGCGTTTGTTTGAGCCATGACCTCATCGTTGGAGCCAAATCTCTGTCCGCCGAGCCATGTCTTCAAGTTTGGAAACATAAAAATTCCAGGGGGGTAAATCTGGAGAATATGGTGGATGGCCAACCGAATCGTAGCGCAATTCATACAATTTTGCCATTGCGACTGCCGACCTGTGCTCCAGTGAGTTGCCCTGGTGGAAGAGCACTTTTTTCTTTGCCAAATGCGGTCGATTTCGCTTCAAATGCGGCCGCTTTCGCTTCGTGAAAATTACCAAATATTTCCGATCATCCGTCCATTGAATGAATTTTTCCGGGAAAAAGTCCTAGGATTCATGTTCAACAAATCAAAAAACCTGCTGGAACCTATTTTGGAGACCTAATTTCATTGTTTGATGAATTAAAAATTATCTTAAAAATGTGGTTGAAAACAGGGTTAATTTATGATATAGCGGTGAATAGGGAGAGATTGGAGAGTCGCTCAGTAATCACTAATGACCTTCATGATCCATATAGCATTATGCGAAAATAATTTTTCCGATTCCACTTACTGCAAAAAATTCAGATATTCGGCCTTTTTTCCCCAACTTACAGACTGGACTATTATTTGCATAAGATAATACGTTACTAGTATGTCTTTGATATCTATGAATTGATGATGTGTGGGCAATCGTTCGCCAGTTCGACTGTATTCATGAATGAAGGAAAACAGCGCTTGAAAGTAAGACGCAAAACCACACCAGTATGTGAGAGCGTTGAATCACGAACATGAAGAAAAACAATAGATATTTTATTTAAATAACGAAAATATTGCACAACATAATATTTATACATACAAGTTCACTCAAAAAGTATTTTAACATTACAATTTAAAATAGTTTATATAATCTCTAAGTGGGTATTCTCATGATCTTCCAGGTAATACTGTTTTTGATTTTCAAACATGTCCACAAGGCTTTGTACGAATTTCTGGTGTGTTGCGTCCACTTGTTCCTTTGTCGGATTCTCCGTTTTCTCTATATCGATTGGTTTTCCAACTGCAAATGAATAGATTATAGTTTATATTGGTTATCACGAGTAGTACCATATGGAAGACTGTCAATTTTGAGAGAATATTGAATCAGTTGATATTGCATAGAGTACGTTCAATTTGATTGGATAGAATTAATATCAACAACAGTGGTAAGACAACCCTAGATCGACCAATGACAAGATGATCCAACAGTTTTGGGTAGCCATTTCGCAGTCTTACGGCTGATCAATAGAACGAGCAGGTTGTGCTGCCACTGATCAGCCGCAACAAACAAAGTTCGTAAGTGAGAGGGGACGGCGGCGGGTGAAGTGGTGTTGCTGAATTGTTCATTGTAGATAATATTTGTAAGTTTAATTATTTACACGATGTAAGGCTATTGGGAAATTAGGTCTTCAGATACAAAAATAAAATGAAGGAAATATGGCCCTGTCCTTGTCATTATGAAGGGCTGTCACAATATACGGAAGTCACCGTAGAATCTTGGAGATCCCAATAATTATGGTGGATTCCTTATATGGCACTCTATAGCTATTACCAATAATTCACTAGGTAATCGCGAAATTACTTAATGAGAACACCCTGCAGAGTTGTTGGAACATATTTACAAACTGATGAGTATCCTCCGATAAAATGTATGTCAACGCTGGTGTTCCACAGGGACCTGTCTTGGCACCAACTTTTTTTCTGCTCCATATCATCAATCTGCTGAAAGTGACCACCTGTCCCGTCCACAGCTTTGCAGATGATGGTACAATTCATACCGCTTCCTTATCTAGAGCCCCTATCCTATCCAATGAAGCTAGAGGAGCGCAATTAATGGAGATCTTGCAAAGATTTTGAAATGGGAATCTGATAATCGCGTAGAGTTTAATACAATCAAAACTCAAGATTGCGTCTTCTCCAGGAAGGCGGATCCCACAATCCCTAATATGATGATGTCAGGTGCAATTATTCCTATGAAATCTTCTATAAAAATGTTCAGGATCACCACCAACAACACCCTCTCATGGAATGATCATTTTGCCAGTCATTCATAATTTAGGAGCTCTCTAGGTATAGGATGAGCTCAATGTTGCTTTTTCCATCACTTTAGAGATTACAAATAATAGTGCGATGGGTCTATAAGTTTTGGGAAGGGTCTTCTTTTGATTATACTCTCTTTCTGGAAGGAAACATACAGCTGGAAGGAAACACACCAAGTTTTTTTGAAAGGGTAAACAACCTGCAGAATACTGGTGTTAATCCAGGCGTACATTCCTTGAAAACGACAAGTGGAATTCCGTCTGGCCCCATAGACTTTTTGGTCTTGATATCAAGCACAATACACCTATTTGTGCGCTGACGAAAGATGATTTCAGGCATTTGACTATAGATTACCGCAATATTAGGAGGATCTTTCCCTTGTGGATCCAAAGTGGAATTTGCTGGAAATGTATAAGCGAAAAGGCAATTCATTAATTCAGATTTATTTCCAGCGGGGGGTAGTCCCTTGTTTGCCTTATAAACCCCAAATGGTATTCAAACAAGTACATTTTGTTTTCAAATTTAGTTTATTAAGATGAGGTACTTGGTAGCTGGATAAGTCCTTAGTACTTTAATAGTATTTTTAGTGGATGAGGGTTATTATTTTGTATCCACGATTGTGAACTCATTTGGGTATTAGTAAAGACATGTGACATATCAATCTGCATCAAATCAAACTCAATTGATTCAATGGTATAGAAAAAAAAATTAAGCAATAACATAAATACTTACCGACTACAGATATGGGATACCGGTTTGGGATCAAACCAAATGTGTATTGGAAAATACCTCTCCCTATTGGAAATATTGGTGCTATACCAATCCATTCTCTCAATTTTTCTTGAAACTGCTTCAACTTAGAGTTATCACCATTATCGATTTGCGTGTAGAGACTTGTTTCGCCAAAGGAAAACACCGGCACCAACGCTGCTCCGTTCTTCAATGCCAATTTCACGAACCCTTTCCGGTTTTTCAAAACGAGTTTGTACATACCAGGTTTACAATAATATGCTTCGGCGGCTCCTCCCACCATCAAGACAGCTACATTTCCGCCTTCAGGTTTTCCCAGAACATAATTTAGCGATTCTGCGGACGATGAACAAAACCCAAGAGCGAAGAGAAATTCTCGGAAGAATGGGAAATAGAAATGTTGAGCCAACGTACATATGTAACGTTTGTGTTCGGGGAAACAGTTCTGAAAACCAGCCGCGTTAGTATTGAAGGCTACGAAACTTCCCATCGGTATCATACCATGGGGAAAGCCGCAGAATAGATAGTTTCGTTTTGGATCCAAATTCACGAAAGGTAACCGTTGCAGTTGTATCGGGAAATAATTCTTGAAATACTCCCAAAACCAGCCACTTTGCAACCATTCTCTGGGACGTCCACCTTGCTCACAAGTATTCCTGTCGATCACAAACATCCACGCCAAGTACAAAATTGTTATCCACCACAATCTTGTGTATAGTATGAGGTAAAGGGGAATTAATATTGCGAATATTTCTCCTACGGCCAGTATGGTCACCAACGTTGCAGCCGCTAACGTTTGCAGTCTCCTCTCGAACGGCACATTGAGGGGCGCAAATTTTATTCCCAGCAATGGCATCTATGAAAATAATAAATAGTGTTATACGACTCTTCATCTAACTGTTCCAATTTTGCATCCACGTGAGTAACTTAGTACTATAAATCAATAACTCATTCTGCAGATGTGGATGGTAGTGAAATTGTGAATATATACTACTTATACAGGTATTCTACTATAAACTTGTTCTCATTTCATTACTCAATTTGATTTATACGTAGTTGATGCCGAAACTCTAAATTTATTCATCTTCTGTGTCGTTTTTTAGCAAGTTCCTATATTTTAAGACATAAAACTTACAATCCTAATGAAAAAATTCTTACTCTTACCCCTAATATCAAAAAAATCAATAATTAACCTAATAGGGGGAATAAATTAATCTTAAAATATCTTAAAAAATTATGAAAATCATGATTGTTGCTTTATAATTGGAAATACTGGGATATTTTAGAGCATTATCGTAATTTTCTACATTGAGACTCGTTTCTTATTTCGATCATATCTTCTTTGCAATGAACTCAAAAATATTCCAAAAAATCGTTTTGTTAAAATTTTGATCCTCTTTAAGGTCAGGTAGGTCAAAACCATACGGAGGTTGTCAGTTTTTCTATAATTCATCTTGAATGTGTAAATTAAAGAAAAGCATCAAGAGGTAACTCAAAACAAATTTTTTGTCGAAAAATCTTGGTTTCCGGATGGATTCCGCGTCACAATAGCATGACTTGTTGCCGACGTTTCGGCAACCATTACAGGTGGCATCTTCAGGGCAGGCTTGAGGCTTGAGCTGAAACTGATTCTACTGGTTACTGTAGCTGTATTTATTGTAGGAAAAATCCTTCACGCTACACAGGTCACTGCTTTTATTTTGGTGGTTAACTCCGTTCCGGCACCTGACCCTGCCGCTGTGTGATCATGTGGGAAGTAGAATTGTCGAGGATTGTTTTCCAAATGTTGGGAAGGTAATATCCTGAGTCACGGTTTAGATTATTCGGATGTTTTAGGATTTCAATAGCTTCAAGGATTTTTCGTTGATAGAAGTTTGGGGATCGGGCTAGGCTTTTAGAATTTTCGAAAAGAAATTGATGATTAGTGTCAAACTTGTGCTTCGCAAGTGCAGATCTACTGGTGTCACGAAACGTTTCTTTTCTAATTTTATAATTCTAATTAGTGTGATATACTCGTATTTGACGACACCAATACTTGTAAAAGTCTTATGGTTAATAAATCTTATCTTATCTTATCTTATCTAAGCCTTGTACAGAGCTCATGTTCTTTCACACGAGTAGCTACTGTACGATCTGCTCCACCACTGTTGGCTTCACTTCAAGAACAGGGAATGCACCTTCTAAGTGAGGATGAACAGATATGTTTGTAAAACTCTGATAGTTTTGGAAGTGTGGAAAACCGACTAGAAATATTATGTTTTTTGAGGATTTTCGAAATTCGATGTGCTATATTTTCAATATATGGAAGATAGGCAGTGGATAAAGCAGGCGAGGTGGGGGGGGGGGGTAGTGGTTGTGGCTCAGGTTGATCTAGGAACACAATTTCCATGATCTAAAGTATATTGGCATGTACTGAATTTGAATGATTGAGGAAGTGAACAAGATTTTAGCGACCATGGTTCGAGTGAATTAAGAGCTTGGATTAAAGATTTAGGGCAATGTGATTTAGGAATGTTGGAATGACGAAGATTTTTAGCAGGTTCGAAACGAATTCCATCTGATGCGAGATGGAGAACCTAATGTAGGGATGCTTCTACAGCAGAAATAATGGATGTCGTGGGAATATTTTTGGGGGAGAAAACGAAATTAGGACCTTTAGATAGAACTGATTGTTCGGCTTTAGGAAGGGTATGTGAAGATAATTTAACCACAGTATTTACAAGAGGGGTTGATCTGGAAGGTTGGTTCTGAGGGCGTTGGGAGGCAAGGAGCTATTGAATTTTTCAATATGATGACGTTTGGAATTGAGGATACGAATTTCATCGGCTTGATCATAAATAATTCTGTCGAGAACCTACCAATCAGATGCTGAAAGGATATTTGAAAGCACAAGGTGTAGGCCAAAGAGGATGATATTGATGGAATTAATCTCGCGTCTAGTATGTTTAATTCGTTCCCGAATCAAAGCTAAACTAGCGCGTTTAAATTTGTTTTCGGATGAATTTGAATTTATGGGCTATTTTCAAGAAATTGGGAATTAAATTATGATCACGACAACGACAAAGAAAAGTAAGGGAACAAAGTAAACTCACCAGTTTGGTGCGAAGATTTTCCAGGATTCTGGATTTCTTCTTGATTTTCTCTACGTAGAGGTTAGATATCTTGAATAGTAGACTTCCGCTGATAGCTAATCTTGAAAAATATTGGCTTGGTAAATTATTCAACATTAAAGCCAGAAAAATTGATTTTCTTCAAAATTTTAAAAATACGTTCTTCGTAAATCTTCTAGATAATGCATTTTAAGGTCAGGTAGGTTAAAACCTACGGAGGTTGTCAGTTTTTCTATATTCATCTTGAATGCGTAAATTAAAGAAAAACAATCAGAGTTAACTTAAAACAAAATTTTTGTCGTCAATGCTAAAATGCTTCCCTGGTAAATTATTCAATTTTAACAACAGAAAAATTGATTTTGTCAAAAATTTCCAAAAAAAATTGTCACTTAAATCTTCTAGATAATGCATCCATCACGTTCAACAAAATTCGAGCATCTATATAATAGTTGAGACAAACAAAAACACGATTTGGATTTTTTCCAGTTTGGAATTCCCTGGAAGCAAAACCGGGCACTTATTTGTGTAAATAATCAATGTTTTTTCTTTATTTTCCGTCAATTATTTTGATTTTGTAGATATCAAAATTTGGCAAAAAAAAATATTCTAAGCTACTGTGATAAGCTTCAATTTGGCTCAAGGTACATGTCAAAGGGTACTTACTTGTACGTTTGTATCTGTTTGATAATAGCACTTCGGTGTCGAAACAACATATAACCGTTTTCAAGTTATTATCAAAAGTAGTGTAAAGTAAGTATAATGAAACATCTTGGCTTCCGGATGGATTCCGCGTCACAATAGCTCGACTTGATGCCGACGTTTTGCCAGCCATTACAGGTGGCATCTTCAGGGCAGGCTTGAAACTTGAACTGGTCGAGCTATTGTGACGCGGAATCCATCCGGAAAACAAGATTTCTCAAGATTACCTATCCGCGGAAGTCTACTATTCAAGAAGTATAATGAAAATTCATTATTATCTTAGAATTCGTTCGGAAATAACATTTGATAAGTATTCATTCAGCTAAATAACTTCATGGCAATCTCATAATCATTCATCAATTTTCTAACCATTGTGTGACTTTTTATAGAACATCGACATTATTTTTCATATTAGTGCATTTTCAATCATCTGGATAATTTCAAATCTGTTTCATAGTTATTCAGTAATTTTTGATCCATTGTCTGCTAACTATATCTAAAACTAGTAGAACATGCGAAAATAATAGTATTCAATTTTAAATTAGTTTTTTCAATTATTGGATCAATTTCACAATTATTTTATAACTATTTATTAATATTGGAACGGTTGTTCTGCTAAATTTCCCTGCATTTAATTAGCACCTAATTATGAGATAATAATAATTGTGTTCTGCTGACTTCGTTCTACTATCTTTAGGTACATAGATCTAAATGTTGTGTTATCGTATAATAAAATTACAAAAGAAATAACAAAGATGTTCTGATGATAGACACAATACTATGACCCTCAAGCGAAATATGTACTACACAAATTCATTTCTTGTTACGTACCTTATTATGAAGTTATTGAAAATACTATATCAATCAACAAATAATATGACATTTAAATAATCTCGATTGGAACCTACGAACTGCATATATACAACGACTAACAATGGAAAGAATCTATCATTATGTAGGTAAATAAAATGATGAACAACTGAACTGAATTTATGATATCGAAAGAAACAGAGATTAGGTACTTCTTATCATATCGAACTTCGATAATCTGGTTCGTGAATATTGAGAATATAATTTCTTGTCAACACGTAATCTCTTGTATTTACTTTACAATGAACAATTAGATAACAATTAATAGCACAATACAAATATAGATCACATTATCGGTATTAAAAGGAAAGATTCATCCCCTCCTGAAATTTATATATACTAGTCCATTGGAATCGTCATTTTAGAGCAGCATACAGACCTGGTTTTTTAGGAAAGTTTTGACTTCTAGAACACTAATTTCACAACTTGCAGATGAACGAAGGGATGATTTTTCAGATTTTTTTTGGCGTTTTTGGCCGTTTTTTGCAATTTACAAGGAAACTGTGTATTCTATGTGCAAAATACAAGAATCGACTTCCGAAGACCAAACATTCCACATCTTTTTTGTCCTAGATTCATTTATTTTCTTGTGATGCGCCATTTTGCCGCTAGGGCCCACCGTAAAAAAAATTATTTATATTGTACTTTTCCGGCAATTTTTAACATTTTACGTGAAAAATATGAATTTCGGTGAAAATTATCCAAGATTTTTTCTTGGAATTGCGTATTATCACCACTAGAATGCGCCATAGAAGTTGCGCGGCTATAGATAATCACCTTTTTAAGTGATTTTTCACATTTTCTATGTTAAATACTTATTTTGGTATAATTTTTCGAGGGTGCAAAGTTGTAGAACGGAAATTTTCCAATTTTTATGTTACAGACTTTTAATTAATTAAATTACGTATTTTCACCGCTAGACCGCGCCATAGAAGGTGCGCAATTGTAGATGCTTTTGAAGCGATTTTGCATATTTTCAGTAGGAAATACAAATTTTGGTGGAAATTGTCAGGACAGCAAGGTTGGAGAACGAAAAATACGCAACTATTTCGAATCACTTATTTCTGTCTCAAGGCTTCAATGAGGTATAGGAACATACATATTCTACCGTGTGGACAATTTTTTGAATTTCGAATATTTTTGAAGTGACAACTTCTTTAGGCGCGTTGAGCTATTTCAGATGGGGGGTACAACCATGAGTCCGTCACGTGTCGTCACGCTGTAGCTATATATATTAGGTATTATGTATACTGCTGCATGCCCAACTCCTCGGGTCAGGCGTCAGGCATATACGCTTACGCACTTGTGCACATCTGTGTGGGATACTCGACGTTATTCATTTACTCAATCCTCGGTCCTCGTGCAGACGAAAGTTATATTTTTATTGAATTTATTAATTGTACATTGTGTACTTAGTATCGTATCTACGTGCAAGGTTTTAAATATTGTGAATATAATTCTTGTCATAAGAATATAACATCAGTGATGTGTATAAGTAAGAACTCTTGCATGTGTACTATACATTGAGGGCGTGTTATATCTAGTTTATTATTTTCATTGTTCGAATGTTGAATCACAGCATCAAATATAATCTTGATGTTTTTTTTTAATACTACTGATATTTAATTCTAATAATTTTAGTTCTTAACCGACCATACATGATATCTAATAACATAGATGTTGGGGATGAATTGTCCAATAGCACTGTCGGAAAATTGTGTCATGTAGAAAGAGACGATACTGGTGAAATCATACGAATTTGGATGAAATTCCCAAAATAAATTGGTTACTTCATAATATCAGTTTTCACTTCTGTCAGCAGTGCTCGGTGACTGCCCGTATTTTTTTTCCTTCTTCTTTACTTAGAGTATTAATTATAAATTTTCGCGAAATCAGGTAACGAAGTTACCAAAAGTAGCACAACTTGACTCCACTATGTGGAGTTATAATATTATTTGAATGTGAAAGAGAGAAGAGCCTAAAACTAAATGATTTTGTTAGGAATAATATAGCAATATTATGCACTTCTAACACCAAATACTGCGTTGTGTGTGTTCAGTCTGCAGTAAAAGATCTGCAGATATTTCTCTGGAAAAATATTTTAAATTTGATTGAGTAATAATATTATAGATAAGCTATACAAATATTTATTTCCGTTGCAATTTCTGAGACGGCGACTTGAGAAAACGTTCTACAACTGAGATTGTTCTTGATCAATTATAATTCATATTTATATATAAAAAATTCTCGGGAAATAGGTCACAATAACACTTTGTTTTAACTATTCGTCTTTACGTACGTTTCGGTCTCACGACCATCATCAGAAGACTCACTAAGTCTAAAAAGGGGGTTTATTAAAACTAATTATAAAACAAGCGTCCAAATCGCACAATTTAACTTCAATTAAAAGAGCCCAGAATTAATTCTGACGATACAATTTCGATTATTCGTGGTTCTGTTCGTTTCGACGGCGTGGGCTCTTTTAATTGAAGTTAAATTGTGCGATTTGGACGCTTGTTTTATAATTAGTTTTAATAAACCCCCTTTTTAGACTTAGTGAGTCTTCTGATGATGGTCGTGAGACCGAAACGTACGTAAAGACGAATAGTTAAAACAAAGTGTTATTGTGACCTATTTCCCGAGAATTTTTTATATATAATTCATACTGGGTCAAGAATTCTTATTATAATTCATATTCGTAAGATATTGGAAGTAGGTTGAAGCTGCAAATATTGATCATATGTGAAAGTTCCCTTTTCAATTTTTTATGAGCTACGAATTAATTATTAATTATTCTACTGAATCTTTAATTTGCACAGAGCCTCCAAATTGAAAATCTCAAATTCCTGTTAAAGTTCGTTACAAGATCTACTATTTATTCATTGCAATAGCACCAGCTGTAACAAAACACGTTAAGGTTGCAAGAATTGAAAACAGAGCCGTGCCTAATTAAATAATAAGTAGAAAGATAAAACGAACTTTATATTTATACGTTCATACCAAACAACAATTAGTGTAAGCAATTAAAACAAACATGATATAGCCTATTCTCAGCTACAGTTGAAATTTTTAAGTTTAATTAGTATGTATCTGTTACGTAAACAAGGCAATTTTATAATTTTTAAACGTGCTTCGCCCAATGCCAATCAAATTGTTAAAACTATCTAAATATATCTCTTTTTTTAACAGTGGGCTTAATGTTTATGCAAGTGAAGCAGAACCGTATGTATTCATGAAAATTCCTTTGACGCTGGTATGGCTTGCCTAAATAAGTTATGGTGTCATGGCTCAAGGACAGCCATTGTTGTCAGGTTGAGCAGGTATTCATGGTTTTTTGATAAAACTACCCATTTTATACGATAAACCGTGTTACGAACAAATCTACGTTCATTATTTATTAAGGTCAACAAGAAGAAATGCCTTTTTTCTTTTTTTTATGTACACGAAATTGGAACATATAATGTTCAAAGATCATCGTGTGAGCCATCTGCTGGAAAGTATATGCCCCACTGAGAATGGTACGCATTGATAACACAGTTCTCGAGACTCAAAGATACCACAGGGATAAAGTTGTACATATTATCGCCAGGTGACAGCCCCGCAACATAGTGGAATACAAACACATTTCGTGTTAGAAGTCAATAGACAAATTTTTACTTCACCATGTTGAACAGTGACAACACGTTTTTTACTCCCAGAGAACTGTTTCGCTCTCCTCATGAGCTCGTTAGTGGGATGAGGCAGACATGAAATGTTTGGCAAACGTAGATATTTCAACTGTATCTGCCGGAAAGCAGATGTATCATTGAAAATGCAATTCACCATGCTACGCATTGATAACACGGTTCTCGCGATTCAAAAAATCGACGAGGAAACAGTTGGAACTACAACAACTAGGTGATTGTCCCGCAACAATATATAGTTAACTATTACTGATTCTTGATCCAGGTATGAATCATATTGAATTCTCGGGAAATATGTCACACTAACACAGATATGCTTATTATTTTCGTCTTTACATACGTTTCGGTCTCCCGACCATCATCAGAAGACGTATCAATGTCTAAAACGTGATTCCTTAAAACTAGTACGGTGTATTTAGGAAAAACTTAGGAAAAACGTTACGTGGATTGATAGAGCTTAGCGGTTTTCTGCATTCTCTTAAGGAATGTATTTGTAAACTTTGTTACTTATGCTTGACCGGGGGATTTGATGCAAACATTTTTTAAGTGCATTTTAGTGCACTTTTTAATGAACTTCCTGAATATTGCTTGTAAGTGCTGGAAAACTTGTAGTTAGAGGGTTTCAAGGTCCCTGATTGTGAATCTGACATCAATATGATTAAAAAAATATCTATCTTGCATTAATATGCATTTGAAAATGCATTTTATTATGCACTTTTTTCTTCATTTCTTTAATATTGTCTGAAATCAGTTGAAAATAGCTACTCGGGGGTTTTCGAGGTCGCTGATTACGAATCCGATGTCAAAGTTATAAGAAAATTGATAGACTGCATAATTAAATGCAATTTAACCTCGACGTTATACCGAACCTCGACTTACACCGGGATTCGGATATGTAAAGATGAAGCATTTCATAAGCAAACATAAAGATTTTTATATTTTTACAACAATTTGTACATGATGCATGTTACCTACTCATTTTTATCTGGATTAAAAACATCATTTGAATCTGACAGCTCAGCAATTTCATCATCTTCTTGTCTGGTATCGAGTAATTCAACATTTGTGCAGTTGATCTCATTGCATTTTTTGCATGCCATTATGCCTATCCACTTTTTCTACAACCACGTAATTTTTCGCAATTAGTCATGCACCCACAAGATATAATATTTAGTAGTTCTTCTGGTGCTGCTGGTTGTGTCATCGGAATCAAAATATTGATTGACCCATTTCCATCCCCAATTGGAGGGTGCTAAGTGATTGATGACATTATCAACATCTACCTCGTCCATACTGTCCTCCTCAATTATGTCTGGATTTGTTTGACAATATTGGAAACCGTCTAATGTTGGTACAAGAGACGTACGGCTTTCTTTTTTGAGGTCACACTGGCAAACGACCTACGTCTCAAGATGTATGAGAGCTCTAATATTGGTACCTGGTATTCTGCAGGTATGTTGGGCTTGTGGAAGCTTAATGTTGTACCATATAAAACCAACTGGCATCCGTGTTCCAATAAATCTTCAATTCCAAGATATTTTGTTTTGAACTTTGCTGCATGCTCTTGGAGATCTGGATATTTTTCGACGTTTTTGAAAAATACTTGTTTTCCTCTATTGAAGAAAGCGGACGTAGCATCGCTCCCGGTAAATGCGTACAATAATAAAATATGCGGCTTACATAGCTTATACTCGTCAAAACTATCACTTGAATAAGTTTCATCAGTTTTCAAACCAGAAGGTGGTTCATAAAAATAATTTTTGCGATTTGATGGCGCAAGTGCGATCAATAGGACAAGAACGACTTGTTTGTCAGTCATTTCAGATATTTTATCATTGCACGCATTTACCGGGTGCGACATTACGTCCGCTTTCTTCAATAACGGAAAACAAGTATTTTTCAAAAACTTTGAAAAATATCCAGATCTCCAAGAGCATGCAGAAAAGTTCGAAGAAAAATGTCTTGAAATTGAAGATTTATTGGAACACGGATGCCAGTTGGTTTCATATGGTGCAACATTAAGCTTCCACAAGCCCAACATACCTGCAGAATACCAGGTACCAATATTAGAGTTCTCATACATCTTGAGACGTAGGTCGTTTGCCAGTGTGACCTCAAAAAGAAAGCAGTATGTCTCTGTACTCTTGTACCAACATTAGACGCATTTACACAACATTTAAAACGTGTCTACCTACAAGTACAAGATTGGTTGTATGGTTTCCAATATTGTCAAACAAATCCAGGCATAATTGAGGAGGACAGTATGGACGAGGTAGATGTTGATAATGTCATCAATCACTTAGCACCCTCCAAGTGGGGATGGAAATGGGTCAATCAATATTTTGATTCCGATGACACAACCAGCAGCACCAGAAGAACTAATAAATATTATATCTTGTGGGTGCGTGACTAATTGCGAAAAAATTATGTGATTGTAGAAAAAGTGGATTTACCTGTACAATGGCATGCAAAAAATGCAATGAGATCAACTGCACAAATGTTGAATCACCCGATACCAGACAAGAAGATAATGATTCAGATGATGAAATTGCTGAGCTGTCAGATTCAAATGATGTTTTTAATCCAGATAAAAATGAGTAACATGCATCATGTACAAATTGTTCTAAAAATATAAAAATCTTTATGTTTGCTTATGAAATGCTTCATCTTTACATATCCGAATCCCGGTGTAACTCGGGGTCCGGTATAACGTCGAGGTTAAATTGCATTTAATTAGGCAGTCTATCAATTTTCTTATAACTTTGACATCGGATTCGTAATCAGCGACCTCGAAAACCCCCGAGTAGCTATTTTCAACTGATTTCAGACAATATTAAAGAAATGAAGAAAAAAGTGCATAATAAAATGCATTTTCAAATGCATATTAATGCAAGATAGATATTTTTTTTAATCATATTGATGTCAGATTCACAATCAGGGACCTTGAAACCCTCTAACTACAAGTTTTCAAGCACTTACAAGCAATATTCAGGAAGTTCATTAAAAAGTGCACTAAAATGCACTTAAAAAATGTTTGCATCAAATCCCCCGGTCAAGCATAAGAAACAAAGTATATAAATACATTCCTTAAGAGAATGCAAAAAACCGCTAAGCTCTATCAATCCACGTAACGTTTTTCCTAAGTTTTGTGAAAATCGGCCTAAATACACCGTACTAAACTAATTGTATTATCACAAGGAGTCCTTATCGCACTAATTTCAGTTGAGAACTGAACAGAAGCACAAGGGAGCAAGTCTCCTTACCTAGACTAATCACATGGAATATTAGCATGACAATGTCTGGGAAATAAATTGTAGGTTTCAAACAGCTCTTGACAAAATCATGGATCCGCAACTATGCACGACAGACAGGATTCAAAAATAATACGGTTCATACAAAATATAATGAAACAACATTTGCATAACAAATTTAAAAGCATAGATTAAAAAAACATTTCAAATTATTTCTAATTGAACATGCTCATGCTCTGTTAAATATAACTGTTTTTGGCTTTCAAATATGTCTATAATACTTTTCGTAAACTTCTGATGCACTTCGTCAATTTGTTCCTGCGTGGGGTTCTCTATTTTCTCTAGATCCAAGGGTTTTCCAACTGAAATTAATTCAAAAGAAAAATCAGAAACAGTGTCTTACACTCACTTGTGCAGTTATCGCAATTTAATATCGAGAGATATTACTCCGCAGACCCGAAAATGGTTGAACATTTGAATATTTCAGGGTCGCTGACGTGTGTTTTTAAGGTGAATCTGTTTCAGAACTAACGTCTAACAATTTGGATGCTAATGAATATATGAATATATTCATTTATTACTTGAATAAAATAACCATTAAAATTTCTATTTACCCTAGTAGAATGAATAAATTCAACTATACTTCTTCAAACAAATATTACAAAGTACTTTGTAATTTTCAATTCTTCGAAACTTAGCTCAATTCCCTTTACCAGAGCCGTAGCAAGGGCGTGGCAACTGGGGCACTCGTCTCGGGCGCCATCACAAAAGGGGCGCCGTGTCCCGACAAAGCCCAAAAATTTTTTTTTACGAAAAAAATTTGGCCGACACAATGGAACCCCAAGAAGAAGTAGCTGCGCTTAATATGATTCTTATGTTTCTCGTCGAGTTTCTAGCAGCGATCAGGGGGCACGGCAGTGCCCCCGCCAAGTCGAGCGCGAAGCAAACACTGCCATACCATCCTTTACTGGAACCATTTCGCCGCATTTTCAGGCCCCTATTTGAGAACCTCTGGATAAGACCAGAACGCAGAAATTTGTCATCCAGTAAGCTATAAAATCACATACTTAAAATAAAAAATTTCAAGTCTGTAGGTCATTTAGTTCCGAAGTTAAGCGAAAGCAAAGTTTCGCATTTATGACACTCACTCACTCACTCATGATCATCAGAATATAACTAGTACTTCCCATAAACTCAGAGAGCTGAAATTTGGTACAGAGTTAGGGTTTAATGGCCACATGAAGGGAAAACTATAAAAACTAGGATAATCGAAGATCTGGAGTACCTGGTGACCCTTACTTGAAAACACAAGAGCCCAACCAAACTATTAAAGATCGACATACCGCCTTTACAAAAAATGTTCAACTTTGTTTGCCTCTTCATTTGATGTCAAAAATCGAAGGTCTGATGTATCTCAGCTTGTCTCAGCTGTATTAGAGATATGGTAATGCCCCCTTCTACTATTGGTACATAAAAGAATGCCGTGAATTTGATTCACGAATTATTGCCTATTAAGTCAAAATTTGAGATCATACCCCGGGCATACGTGTACAGAGAACAATTCCCAATCTGTGTGGCGTATGCCCTAACAATTCACAAAAGTCAAGGTCTAAGTTTAAAAAATGCCCTCATGGACATTGGCACCTCCATATTCTGTTGTGGCCAAGCCTACGTGGCGCTTTCACGAGTAACCAATCTTCATGGAGTGCACCTCATAAATGTTGACTTCAAGAGTATAAAAGCTCAAGCTTCAGCGATCACCGAATACAACCGGCTTAGGCGTAAATACCGCGCCGATCTTTCAGAAATTAAACCGTCTAAACCGTCTAAAAGAATAAATAATGAACGCGAATGGGCAATACGAAAAACTGTTGCTACTGTACAAGAATCAGAACCGGAAAAAAAGAAGAGAAAGATTTGCAATAATGAAAAACTACTCCTAAAAAGAAAAAAAAATGTGTCAAATAAGAAAATCTAATGAAATGAATCAATATGCCCACGTTTCTACAAAAAGAAGTGAAATCCCACCGAAAACATTCGGTAAAAAACTAGCCAAGTCTCGATGGAGCTGCTTGTTTATCTCTAAAAATTAATGAAATCTAGACAAAGTCGTGCCAAGTCTAAGGTTCCTTACTGCGATTTCTTTATTATTATAGTTAATGTTGTGTGGCTTGGCCGTTGAAGGGTAAACAAGGGTACAAAACCAGGTGCTCCATGACACCATTGCACCAATCTGTCGCCAGAACCGCTACTCATTGATGATGGAAAATTGCCACTTGGAAAACGTTGATTCAATAACCAGTCAATTGTAGGCTTGATAAAGCTGCGTATTTCAATAATACTTATGTGTAGGCGAGCCTGAAACAAACAGTATAAAAAATTATTTCCAGTACAGACGGACTTCTAATCATTGATAGAAGTCTGTCTGTACGTCTATTTTATGTTAGATCGGTGGTCGATTTGACGCTCCAAAAAGAAAAGAGCAGAAGTCAGCATTGTCAATGCTGAATGCATGTGTTGCACAATCAACAACAGCCTAAAATGAGACACTAGCGTCCAATTACCAATACCAGTATGGGCTATTATCTCGCTTAACAAACATAGGTAGTTACAACAGATAACATTACATGTAAACAAAATTGACTTGTACCCACTAACGTATAAAGAATGTTCAACGGCCAAGTCACACAACATTAACTATAATAATAAAGAAATCGCAGTAAGGAACCTTAGACTTGGCACGACTTTGTCTAGATTTCATTACTTTTTAGAGATAAACAAGCAGCTCCATCGAGACTTGGCTAGTTTTTTATAGAATGTTTTTGGTGGGATTCAACCTTTCTTCATTATTTATTGTATATAATATGCTAATAGGGCGCAGTCTGTTTCAATAGAATAAACAAATGCTATTTTTATCGATTTGAATAATATGTCAGCCATATAAGGCGATATAAGCGTTGCGGTAAAGAATACTGTTCTTAGATATTGAAAATGTCCCTCCTTTTTCATACGTTTCCAGCCTCCAAGTTTATTCCGCTTGTTCCGTTCGTTCATAGATCGGTCACTTAAAAAATACAAGTCTTATTATATCATTTTTGCAAATTTCAGAGGAGGAAGGGGCGAAAATTTTCGGAATTGCCTAGGGCGCCAGTAAAGCTTGCTACGACTCTGCCCTTTACTATGAAAAATGTAATATATATTCATGTTTATCAAAACAGATGAATTGTTTCAGATCAATTCATTTTTAATTCTTTTTTTGCAAGTCTTATAATAGTATTATATTTGATACATATCCAGTTAAAAAAAAAAAAAAATATGATATAACACTATTTATTCTCCTCGATACATACTTTTTTCTCATACGCTAGAATATTTGGTCCAAAAATTAGATTTTTAGACGTATTAATTATACCACCGAGAAAACATACCAATAAAAACTGTCAAGATCTGATGCCGTTTTTGCAAAGTACTATCATATATTCATTGCATCATCAAAATTCTTTCTTACCAATCACATTTATTGGACGTCGGTATGGAAGCATCCCAAAACTGTACTGGAAAAAACCTCGTCCATTTGGTATCACACAGGCTTTTCCAAACCATTCCATAAATTTATCGTCAATCATTTTCAATATGGAACCTTCTGCAACCTTGACTTTCGAATAAATGTCTGGTTCACCAAACGAAAATACAGGTACTAAAGGTGAACCGTTCTGCAGCGCAAGTTTAATGAAACCTTTTCGGCTCCTCAGATACAATCTATACTGACCGGGAATAAAATGGATGGCTTCTGCAGTTCCGCCAACCACTAAGACGACTACATTTCCACCTTCTGGTTTTGCTAAAAGGTGATTAATCGAAGTTGCAGAAGCCGAACGGAAACCTAGAGCCTGGAGTAACTCTCTAACAAATGGCACCCGGAAGTGGTAGGTTAACGTACACACATGGGGTGTGTGATGAGGGAAATAATCGCGGCAACCTGCTGCGTCTGTTACGAAACTGGTGACAACTCCAGCCGCCAATAAACCATGAGGAAAACTGCAGAACAAGTAATTCCTCTTAGGATCGAGATCCACCAATGGCAAAGTAATTAGGTTTATCGGGAAATATGCTACGATATAATTGAACCATTTCAATTTTCTAACCCATTCTATCTGTCGCCCATCTTGCTCACAACTATTTTTGTCGATCACGAAGATCCATATAACATAGAGCATACTGATCCACCATAACTGGGTATACAATATCAAGTAAATGCAAAATATCATTGTTATTGGGCCTCCCAAAGTCATTAAGCCTACGGCTGCTGCAATTGCTAATGTTTGCAGTCTTCTCTCCATAGGAACATTTAAAGGAGCGAATTCTATTCCTTGTAGATTCATCTGTGAAAGTTATAATTTCATTATCATTCAATTTTCATAATAAATTCCTCCCTCACAAAATTAAGCTCAACTTAAACATCACATTTATTTCATATTTCAAGTAGTCGTGTAGAGATGTAATTTGTTGATCATTGTTTATAAACGTTTGTCTTTGAACAATCATGATTTCTGGATGAATTCAGCATCAGAGAAGCAGGATGCTGAAGTTTGTCATCCTCAGGACAGAATGTCCGTAGCTACTGTTAAAAAAAAAGGGTAGTCAATATCTCCAAAAGAAACGTTAAGGAGGTTTCTCGTACCCCTGGGACATCCTGTAATATAGGTTGGCACGATAACGATTCCTGAATTCCTAAATTTCTCACCTAAAAGCCCAGATATATACCGCGGAGCAAGATCTTAAGCTCAGATGACATGTTTACAAACTGATACACGGTATTTTCTACAGAAACATCGAAACGCTCGGCTTGTCAACCAGGCTGACCTTCGGCTACCCAAGGTCAACCGGGCTTACATCCGAGACCTTGGGATTTACCGCAGTTTGCTAAGATCGCTATAGCCGCAACGTGATGTGTGTGCAGGCTTCTGATGGCAGCTGCATGTCCTGTCGAAAGGTGCCTGAGACGCTTTCCCACCTACAGTCGGCATGTCTGGCAAAAGCGACCCTGGCGTACACTCAACAGCTCAATGCGGCCCTACGGGTGCTGTATTACCATCTAAAGCAGTCTTACGGAAGAGCCGGTGGTACCTTACATGCCAGGAGATATTGCGTCCGTTGTCGGAAACGAAAAATGCCAGATCTACTGGAATTACTCGTTTCCGACCGTCAGGTCCATACAAGCAAATAGGCCTGACGTTGTCCTCCTCGATAAAGAAACCAAGACAGAGTATCAAGATCTCCTGTTCAAGCTCCGCACCCTATACCAGGCCACTAGGTCGTATTTCTGATTATCGGTGTTTTGGGCGGAATCCGGTCTTCGCTGCGTTCCAACTTAAAGATCATTCCGGCCTGCAAGAACTCTGCACAGATCTTGATAGACCTCATCTCGTGGTATATTGGCATAGATATATAAAGTGGGGAGCAACATTAAGTCCAAAGGGCATAGAAGTGTAGTGAGCTCGACAACCAGATGGATGAGTGGGGAGCTTAACTGTATAGTCCTCTGTAATATGACTGACCTCGAAATTCTCTGTCAGAGCTATGTCAACGGTATAATCGTATACGTGAGACGCAACTTCGGGAATAGTTTGTATGCAACATAGTTCAAATAGATCTTGACTGTACCAAATAACGCTGCCAATGGATGACGCTTGAAATAAACCGCATCAAAACAACAATAATTGCATTGATAAGGAAAAGAAATAGGAGATAGAGTTACTGAATTGAAGCCAGAGGTTAAATATCTTACTTACACTAGACAAAAACTCCTCTGGCACAAGGATAACAAAGAAGTAGCCAACAAAGCCCCAAAACTCTATTGGCGTGCCGAAAATCTGCGGGATAAAACTGGGGCGTATCCCAAGGGCCCTGCAGTTGATGTACCCGGCGAGTCGCAGAAGTGAAACGCACAAAGACATCATTTCAAGACACAACAAAAAGGCCATTAAATGGTACATAGACAGACGGCTCCAAAATAACATAAGAAACTGAAATAGGTGTGTTATGTGCCTGGAACCGGAGTGAAGGGGAATGACAAAGCAGACAAACTCGCGAAAAAAAGGACTGAAACACCATTTCTGTGACCTAAAGGCTTCTGCGGAATGAGCAACAAGAGGATTACTGAAAAATTTTAGGCGGACAAAGATACTTCTGGGAAACTATGAACAGAAGAGATCTAATGACTGGATATTAATGGGGGACTGATACATCAAGAGACTCGTATCAGTAGATGAGGAGCGCAGATTATGTGAAGAAGAGGACGACACTTCTAGCCACGTTCACCATACCAATCCACATGCAAAAGCCAAAAGCACATCAGCTATGAACGCATTAACTAGGAAAGATAGCCTTACCTAACCTGAAGCCATACGATATCCTTAATTTCCTAAGGCACATATGATTAGAGGAACTGCTTAAGTCGTTAAGGCACCCTGAACGAATCAGCAACAGGAGGAGATATCATAGATATTTTAAGGTCACAGGGTGCAGATTAGATCACAACATATACAGTACAAAAGATGGGAATAACGGGAAATAGATATTTAGTGCATTTCGTTTAAGAAAAAGAATAACATAATTGAACTAAGAGACTATTCTTGAAATTATCTACTTCAAAATGTGTTTCATTTGGCTAGTATCAAAACTTAGCTTATTACGATATCAATTGGCAAATGATACGAGAGCCATATTTTTAATTAGAATGTTCGAAGTGCACAAACACCGTTATTGTTGCAAATATAATTAGGAACAATTGTACTGAATGTATAGTATCAAATACGTTACGTCAAGCCTTGACATTACATTAATCAATTGAATAAGTACTGATAATGATTATTACACATCACAAATAAAAACGTCTGACATCGACATACAAAATAACGTATAATTTGTTCTCTTACCATGGTTGTTTGATACTAATTTCTTATCATTGATTGTTCAAGATTATTTATAATGTAATTGATTCTATTGATGTAGATGAATTTGATGATTTTTAATGATCTATAAATGGATGTTTATAACTGTACAGCGTACGTTACAATCAGCGCATTCTCAACATCCTATTCGAGGATTCGACGCATTGTAGCTTCCAGTTACATATCACCCATTGCCCATTCACATGCAGTTTGCCTGCACGCCTGCGGATTAGGACTTGAGGTGTGCTAATCGTCAGTTAAAACTTTTTCATACACATACAGTTCTAGGCCTGTAGTAAACTTGAACGATGGACTGAAGTCTGAAGTGTATGTAGGAAAATCCAGTTCGATTCGTAACTTTAAGCTTGTTGAAGATGTCTTTCAACTTACACAAATTGACACGAAATAATAAAGCCTTTGAAAAATTTCTAGATGTTATAAAAAAGCAGATAAAACTGCAGCAATCGACACTATAATTAAGGATATAATTAGTAACTGCTGTTCCATTTTTTGTTTTTAATCTTAATTCTCACTTTGCAAGGATACGAGGAAAATCTTTCAACACAAAACCAATGAGAATAGGGATCAAATTTCTCAGTAATACTCAACTTGGTCCAATATTGATGGACAAACTTGAATGATATAGTCCAGTAAATGAAACCCAAAATCGAGCTGACTAAGGAATTTTTTTCTCATGGACCGTTTTAAATCTGTGAGGGCTCATTCGATTCGTCTTGACACCTAGATCAAAGCTTTCTACTTTTGGTCCTTGACAAATTGTTTATTTCGTTAATAAACAATAAATAGTGACATAAAATTTTTAAACGCTATTTTCAATCGTTTTTAACCAGGTAAAGTGTATTTTTTCTTATTTGACCGATAAACAGTGCTTATTCAATGTTTATAGCAATGTGTTGATTAACTATTTGTTAATAAACAATTTCTTAACTTATTAACAAAAAAAATAAACATTTTCTAAATATTCGACATTAGAGTGATTTTCGGATAATTAGGAGCTGCTAAACATGAATTCGATGTCCATTATTTAATTAGTTGACAATCAATTTCTTAGTTAACCACTGAACAAAAAAATAAAAGATTCTTAAATATTCGACATTAGAGTAATTCTCGGATAATTAGGACCTGCTAAACATGAATTTGATGTTCATTTTGTAATTAGTTGGTGATATAACTGTTTAGTAGCATGTAAAAATTGTATGGAGAACTCTTCGAATAATTTTATAAAAAATAATCTTCAAGAAGAAAATGATGAATGTGATGATAATATAATTGAAAATGAAGAAGACAGCGATGCAGATATTTGTACACTATATTGTAATAATGATGATAATAATGAAGATGACGATGATGAAAATGATGATGATGATAATAATGAATAATTTATATATAATCATTCAAAATTTTGTCTTAATTGAATAAAACTAATTTGAGTACAATTTAAAATGTTTTTTTAAATTTATTTCAGAATATAACCTTTCCTTGCTATGAAAGAACATTTATCCAGGTCCTAATTATCCGAAAATTGCTCTAATATCTAATATTTAGAAAACTTTTATTTTTTTGTTCATTGGTTAACTAAGAAATTATTTATTAACTAATTGTATTATCAACTAATTAAATAATAGACATCAAATTCATGTTAAGCAGGTCCTAATTATCCCAAAATGACTCTAATGTCGAATATTTAGAAAAATTGTATTTTTTTGTTAATTGGTTAACTAAGGAATTGCTTATTAACAAATAGTTAATTAACACATTGTTATAAGCATCGAATAAACACTATATTGGTCAAATGAATAAAAAGTACACTTAACCAGGTTAAATTCAATGGAAAATAAATAGCGTTTAAAATTTATTTGCCACTATTTATTGTTTATTAACAAAATGAATAATTTGTCAAGAACCAAAAGTGGAAAGCTTTGATCTAGGTGTCAAGACGAATCAAATGAGCAATCACAGATTAAAATGGGTCCATGAGAAAAAAAATTCGTTAACAAGTTCCCCGTTTACCGGACTAATATTGCATTTCACAGTAAATCTTGTTTTTAAATGTGAGCCTCAAACCATGTTAGTGGATTATTCTCCCTATGGTCCCATTGCAAGGGGGAGCTTTTGCTCGGTGACCATTCACTTAAATTGCTGTTTGGAGCATGGTTCTTCCATTTTCCCTTTGCATGTATATTGAATACTCGTTCCAGGAAACTCAGCTGGATCTAAAGCTGAATTCCATGGAGTTGTCTCCCAGTTAAAAGATGTCCCAATTAAAAGATATGACATGAGCGGTACGAAATCATTGTGATCTGACAACTGGATGAGATGCTTCAATTTGATTCAGCGCAATGATAAATTATTGATGCAATAAGATCCAAGTGTACCACTTAACTATTAATATCTGTACTTAAAACATTAATGAACTTGTAGAATTGAATTTGATTTATTCATTAAGATTCTTACACAAAAAAATATCAGCTAGGAGGTCTGGTACATCGAGGTAAATTTGTACTGGAGCATAAAATAATATGTTCCAGAGCAAGAATGCTTTTTGGAATATATTTTTATGTAATAACTAGATGATTCTCAATCTCTTTCCAGCACATAATAATAGTAAATACAAAATATATTTTTTGTTCCAGATTATCTAATAATATCGTACACATGACTGTGAAGTACATAAAAAACAGGAAGTTAGTAATAAGAATTAGAAAATCTTATTGTTTCCCGTTTCAATATCCAAATTCAGATGATTTCTAGATGCAAATTTTCAGAATCCGCCAAATAGAGATGTTTTTGCGTCTCGAAAAGTTTCACTAACTCGTTAATGAATGTTTTGTGGACCTCGTCAATTTGTTCTTGAGTTGGATTTTCAGTTTTTTCTACATCGATAGGTTTGCCAGCTACAAATAAATTGTCAAAAATTTTGTTGATTAACTTGTTTAATTTTCAGTCTTACCTACAACACTGACTGGTCGATGTTGAGGGATTAATCCATAATTGTATTGAAAGAGGCCTCTCCCCAAAGGAAGAATAGGAGCTATGCCAGAAGTCTTCTTAACGAATGCTTGAAATTTCGATATGATGGAACCTTCTTTCGTGTCAGGTTGATCATATAAATCGGTCTCACCAAACGAGAATACTGGTACCAAGGGTGATCCATTCTTCAATGCAATTTTAACGAAACCTTTCCTATTCTTCAAAACTAATTTGTACACACCTGGTTTACAATGATAAGCTTCCTCGGCCCCACCAACAATTAAAACAGCCACATTTCCTCCAGCTGGTTTACTTAAGATGTAATTAAGAGACTTAGCAGATGCTGAAACCCCTCCAAGTCCTAGCACTAATTCTCTGACAAAAGGCACAAAGAAATTTATCGCCAAAGTACATAGATAAGGTTTATGGTTTGGGTAATAGTTCGGGAAACCTCCTTCGTCTGTTCCGAAAGCTACAAAGGCACCTGTTGATAGTATTCCATGTGGAAAACAGCAGAATAAATAGTTTTTCTTGGCATCGAGTTCCGACCAAGGTAGTCTTTCCAATTTGAGAGACAAATAATTCCTAACGTAGTCCCACCATCTTAACTTTCGTATCCATTCAAAGCGACGACCCCCTTTCTCGCTTATTTTGGAGTCCACGAGATAAATCCATATAAGATACAACGAGATCAACCACCATAATTTTGAATATAATAAGTATCCTGTTAGTATAAGACTAATTGAACCACCAAAGGCAAGACTGAAAATCAAAGCTCCAGCAGCAAATGTTTGTACTCTGCTCTTCAGTGGTTCATGTATTGATACAAATTTCACCCTTTGTCTATGTGGCATCTGCAAAAAAGTACGTGAGTAAGAACTTTCTATAATTCACTTTTCAATAAAAAAATTTGCAATTTCTATTTTATTTTTGAACAAAAAATATAGCTAGAATTTTTCCATACAAGATATTGAGTATGAGTAATTTCATTTGTAACATTAAAAACAAATTAGTATCACAAATACTAACTAAATGCAGTAGTCAGAATCTTCCATTAAAATCGTGAACATTTGTTAATTTAACGATGTAACCTAATGACAAAGTAAACGCTTGTAGTTACTTATTAATACAAAATTCTCGGGAAATAGGTTGTAGTTACTAATTTCTCGAAAACTTCATGTATACCCGGCGTACCTCGTACCAGCTTCTGTAAGCTCATACCTCTAACCTCCACCATACTATTTTTCATCAAATCTCAAGCAACTTCGAAAAAATCGGTCTGTCTGTCTGCCGAAACGGAATGTCCTATCATATCCAAATTTTTACAGAAAATCGTTTGCTGTTCGGTGAAAAACCCTATTGGTTTTCAAAGGAATCGTCTAATAAACACCTTCTTTTCCGGAAGGTTGAAAATTAAAAAAAAATCATAACTTCCAAAGTATACATTGAATCGATTCAAAACTTTCACGGTAAATTTAGGTTAATTTAACACTGCTCTCACCCATATTTCAACGAAATCTTTCGACAATAACAACAACAAAAACAATTATTGAAGTAAACTTGAATGTACATCATACTTTAACAGCTTATAACAAACGGCGATGTGGTCTAGCGTTAGATTACTCGGCTCCCACTCAGTAGACTCGGGTTCGATTCACAGAGACGTGAATTTTTTTTTGTACATTTTCTTAATTATTATAAACTACAAAGGCGGTTAGTAGATTTTACCAGACGAGGACGAGTTTGCGCCCGAGCGCCGAGGGCATTTTTGAAACGCAAAAATGATATAAAAAGAGATTTTAAATATTTGTATGTGAATGTAGTTAATAATTTAGGTATAAGAACACAGAATATGGACATAACAAATTTGAATGGACATGTATGACATGCCATACAGAATGTATATAAAGCTATTCAAAACTATTTAAAACAATCAATTGGCCAATGGGGCAACCAAAATTATTTTATCTAGTAGAATGCATGACTAACAAAAAAATTTTTTATGAGGATTTAGAAACATTGAGTGAGCACTCTTTTAGCTTCTTGGGTAGCTTGTTCAAAAATATTTTACTATAATAGTTAGCAGAACAGCGGAGAAATAAATGAATATATATCAATTTATTTCTCCAATGTTACTAAAATTAATCGTTCCATTCATACTAAACACATTTTCCCCGAATAACTGTGAATGATTTTTTGTTGAAATACAACAATATTTGAATCTATTAGTTTAGTAAAAGCTCTTTTTTCGTAATGCATAATGTCCAAGAAATCTTGCGCTTCAGCTGCAGATCTTGGAAGTTAATTCAAGCATTTTTTGTTTTAGACATACTATTTCTTGTGTAGTATATGCCCATATTTGGCAATATAAGCCATTGAAGGTTGAAGTGAAATTTGCTAATGGATTTATTTGGAAGGTATTTGTGAAATATTCTTATATCTTAGCTTTTCTTTTGATACTGTTGCTATTTTTTTCTGTTTAAATTATTTTCACTCACATGAGTTCAGGTACCTAAGCCACAATTTCTTGAATATACCAAATCACTTATATCTCCCACTGATGTATACATTTTCAGCATTTTTTTTATGCAAACTCATAATTATCCGAAACTAATAGGAGTTTGTCTTTCAATGAATCCTGAAAAGACCAAGTGGTTATTTTCCCGAGGAAACGGAAACTGGGACTCCTACCAGACATTCGTCTGTTAGAAAGGTTCCTGCACATGAAAGGCTCAGTGAAGTACCTTGGAGTTATCCTCGATGCTAAACTGAGCTGGAAAATGCACCTGGAAACACGGGTGAAGAACTCCGTTTTTCCTTGTGGACATGCAGGAGAGCCTTTGCGATAACATGGCCCAATAATAACCTACGCAGCCGTTGTGGTGGCCGACGACAGATACGGTTCTGTCCCGTCTGGCGCTTGACAAGGCTCAACATGCCGGCGTGGGGATAACGGGGCTATGAGGATCGCCCCCACCAGGGCTTTGGAGGTTCTGGTGGGGATCGTCTCTCTCAGCTCTATATCAAAACAGTGGCCGCGGGTACGACGTATCGGCTGGCTGGTCTGGGACAGCGGGTATGTGCCTCGCTCTTATTGCAAAATTTGAGATTGGGCAGCCGAGAGCGACCCGATTCTCCAACTGACATAGGATGCGATAGCGCTTGCTGTTTCAAACACCAGACATCCTCATAACATAGAGGACGGACTGGGAGAACAGACTTTGGGCCGTGTGGTTCACGGATGGGTCTTAATTAGCGAGTCTAGCGGAGCCGGAGTCTACTAGTGTGCATCCAGAAGGAAGATTACAGTTCCCCTAAATGCCCACGCAACCGTTTACCAGGCTGAGGTCTGTGCAATAAGGACCTGTGCCCTGGAAAACCTGTGATTGAACTACCGAAATAGGCGGATATACATCTGCACTGACAGCCACGCGGCCTGGGCGCTTTTCGCGCCCACAGATTGACTTCTAGGCTTGTCTTGGAGTGCAGGAAAACTGGCTGAGCTAGCCAAAAGGAACAAACTCCAGGTAGTGAGGGTACCCGCCCACTCTGGAGTCGAAGGGAACGAAGTGGCCGATGAACTGACCAAACGAAGTTCCTGGAGTGTCCCAGGCCCGATTCAACGATAGGAATTTCATCGACCACCAGGCTCCACTTCTCAAGGAGATACTGGATAGACAGTGGCTCTCGGTGTGGCGTGGTGCCCCCGGGAGTTCTCGCCTCTCTCTTACTACTCTCTATGAGCAGGAGATGCATCAAACTGGTGACAGGACACTGTCATTTGAATAAACATATACACATAATGGGCATTGTTGAAGAACCAGCTTGTAGTAGATGTGGAGAGGCGGATGGAACTGCCTCTCACATCCTAGCAGAATCCCCAGCACTTGCTTCTCTTAAGCTACAACACCTCGGCAGCACACATATGCCCCTTGAAGCCATAACAGATATCATCTGCTGGACTGATTCTTGTATCAAGGGGCGCACAGTGGACCCAATATAGCGGTCTAAGTGGTCCGGACTTGTCCGCCCCCGTTTTGATTGATTGATTGAATGATTGTCTTTCAATTAACCCAATAATTTTCACTACCACTCTATCTAGTTTTAGTTTACAAACAAATATCTAGTAGCTAAGATTAATATTGTCAAACAAAAATTCCACTTACAGCCAATCAATGAACGGTGTACTAAAAAACCGATTTAATGCGATCTTTGACGGTAATCGAGGTACGAATTTAGCGGATCCCAGAAAGGTTAACAGATTCGATTTTGTATATTCAAACAAATCACAATAATTTTGAAGATATATATGGATATGACCTCTGTCTGTGATTCTTAACCATCAGACACAATGTCAATATCAATTGTTTTGTTGCGTTATTAAAAAATGTTGTTATTTTGTCATCGTGAAGATCGGCAGTTCCCGAACTACGTTAAGTCAGTCGATGATCCCGTGTGTGCAATAGTTGTCGGCTATGAATAGGCAACAGTTAATTTGAATTCATCACCTTAAAACCTTGAGTTATATTGGACATAGAGATGCGTAATTGATATTGTACCTATTTAAAATAAACTTACCGTGCAATGCTGTGATGGAATACAAATCACTATTTCTTGTTTAACTCAGACTGATACATTCAGGTATGCGTAGTTCAAATTGATTCAATATTATATAATTATTTGTACTTAATTATCGACAACAAACAATCTATTGTAGACAATTTTACCTTTATTGTTCACATGACATTTACGACTGTTATCAGTAGGTAATATATTACTATAATAGACAACATTCCATAGTTCAAACTTTCAGATAGCTAGAAGTGTGATAATCAAATTCCCTGTTTGTCATTCTACTTGATTGCGATTCACCTGTAATTTGTACTATAAGTTTGAATCACCAAGTTTTGAGAATGTGACTAGCATAAATTGCAGATTTCCCAAGTATTAGCGACTTTGAAACTGGTTACAGAATTGCCATGACATTGGGAGCGATACGCCTAACAAGCATGAAATATATCTTAACCGAGTACAGCACAAAAAATATTTTAAGAGCGGCCGTGTTATTTATTTATAATAAATATCAATTTTCATTCATCTGCATGAAGATGATATGTTGAATGTTTCATCTGGAGTTTTGTTAAACCAGGTCCACACCATATACTAAGGTCTGAGCATCATACTTCCGGATACCTTTTTTATCTTTTGACTACACGAGGAGAAAACCTGTGAGCCAATGAAGGAATGATGAGAGTGGATATTACGCATTGGAATTTTTTTCAAAGTATGAGAAGTTATAGACATCAGGAACCGCTCGTGGTACAATAACAGACGAATTTCCGATGAGCACCGATCATGGAAATATGTAATGAAAAGTGTGAAATCGCCCACCTTTCTACTAGAGGTCAATGATTGAAATCACCAACGGATAGCAGTGGCGGCTCGTGAGTCATGAAAGAGGGTGGATACAAGAAAAAATCGCCAATTTGGCTTAAAATAGTGTCACATACTTCCTTTGCAATAACAGCTGTTATCTCCAGCTGTAATTTTTTTTCTTGATTGTCATTGTCAGTAGAATTTCCAATTCGAATAATTTGCTGTTGGAATTGTTCAATTGCCTTTTGCAGTTGAACACTGTCAATCCCGCGCATTTTAGTCTGAAATAATATTTCAACATGTGACATAATGAATACTCGTGCGAATTCTATGGAGAATACAAAAAAAACCAAAAAAAAACCAAGAGGGTCCCTCCTACTCCCTTCCCTCTAACTGATGGCTCCTCACATCTACTACCCCTACCTGAGGGCTCCAAACAAGAGTTTACAGTTCTCCCATCCTTCAGGAGAGCTCCTTACAGGAGTCCTCCTCACCTCTCACACCCACCTCGGATGGCTCCTCACAGGGGTTACCTGAGTCCTGTTCCCAGGCCAAGGAACTGACCACTCTTATGAATGGGTGAAAGTTAATCGGCCCAACAAAGGAGGGCGTCTCTAAAGCAGGAGACTACGGCGACTTTGGTCTCTGTGGCTTCATCGCCTAGGAAAGCCCTCCCGACACCGCTCAAGGGAAAGGGGTCCTAGGCCTCCCTGATGCTCCTGCACCAAATAAGGCCCAGGCGAGCAGAACCGGAGGCCTTAAAAAGCACTTGCCCCTCTGGTTCTACCCTTCAGGACCAGAAACGCGTATGCAAACGCCCTAATCCTTCAGGGAATAAGGGTAGTAGCTACGCACACGTAGCTTCGACCTCGACGGAGAAGGCTCTGCAGGTTGTCATCTTCAGAGAGGGCAGCTTCGAAACAGGATTTACTCCAGGCGAGGTCATGGAGTTCAATAACGCCCTGGGGGCGTTGATTCCTTCTTCCGTCCGGAGGGAGTAATTGTAATTTAATAAATTGTTATTCTCCGCTTATGTATTCTCTTCAAGACTTTAATTCCTTTTTATAATTTTCAATTTTGGTTAGATAACATAATCAGTTGTGGGATTATTTTGATTGTTCCTGCTGATGTAGTTACTTGTCCCTCGAGCTTGAGGCCAAGATACTGCTCGCATTGTCTATATTCCAGGGTTAAGCGATCGAAACGTCTCCTTCCTTTTTCCCGTGTCGGGTAGCAGAAGGAATTCCTGATAGAGAACTCAGGTTCAACTCCACAACGCTCAACCAAGATTCATGTAGGGTAACATTCTTTAGTTGGAATAACCAAATTTTCATGATCAACTGTTTGTGATCACTATCCAAAAATATTGTTCAACTACACATGCACTTCCTAAACTCGAAGTTTTGATTCAAAATTTATTATTTTTTAATTTTAAACCTGTAATTTCAATTTGATTTATTCAAATTACTAGAACTCTAATTTGTGTTCCACTACTACTTTTTTCTAATTATTCTTGTTAATCTCTTTGATTAAGTTTCTTCGTAAAGATAATGTTGTTCTCAATTATAATTCTCTACAGGAATAAAACCAAATTGTTAAGTTGAAGCTTGTCTTTATTTTCTCTAATATAATCAACATTTATCCACCACGTAATGCTGGAAATTCTTGATTGAGAACTCTTTCGTATCTTTTGTTGGCGATCAAAAAAGACAGTCATATTTAATCAAGATTCGAATGAGGTTAATTATTATCCTGAGCTAGTTGTGGTCATCAGACACAAAAGGTTTCCTCAAAACTTTTCGTTAACAGTGACAGCTGATATGCATTGTTTCCGTAGTTCATTACCTTTAGGAAAAAATTCAAATATTCGAACTTTTGATCCATTGCTGTAATTTTCCTTGAAGCCAGGAGAAGAACATTCCTTTAGTATAATTAACTAACAAACATCACTACGTATACACAAAACGGGGGGAGAACCGACAACATTCACTTAGGAAGCCATTTTGAAAACCACTTTATTCACTTATAACACTTTAATAGATGCTTTTTGACACATAATAACACTTTCCAATCACACATGGTCCTAAGGAACAGATACAACTTATAATTTTACACAAGAAATAGTTTGTTAATTCGTTATATGTATGACCTGAGACACTCTGCAACGGCTAAGCGTCTTTAAGAATACACGATGTTCCCGGAACTGCTCAAGTTTCGTAAGCCTCCCGTCGATGATGTCACACTGACTTTTGTACTCGAGTAGACTTGTACTGTGGAGTGTTGCAGGACACTTCCAATATCGTAGATATGGAGCGGAAACAAAGTTTGTGCCAAGACAGATCCCTGTGGAACACCAGCGTTGATGCCATCAACTCGACAGTAAACGTCCAAGTTGAGGTGGCACACCAGGATGGTAGCTTCGCCTGCATACACGTCACCGAAGGTATCCTCAGGGACTGGTACTGTCTCCTTTCGTTTGTTGCTCGGTGGTAGACAGTTTGATAGCCGAGCTGAACGAGACTGGGTTTTATTCCCCAAGCCCATGCAGAAGACATGGCAGACCGGCTACTTGTGAACTGCAGAACTGCCATCGCGACTTGCTGGTGTCATGCCGAGGGACTAGGGGTGCATCTCGAAAAGACCGAAGTGGTTCCCGATTGAAACGGAAACTAGGACCCCCACTAGAGATACGTCTGTTAGGGAGGATCTTGTATCCGAAAAACTCGGTAAAGTATCTTAAGGGTTATCACCGATGCTGAACTGAACCTGGAAACCCGGGAGGAGAAGTCAACCCCACTAGGGCTTCCTGGTAATTTCTGGTTCCTAGTAAAAAGATTAATAAAACTCTCAGCTATCAAAACCGGAATGTTTTATTGGTAATTTCGGACAATTCGTTTAACAGATTCAACACAAAAATAAATATAAACCCATTAAATAAACTTGACAATGTCTACCTTAAGAAAATATGCATCAATAACAATTTTTTATAATGTACCTACTAATTCAAATGTACCTGAACACCACATGTTCAAAGATCTAACCAGTATTTCGGCAATTGAGTTTTCGTTTCCATTAGATGAAATTTATATATTTTTGAGTACATTCGATTTGGTACTGTTATGTTGGTCACAGTTTCTTCAACCGTATCGCGAGTTTATACTAATTTGTAACATTCGACATTTCAGATGGACCGTTTTCAATGGCTGGAATCCGCTCTTCAGGTGCTTGAAATAAATCCTTCAGTTGTTGAAGAGTTAATTTATTTTTATCCCAATTTTGAGCGTTAGAGCTTGTGGCTTTATAGATGTTTTCCTCTATCGTGTTTTTGACTAGAAATTTATGTACGAAAGTGGGCCTGGAATGAAGGATTAATACATGTATACATATAGGTACATATGTCACATAAGAACAAACACACAGCAGATGCGGAAACTTATCTACCGAGTGGCCCATTAGTGCGAGGAAGTACCAAAACTAGCTAAATAAACAAGGGCAAGGTGAAAAGTCCATGAAAAGTAAGACAGATGGTGCACAATCGAAAATACAATGTGACATTTGTGATGTACCATCTTTAACTTGACCGCATTGAAATTTTCAGATTGAGATGTCCTCCACATTTATCCAGGTCCTAATTAACCGAAAATGATTCTAATCTGAAATATTTAGAAAACTTTAACTAACTTTAACTAACAAATTGTTTATTAACTAATTAGGTTAGCAACTAATTAAAAAATGGACATGAAATTTATGTTTAGTGAGTGAAAGTTATCCGAAAATGACTATAATCTTGAATATTTAGAAAATTTTGATTTTGTTGTTAATTTGTTAACTAAGAAATTGTTTATTAACTAATTATATTAACAACAAATTGAAAAATGAACATCAAATACGTGTTTAAAAGGTTCAAATTATCCGAAAATAACGCTAATCTCGAATATTTAGGAAATTTTGATTTTTTTGTTAATTTGCTAATTAACAGATTGTTTATTTATTTAAAAAATGTTATAAACATTGAATAAATACTGTTTATTGATCAAAATAAATGAAAAAATACACTCACCTGCTTGCAATCATTGGAAAATAGCGTTTAAAAATTTTTTGCAACTATTTATTGTTTATTAACAAAATAAACAATTTGTCAAGGACCAAAATTGGTAAGCTTTCTAGATGTCAAGACGAATCGAATGAGCCCTTACAGATCAAAATCGGTTCATAAGAAAAAAATTGTAATCGAGTCCCCCGTTTACTGGACTATCATACTGGTATTTACAAATTTTTTTTGTATAAATTTGGTACAATGCCTGTTACCTATAATTTTATCAATTAAAGAATGGTGAAGCTGGTTTTTCGATAGAATGAGTCGCCACCCAAAATTAGGTAGCCCCCCTAACAAAATGTTAGCTCAGGTCCCAAAAAGTTCATATTCCGCCCCTGCTCATTCGTGCTTACTCCATGTTTTATCTGATTTCCTACCTTGTTTGACCTATTCGGTGAACTCTTCCGATTGCTTGCAACTCATCTGCAGGATTCAATAACGGCTCGACAAGTATCACATGTGTAGCTTCGATCAAATTGAGACCTTTACCACCCAAATGTATGGGTAAGAGAAGGGCGGTGATGTTTGATTTGGTATCCTGAAATGTGGAGTAAAACAATTGAGTAATTGAGCTGACCGAACCAATTTGGAA
>OY294067.1:17075397-17146112 GCA_958510875.1 Endomychus coccineus
GTAAGAATTGAAAAAGTAATAGACTTAACTTCTAGGCCCAAAATAATATGTTTTTATTCTTGCGAATTTTTCTGAAAAATTGTTATAGTGGCGGAGTGGAAATGTAAAAGTTGGAAAAAATTAAGATAAATGTATGATCGAAATACAATTTTTTGTTATTTTCATCTTTTTTGTCAATTGCGCTTTAAAACTATTTGATTGAAATAATTGTTGATAACATATTTCAAAAGATAGACGGTTTTTGGTTTACTGCATGAGATGCAAAACATTTATTCACATTCGATATCTTGAAGCGTATACTACCAAACCCTATTCATACTATTTTATTTCTTTCATATCTTTCATATTAGCTCCGTTCATGATGAACTAAAATTTGGTTACATTTTTACAGCAACACCACCGGGAACACCTACCCCAGAGCCGCCACCCCCCCCCCCGGGGCCTCCACCGCCCCCTGGGCCATCACCGCCCCCTGGGCCATCACCGCCCCCTGGGCCATCAACGCCCCCTGGGCCATCACCGCCCCCGGGATCTTCCCCGTCAACCACCCCAACCCCTCCTCCAACACCACCACCGCCAGTTCTGGTGGCGAGTCCCCCAAGAACGAGGGACAGGATTAGAAACCCACCAGAGCGCCTGGTGGTGGGTGAGCCCCGGCGGCAGCCGCGCAGAGCGCCTGTGCGGCGTGTGCCGCTGGGGCAACATATAGATGAGGTGGAGGTGAACGGTAAGTTTGTATTCTATGTTTTATATTTTAAAAGAATTTGTAGTATAGTTCACCGGAATTAGCATTTGAGGTCGAAGTAAATAGTACAGCAATGACCTATATCAAACTGAAGTTAATTACATGCGAAATAAATCTGTCAAAACCGGAAGTAAAACAAAGGGTGATTTCCTAGAAATGGATATATCAATATTCATGCTTTTGTATTTTTTCGCATTTCCTCTGAAAATATACATTTTAGAGAAAGAATTCACAGGGGAAAATTGTAGAGCGGAATTTCCCATGGATATGAGTTATTTAAATTTTCATTTAACATACAAGAGTGCGCTTAAGTAAATATGTATATGTTTTTTACATTTTTTCATGTTATGAAGATTAATAGTTCTCCTCGTTGATAGAAAAATACATTATAAGTCATACCAAATTGAAGGTTTCGATAAGAGAGATAAATCTTTGGCAATCCAAAGTTCAAAGAAAAGGTTATTTCCGAGAAATAAATATAAATGTATATACATTTTTCGCGTGTTTTCGTCTCTTTTCGCAAATTAAATTGTAGAGATATGGAGCTTTTATGTTTTCCTGTAGTACGAAAATTTCCTGCTACATTGCGCCAAATCGTGTATATATAACTTTTTTGAACAATTTTCCGACATTTTATGGGAACATTTTGTGGTTTCATCGGAAAATGTCTTGTGAGCTTTACCAATTGTAGGTAATCACATAAGAGATTAATCTATCATAACCCGCACCCTTAAAAAAGGGTTATTCTTGAACTATAGGTATATATCTCAATTTTTACGTCTTCCGTGTTTTAACGCATTTTCTTCGGATAATATGCGATTTAGAGAAAAAATACAGAAATCAAAAATTATAGAACGAAAAATTTCCAATCGCAATTTCACATTTTCATTTAGTTTGCGATTCTCTCGCTAGAGCGCGCAAATGCTGATATGATTATATGTAGGTAATATATGCATATACTTTGTTTTGATTTCAACCAAAAAATTTGGAATTTGAGAAAAAAATCTCTTGTGAAGTAAATTGATAATTGTTAGAAAAAATAAGCCTGACACCTCAAATTAAAAAAAAAAGATCTTTCACGACCTTATTTTGCAAGGTTGTGAATATTTTTTTTGGGTTTTTTGAATCCATAAAAAATTGTTATGATTTATAAATAAATAGATTAAAGGAAAATTGGAGCATGGAATGCAGGTAGATAATTGAAAACCAAGATTTTTTTAAGATATTTTTTAATGATATAAAAATAATATAACAATTTTTTTTCAATTTCAACTATTTACATATGTAATAACAGTAATACAAATTAACTAATTACTAGATGTGCTTAATTTTGTTTCAATCTATTTTCTACATCACTTCCACATGTGAAAAATTCCATATTGGCGCACTCTAGCGAAGGAATCGCAAACTAAATGAAATTGTGAAAGACCTATATCGATTGGAAATTTTTCGCTTTATAATTTTTAACTTCTGCATTTCTTCTCTAAAAGCATATTTTCCGAAAAAAATGTTTATATGGAAAATCTGATTATTTTTGCAAAATCTACCGGCCTCTCCATTTACGGTAAGTCTTTCTGAAACACCTTGTATAATATTTATTTCTCGAAAATAAAGTTTTCTTTCAATTGCCACAGATTCATCTCTTTCATAGAAACCTTCAATTTGGTATGACTTATAACGTATTTTTCTATTGACGAGGAGAATTATTAATTTTCATAACTTGAAAAAATACAAGAAACTTATATATATTTACTTTAGCGCTTTCTTGTAAACTAAATGAAAATTTAAATGACTCACATCGATCGGAAATTTTCCGCTCAACAATTTTCCAGTCCTGTATTCTTTCTCTAAAATGCATATTTTCAGAGAAAAATGCAAAAAAAGACAAAAATCACCCTTTTTTTTTACTTCCGGTTTTCACACATTTATTTCGCATGTAACTACCTTCAATTTTGTTAAGGTCACATTGCTGTACTATTTACTATTTAGGCATATGGCTTTCGATGGCAGCAATATTAAGAGGATCTTTCCCTCGTAGTTCTAAAGTGTAATTTGCTGCTGCAAACATTCCAATTTTGGCTCATTCTTGTGGTGTAGTAGCCAGTGTGCCGTCATCTTTGCTTGGGGAAGGAAATGAAATGGAATTCTACCATTTGCTTTGACGAAAGTCCAAAACGAACGAAATCGCCGGATACCCGAGCTGCGGTAGAGCGACTCTCCCTTCCACGCGCGCCACACAGCCAAGCGTACGAAATACCATTATTTAAAATATTTGTTTTGGCAACTTTTACGAAAGATGAGTAAAGAGGTTGAAAATTCGTTAAGCTGTTCATTAACTATTGAAGAAGATGATCCCGTAAAAAAATAGCGCTTTACCACACCACAACTTTTTTAGGGCCATTCTACAAAAGTGCTTTTTTTTTGCATGAGTTGCGGTTTGCAAAAAGTATACATACGATCTTGCTGAAATTTTGTGTGGTACTTGGTGACTACAACCTAAGAAAATTTCTCAGCTCTTAATCTTCAAAAGAACAAGAGTTATGAATATTTGAAATTTCGAGCAAAATCGATGGTTTTTTGCAATTTGCGGGGCCACCGCTGGTCCAATCGGGTTCATCCGCAGCTCATTTTTTCCGTCTTTTCACGACGCGAAAAACCGGTTTTGCCATAATTTACCATTTTTTTTTGGACCATTTGCGACGAACAAAAAGTGTTTGATTTCAGTTCCTTCAATTTGTATCATAATTATCTACTTAAAGTAATTTTTTCCTCCTAACTCAGAACTAACAACTCTGATTCTATCACACTAATAAACGATTGTTATGTAATTAGTGTTAATTGTTATGTTAATTAGTGTTTCCATGTTATCTAGAAAAGAATAGATAACTTTTATTAATGAAATGCGTCTGCAGCCGACTTGTGTTTTTGCTGCTATCATAAAGAGACTCTTTTGGGAATGCAACCTTTCCGATTTCCTAGTTTTCTAAAAATGAACAGGAAAATGTGATTTCAATAAAATTGTTATGTGATCGAGATTCGTCAATTCTTATTTTTATCTCATTTCGTTTTTTTTTTTTTGCAGATCCAATGATATACGAAAAATTTAGGTGGGGGGAGACAAGGAACCCCCACCTGAAGACAACAAAAATTGTCAACTGTGGCCCGATGGCCATAAGCTATCTAAAACTCTTATCGGGCCACAGGACCGTGGTGGAGATCGAGCGGGATACGGTAAGTTAAAATATTGTGAATTTATTTATACACATGTCTGTATCTATTATAGTATTTATCATGAAACCGTGTACAAAAGAGGTAGTTAGTTAAATAAATACCCTCAAGCTATCGGTGGTAACTTGTTGGAAATTGTAAGGATGGGTAGGACTTTGAGCTGGGAGGGATTGAAGAAAGATGTCAGCAAATGTTTGATTCAATATAGACATAATACAATTCTAAGCATCTTCCTTCTGTATTGAAGATATTAATGACTGATAATTCATGTTTAACTTACTTTGACTACACGAGAGGAAACCCTTCAATTTTCGAGAAACATCGTGTGAGCCAGTGATGAAATGTTGGAGTGATGAAATGTTGGGAGAGGAGATAGGCATTCGAATTTTTCTTGAAGGTTAGGAGGTTATAGGCATAGGGAAAGATCTCACCAGGCAAAAAGTTCCCCGTTCGATAGATAAGGAAAGTCTGGTAGGACGAGCTTGACAATGAAATGGTGACTAGTTTGAGCTTCTTCTAGTCCGCCTATATGGAATCTCTCATGGTGGAATAACAGATTAGATCTCTTCTAGATAGAATCCAAGAGCTTCAACATAAGTTTGCGAGCCGAACTCCAAACATGTGAACATTACTCCAGGACAGGTCGAGTCTGTGCTTTGTAAATTATGAGAAGCTGCTGAGATCTAAGCTAGCTCTTGGAATGGAATAGAAAACCAAGTTTTTCTGAAGAGGTTTCCGCAATGAACCTCACATGATTATCCATGCTCAGGGATCGTAAAGTCATTGGAACAAACATTCATGGAGAGAAGGGATTTCGAGTTTGGGAGAATTCCTCAATGAGGAACGTGTTGGTCAATGAGATTCAAATCTTTGAATCCGGGGGTCCTAGAGAACCCTGTTTGGACAATTTATCGTTCGCTTCATTTAATTTCACGCCAGAGTCGGGTACCCATACTAGGTGATGTTTATTCCCTCTGGCAAATTCAGCCAGGACGTAGAAGTCGTCCTATGGGTGCGAAGCACGGCCAGAATCGCTAGGCTGTCGGTGCAGATATAAATCCAGGCTACTTCGGTCGTTTAGTCTTAGTAGGTTGTCACCATATTATCTGAAGCTACAGAATGAATTAACAATAATGAATTGTGAGTTTATACTACTTCCCCAACTAGATCCAATTCGGTGTTCGGTCTGATGCCTCCTGATAGTGTAAAGTTCTTGTATCACCTAATTATTTATGCTTACTGCCTGTCCAATTCGGATTATATTATTAAATGTTTATACCGCTAAATGAGAAGATCAATACAATTGTCCGAATTCAGTATGCATTATAAGATGATATAAGAACAATAATCTAGATATAATGAGGAATTGGGTGGATTGAGTGAGATTCAAATAACTCTCTAACTGGATTACAATGCGGTCCAAAACCTTCGACTTGAATAGATTTTTTATACTTGGATAACACGGAGGGTAACTATAACGTTAGAAGAACCTCGTGTGAGCCAGCCAATGGGATGTTGATGGGGAAGAAGGTAGGCTTTCAAATTTTGCTTGAAGGTTTGGAGGTTATAAGCATAGGGAAATACCTCACTAGGCAAAAATTTCCACAACTTCCCCGTTCGATAGATAAGGAAAGTCTGGTACGACGAAGTTCGGCAGGTCTCGAGCTTGACAATGAAGGGGTGACTAGTTAGAGCTTCTTCTAGTCCGCTTATCTGGAGTTCCACAGCTTTGCTATTCGTTAGAAAAATTAAGGGTTGTAGGAAGTAGTTTGTTAGGTCTCGAGCTTGACAATATCTCGCGGTGGAGCAACAGACGAGATTTTTGATAAATTCCGACCATGAAAATATCTTTCTACGATATTCTAGAGAGATCAATGAATTCACCAGCTACCTTATTTCAACAGACAACACATGAGAGATCCAGATTGACTCTGCAATTGATTAGATGAATTCTCCCTTCAGCAGCTTCCAGCAGACCAGTGAAGTATGAGGAATTGTAGAAAAACAGGTCTCACCAGAACCACCCCTAGTGGTGGTGGTTCTCATAGCACTGTTATCCAAGTCACTAAGCCTTTGTCTAGCGTCAGACAAGACTTGATACAACGGCTTCTTGTATGCCTAAAAGAATGCAACAGTTTTATTCACCCAGGTTCCCAGGTGCATTTTACTGTTCATTTTAGCAACGATGATTCCAAGGTACTTCACTGATCCATTAGGATACAAGTTCTTGAGCAAAAAACCCAGTTGCATTCAACTCGATTATTAGACTGTCTATCACCAGACACCAAGTTGGCGGAGAATGTATAATCTTTGGAACACAACTGATTATTGTCGGTGGTTCCTTACAATAAGCCAAAAGAAATTATGTTATTTGACAAACATTCGAATTTTGGTAAAATCTTAATAATTGTTAAATTTGACCTGTTGGATGATTCACAATATTTTTGTATGGAAAATTGAGAATAAAACAGCAGAAAAGCTGATGAAGGAAGATGATTAGATCATCATAATACAGTAAACATAGAAAGAGGTTCTACTATTTCAGATTCTTGTTATTACACAAATTTTACGTAAATTTGCATATTATCTTTGATTAGAATGTGGTGAAGATATAAACTGTCCATAATTTGACATGATGATTGGAAATAATTTGATCAAGTTTGAAAATTTCACTGTGAATAGTGCATTGGATTTTGTTCAAATAATACCGTTCAATTATTTATCCATAATTAAGTATCAAATAAAGTTAGTTGCTGGAGACAGAATAGACCCTTTGTTGTATTGAAGGATCCATCAAGCTGTTGAAATGGATATTCAGATAACGAGCTATCATCGATTTGGTATTTGGATACATTTAATCAGTGGCGGCTCCTCGAAGGAGGCTAAGGAGGCTCAGCCTCCTCACCAATTTATCTTAATGATCATTCTCCATTTTATTTCCTGTTTCTCTGATAATTCTTTAAATTTTACAATTAATTCCCCGTTCTCAGAAGTTATTTTTAATCTGGCAACAGTGGCCAGAGGCTAGATTCTCTATATATCTCAAACGCTAAATACGTGTGGTCAACACAGTTGCCGTTTTCCAAGCAGTTCAATTGCTAGATAAGGTAAAAGACCGAATATGGCAACATCCTATGGAAGCTAGCCTCTCGTATGGAATCGTCGGTCGAATGAAATACGATTACTTGCTACCGCCCTTCCGCTAGAAGAATGCCACACGTGTCGTGTTTCGTTAGTTCTTGGTTTTGTAATTTGTACCGCGAGGCGAAGTAAGGTTAAGTAGTTAAATTATAATTTATCTAATCGGTGAACGTTAAAATGATGAGTGACTTAGTTGCTGGGTTGTTAGAAAATCCATTTAGTGGATTAACATATGATAGAAAAGTGTTTTGTTAAAAATAAACGGCCTTTACCGGATTTGAAAGGATTAGTGGTGACGATGACAGGTATGTTTCAAAATCGAAATACACAATAAATTATATTGCTTGCTATTTACATCTGATACAACTTCATGTTGGGGACACTCGGGTTATGATGATTTGAAAAATTTAGCTCGTGGTATAGATAGACATGAAAAATCGCAGGAACATATTACATCGAGTATTAAGTTTAAATTAACCGGTAAACAGAATATTGTTAAAGGAGGAAAACATATCATTTGGTAGACAAGAAACTACATTATAAACAACTTTTTTTATGAAATTTTAGATACTATTAAAGGTCAAATTGAGATTCGATTTTCCGATTTACATGAATTGAAATTTTTCGACTTGACGAATAGAAGATTTTTCGAATCTTTTTCAAAAGAGTTTCTCAATACACTTTTAGATATCTTAGTTCTAAAATATAAATTTTTTGATAAAATAGCACTGCACAATGAATTATGGGTTATATACCTACTCGGATAAAGATATTTTAGGCCAGTACGACATTCACGCCGATATGATAAAATATATGATAGACAATGATTTGCAACCAGTTTTACCTCAGTTTTATAAACTACTTTGTTTGACAGTCACCATTCCTGTCACGTCGGCATCGGTGGAGAGATCATTTTCTACTCTCAAACGAATTAAAACTTACATGCGAAATACAATGAGCCAAAATCGTTTATACAGTGTTAGTTTGATATCTATTGAAAAAGTTTCAGTAAAACACTTAAAACAAAATGATACATTTTATGATAATATTATTGATCATTTTTCGCAAACTAAAGACCGTAGAATTCCGTTAATATATAAAAAAAGTTTATAAAAATAATAAAAAAAAACAAAATATGTAAAATTTCAAAAAAAAAAATAAAAAATATCAAAAATCCAAAGAAAAAAAAACGAACAAAAAAATTGTTTGCCAAGAGAAACTACACCTCCACGTTGGTTCTTGCTTGGCAACAATTAATTTTGGCACTGAAGTAGTAGGTACGGTCGCTGTGCAAAGGTTAAATTTATTGGCTGAATAGAGTATATTTTTACAAGAACGTTTTATGTCCAGCCTCCTCTCTTAAAAAGTTCACGAGCCGCCACTGCATTTAATTGATAGTTTTTTTTTCTGGTCACAGTATTCATAACTATACTCAGTGATGAACAATTATTAACCAATCCATTGATTCTTTACAATATCAATACATCCAACCACAGTCACGTCACGGCACGATAACATATAGCCACGATTCGGATAAACATATTCACGACGTAGAACATGTACGCGACCTGAAGTACCTGGTGCTCAAAGTTATTCGTACCTTTATATCTACAAATCTGAGGCGAACCGAGACCAATCCAGGACGTATGTGTTGAGCTAAAGGTAGAATAATGTAATATTGACAAGATTAACTGATTCTAAAACTATCGGAAAGCAAGAGTCTAACGGCTAAACCAACCAGTGCCTCGGACTGTGTACAAGCCACTACTGTCAATGTCCTAAAACAATAAAACGAAACGATGAAACCCCTTTTGTTGTCATACTTCCATTTCGACTTTGTCAGTTTTTACTTTGGAATAACCCTTGTATATGTGTTCAATGATTTGGTTTTATAAACTGATTGAAAAAAATGAATGTACGTCAAAATATTTGGCATCTGCAACTCCGTGTACACACACCAATCGTCTTTTATTTACCTGTTTATGTTTGACTTTCAGGTACTCACAGTATTAAGGGGGAGAGGTGAGGTCCAGAAGGCGGATGGAACGGTAGTTCCATTCGCCGAACACGCGGTGCTTCACCTCAACGAGGGTAAGTAGAATCATAGTTTTCTTATTTTCACATCTTATATAATCACAGGGTATATATACATTTCAATCTATTCATACGATGAATATTTGAATTTTCGATAGAATTGATATTCCTCAAAAATATTCTCAAATTTGGCAGATTGGAATAAGCGAACTCGTAGATTACCTTAAAAATCTATATTATTGATAATACGTTTAAAAAGGTTTTCATCTTATTATCAAGTAATTACACAACGAAACGAATATACACCTATTCATACTAAACATGACTTTATGCCCAAATGGAACTCAGACTTTTCAATAAAAAAATCATAACGGTAATGTGTCTGGTGTCTGGAAAAAGTAACTGAAAGTATTTTTTTTTCAAAGAGGACATGAAATACAATCATGAAAATGATAGTTTCATTAGATCAACATAACAACATAGATTGTTGTAGAACAACATTGAAAGTTTTTGCTAATAAAAAATGTCATACCAGGTGAATCTGTTTCAATAGAACTTCCGAAATCCTCGAATAATTGAACCACCTCACTAGATCGGAATAAACAGATGGAAACTACTAGAAACATTTCCTTTCGAATACGGGTCGGTAGAATAATTTCTGATTTCTCGTTTCGTTTCTATTTTTAAAATAAAAAAATGTCTTATTTTAATCCAGATATTAGTGGATCTTTTTGGAAACACAGACTTTTAGGAAAGTTTTGATAAACTCCAGCAAATAGCGTTGGACAGTGTTTACGACAAATCGGTTCATCAATAATTTAATTTCTAAACAAAAAAGGAAATTGGAACGCAACAAACTAACCAAACTGGAGCCATTACCATAAAATAGTTCAATAAAATTCAAATGTTTCACTTATCATCTTTCAGGGATTAATAAGCTCCATGATTTGTTTTCAAAATTTGCAATATAACCAGTTTATAGATGTAGGAATAAGCTGAAAAATCATTCAGACAACATGTTTGATAGATATATCTATGGTTTCGGCGTTTACGTAGTGTAAATTCATCCTTAAAAAACAGAATAAAAACGTCGCCTTTAAAACAACAAATAACCTATGCTCGTATATTAATAACTCGAAATCTAAAAAAGATAACTTAAAGAAATCTGGAGTTTACAGACTGAGATGTGATGACTGTAGTGCTTTGTACATAGGACAAACTGGACGCAGTTTCAGCGTAAGGTTCAATGAACATTTGAGAAGTTACAGGCTCAAAAAAGAAGACTCTAATTACGCAAATCACCTGTTAGAACATAACCACAATTTCACCCTTAATCCTGATATTCTACATATTCAGGAAAAAGGACATAAACTTAATATATTAGAATCCATAGAAATTTTGAAACACGCAGAAAACAATAATAATGTAATTTTAAATGATCAAATCGACACATATAATTCACCGCTTGTTAACAATTTTGTAAACACACTCCCACCATTATCCACCCCCATCCCTCAATTTGCACCACATTCTGATCCCTGATATTTAAGGACATACTTTTAGATTTAGCTTTAGTTGATAACTCCTCGCTTTGATAATGCCACAGTGTGGTGAAACAATTTGTCAGCATTTTTAAATTAAATGTTAAAAGTTTTGTGTAAAATTTGAGTTTTATTCTCCAACTTCTGATGTTTGATAGAGTTCCCCACTTCGAAAAATCCGACAAAATCGATTCTGAGTCGTGTTCAAAATGGTATGTTGGTCAAACTAGAAGGAATATTTTAACTCGGAATAAAGGACATTTTGCACATACAATTCTTTGTAAGTTTGTATTTTTCTGATTAATGTCGAAAAATCAGCGTTGGCAGAATATATTTGAAATACAGGTTACACCATTTCTCAAAAAAGTTTATCACTTTTAAAGCACAGTCCAGACAAATATCCAGATAATTTAGGAGCAATGGAAATTATCTCCAGCTAAGTCCTTGTTTGCATTGTTATCCTCAAATAGTCTCCGAAGAGGCACATTTTGATTTCTACTTTACTTTACTCTTATAAACTGTAAAAGATTTCACACTGTGGATATACTATGAAGTCGTAAACGGGCTACTGGGAAGCCTCCAAGACGAGAGATATAGAACCCTTGGATATGATGACGACACAGTTGCCATGGTACAAGGAAAATACAACTCCGCGGTGAGAGTTCAACTACAGGAGACTCTGAACCTGGTAATAACATGGACGGATTCAGAGGGACTGAATAACAGTCCCCACAAAGCCACCATAGCAACATTCACTCGAAAACTCAAATTAGAGAGCTTGGGGACCTCTGAAGATTCGAGGAGGAGCTGTACTCGGAACCGACTTGTAACCAACATCTGGGAATAGTAATTAAGAAAGCGGAGACCTCATTATTTGTGGTCAGTCGCTTCTTGTAGAAAAAATGGAACTACCATCGAAAATGCTCTACTGGTTGTACAACATAGTGGTTAAGCCCACAATAACATACGCCTCTTTGATATGGTGGCCTGAGATACAACAAAGAGGGACAAGACTAATCAAGGTCCAGGAACTTGCATGTCTTGGGATCACAGGGCCATGAAATAATCGCCCACTACAGCAATGTAAACACTACTGAGATCACCTCCCCTCCAATTGGTAATCCAATGAGAGACAAGGCTTGGCGTCTTCAGAATACAAAATACAGTGGAGAATGTTCACATTGGGCCAGGACACATGAACATCGTAAAAATCGTAACCAGGGACGTGTTGGGCATGAGAACAGATCACATTCCAAAGCGATACCCTTTTAAAAACAAATTCAGGGTATCAATACCATAAAGGACTGAATGGGAACATACAAACCTGGGCGATATTCTACAAGGAAAGATCTGGTATACAGACGAGTCTAAGACTGGAAAAGATGCAGATGCGGGAGTATACTCAAGAAACTCAAAGACTGGCTTCAGTTATTCATTGGCTAAACACACTCTGTGTTCCAAGCAGAGGTATATGCAATCCTACAATGCGTGGATGAAAATAATCGGACAGCCATCGAAGATGAGCAGATCCACACATTGACAGACAGTCAGGCTGCACTTGAGGCAATGAGAAGGAAGTCAGTAAGTGACATCTCATCTGATATGGAAAGAAGGATTTGAAATACTGTCAGACCGAAGCCGCGTTAAGCTGACTTGGGGCCGGTACCTCAGGGAACGACAGGCAATGAAAAATCCTACGAAATTGCAAGAAGAGGGTCGTAGAACGCTCCAGATCCAGAACTGACCAAGGGGTACCAAAACATACAGCGCGAAGGTCTGTAAAAAACTGGATCATGAAAAACCACAAATAATACTGGGAAAAAATCCCACAAAACGAAGATGGGAAGAAATACATCAAAGCCCCGTTTAACAGAAGAACAACGGACCTATTAGCACTAAATAGGAAAAAAATACAAGTTTTAACAGGCCAGGCTCATAACTGGCCACGCGCCAGTAAAAGGGCACCTATAAATAAAATGGGACTGTACACTGACGACCTCACATGCAGACTTTGCTGTAAGGATACAGAAACAGTGACCTACATACTGTGTAAATGCGAGGGGCACTAGACCACAAAAGACAGTCAATTTTTGGACAGTCTAACGGCGAACCAGAATTATACAGTTCCCACCCAGTAAAGGATTAGTACAAACATGTACAAGGTACAACAATACCCGAGTGGATACCGTAAAGAAACAAAACAAAGGCGAGATACCAAGGGTTTTCTTCACCTTCACACTATAAATAAGAAATAATCATCCTTATTGACTAAAAATACTATTAAGTGCTGAAGAACTTTCGGGTACCAAGTACAGTGTAAACTCTTTTATAGTTTATTAGATTTTTGAATATTACTTATTTGGTCGATATGTTTAATTTCCTTAAATAATTTAAGTGGTTAAGTAACATCACTGCCAAAAATTATATGATACGATAATCATTGGAATTCTTCTTGATTGTTTGTAGGTAATAGCTATCAGGAAAAACCTCACTAGGCGAAGGGTTCTACATTTTCGCTTTTTTATAGAAAAATGCAGTCGATTTCTTCTAAGTTTGACAGATCTCGAGCTTGACCAGCCTGAGTTGAAATCAAATCATTATGCACACTTTTCAGAAAAATGTTACCAGAAAGCTGTACATTCGTACAATTCATTTTCTGAATAAGATGCTGAGTGTAGTTTTGATTTATTGATGAATTATATTGTACAATGAAGTATACGAGATGGTTCAGATTATGTACAAATTAATTATGGGTATAATCTAGATATGTCGGTATAGTTGATTATTGAAATCTGTTCGAAAATTAGTAGTACTAAACAGTAGTTTTCGTTACATGCTCGCGATAATCCAGTCGAGATCGAGATGAATAGGACTACTGAAACTGGTCTTTTACAACATTGGATATATTATTTTATGGTTTCAATTTACAATGTAAAGCAGATGCACAAATAGAACTTTAACCAGATCGAATAACATTGCTATGAATCTTGTGGAATGTCTTTGGCGTCATTTTTCTAATTCCCTCTTTATCCACTTTGGTCTCATATAGTACCTTATATTTTTATTGATGAGAATCAAACGAATAATGAAAAATATGATGTGCTATTTAAAAAAATTAAGTTATTGAGATTTTAAATTTGTCACATTCATGACATGATTAAACAAATTTTTTTCTCACTTATTTCAAAATTTTCTTTTGTAGTGTCATAACCTATTGAAATATTAGTAAGTTAGCTTTTCCAAATTAGTTTTGATGATAATTGCAATAACGCAAAAGGAAACATGGGGAAAAGTTTGGGGTGTTCCATTTAAAATAAGTTTATATAAATTGAATATTTTGGAAATGTATATTCTTTTCGAAAAATCATTCTATCATTGGAAACGGAGGTCATGTATATAATGCATGGAAAGTTATCTTCAGCATTTCTACTAACTCACTCACTCAGCAACCAATTGATCCATAAGTCATCGATAACTAATGATATTGTTCTATTTATTTCAGAAGTCCTCCTAATAAATTGGGAGCGGTCCATCCCGATCGAATTTTTAAAAATCGAAACAATCTGAATTGTGAGTACCTACCTTAATTTTTCACTTCAATCAAAATAAATGAAAGAATTTTTTTTCCTTTTGCTTGCACAAATAGTTGTTATTGACTTCAAGAGCTTTATCAGCTCAAAAGTTTTGAAAAATTCCGAATATTGCGAAAACGGTAATACGTATAGTTAAACCGTTCAAAATAAAGAAGTTGTGGTTCACTTAAGGTATAACCGTGAGTGCCACCATCTTGAAAACGGTAGACGGTGGCCGTGAATGGAATTCCTAATTCAGAAGTTGTTAGGCCAAACAATGTGATTTTTGTAAGACAGCCTGACAACATAATTGAGCAACATCCCAATAAGATGGGATAAGCCTTCGGATTGTTGTAAATAATGATTTTCACCATTCTCTTTATGAGATGAGCGAAATTAAAAAAAATCCGGATAAACCTAAAAATTCTTGGTTAACACTAGGCATCAAAAATGCACGTAAAAACAAAAAGATTTTTACTTATTCAAATATAAACATATAATAATATTATAAATAAATATTACTCTACTTACTACATAACTTTGAAATCAGTTATTTCAAAAGTAAAAACATTGCGTATTGTGCTGTCAAATGGGTATAAAAATAGGCCAAATCTCGAAATCCTTAGGAAATGGACCGATTTTGATGGGACCAAATGCATTCTCTTCGGATTTTTATCAGGAATAAAGTCTATCTCGTCTAAAGTTGCCCAAAAATTTTACAATAAATTAACAATTTAATTAGCGTATTTATGAAATTACATAAAAATTCATAAAAAATGATCGGGTAAAGACTATTTTTGGCAGTGAACGAATGAGAATAGTTAATCGAGTAGTTGATTTAACTTCATTTGTTATAAACAATTTATTTATTAACAAAAAGACGAATTCGACCAAAACTACTAGTTTAAGATCGTTTTCGAAAAATTTTGGCCTTCTGAGTTCGATTTTGTCATCAATATCGTCGAATGTATACTCGCTAATTTGCTAATTTGTTATAAACAAATTATATTTATTAATAAATATACGAATCTGACCAGAATGTCGAGTTTATAGTCGTTTTCAGCTAATTTGGCCTTCTGAGTAAGATTTTATTGTTATTATGGTCTTTAAATGCATACATGAATTTTTGAATTGTTATAAATAAATTATTTATCAATAATTGTATGAATTTGACCAAAATGTCGAGTTTATAGGTGTTTTCAGCTAATTTTGGCCTCTTGAGTACGATTTTATTGTTATTATAGTCCTTAAATGCATACATAAATTTTTGAATTGTTATAAACAAATTATTTATTAATAAATATACGAATTGTGCCAAAAGTCCATGTGTAAAGTGTAAAGTGTTTTTAAAATTAATGGATTAATAGTCATATAAACTATATAAAAAAAAGAGATGATATGTATGTTACTAGAAAAATCTCTATTTTGGGACGAACAAATAAAAAAAATTTATTATCGTTCATCTTAGGATTCATTTGAAATTCCCTGATAAATGTTCTTTTCGTGGCATTATAGCTAGAATTTTGAAGTATTTTTCGTGATACGTTTGAATTAAACAATTTTTTCTTGAACATGGCATTTTCTTATTAAGACTTGATTTTTTATTTTGATATGAATATTTGACTATTAGTACAATAATTTTAAAAACACTTTACACTTGGAATCTTGACGCAATTAGTATATTTATTAATAAATAATTTACTTATAACAATTCTTAAGGACTATAATAACAATAAAATCGTACTCCAGAAGTCAAAATTAGCTGAAAACGACTATAAATTTGACATTTTGGTCAAATTCGTAAAGTTGTTAATAAATAATAACAATAAAATCGCACTAAGAAGGCCAAAATTAGCTGAAAACAACTATAAACTCGACATTTTGGTCAAATTCTTTATTTATCAATAAATATAATTTGTTTATAACAAATTAACAAATAAACGAAATCGAACTCAGAAGGCCAAAATTATTCGAAAACGATCCTAAACTCGCAGTTTTGGTCGAATTCGTCTATTTGTTGATAAATAAATTGTTTATAACAAATGAAGTTCATTCAACTACTTGTTAAGCTATTTTCATATCTTCACTGAATAGTCCTTACCCGATCATTTTTTATGAATTATCATGTAATCTCATAAATACGCTAACTAAATTGTTAATTTATTGCTTATAATTATAAGCAATGCAAAATGTTTGCGCAACTTTAGACTAGGTAGACTTTGTTTCTGATGAAATTCCACTTTGTGCCAACAAAATTGGTCCATTTCCCAAGGATTTTGACCTCGAATACCCATTTGACTGCACTAATAATATAACATCAGTGTCGTAAAACAAAATAATAAAGTATTTTGGGAAGTTATCAAGAAACTCACTAATGAATCTTTTACCAAAACTAAAAGAAAGATGAAAAGAAAAGCTCAGGTGAAACACTTAATGAATAAATAATCATAAAATTGAGATTCAATTTATATGAAATAATGAAAATTATGACAAATCTTAAAAATGTAAAATCTGTAAATACAGATTATATTATTATTCAATTCTTTATAGCCACACATAATTAATTTAATATTCAGAATCGTAAATTCTCCACACCGATTAAAAATCTCTTTTGTTACTTTAATTTTAAAAACGACGATAATAATATAAATAATTACCGACCTATTTTTATTTTAATTAATATTATTAAGAATCTTTGGAAATAGCGTAGCAGTAAGCTTAAAAGATTTTCTTAAGAAGCTGATTTCCTCTTTGCAAAATGGTTACTTCTATTGAAGGAATCTATTTATCATGAACTTGTCTCTAAAATGAAAAATAACAGAGATAAAAGGTGCTAAATAATTCGAAACAAATTCAGGAAGGTATGGAATGTCGAATTATTTTTCATTCTAGCGAACATATGTATTGTTCTAAATTTCAGTATCTTTCACAAAAAAATATAGTATACAGGTTGTTCCATTTTAAATATTGTTATAATAATCAAAAAAACAAAAACGCGATGTTACATGTTCAACATTGTAATCAGCGGGAAATGTTGTTGAAATTTTTACAGACCGTTGAGAATAACAATATAAGAATTCGTCTAATTTTTTGGAGGGTTACAGTACACCGCTTTTAAAATATATCGAGTCACAAAAACAACATTTTAATATAAAAGCTTCCAATTTCTTGACAGAACATTCACCACTAAATGCTTTATATGCCCGTCAAAATATATCACTTTGTTCTCCTCCACACTACCTTCTTCAGCAAACAGGTGCAGCTAAATCTGTCTTTTACGTGAGCTCTGACACATTTCATCTGAAATTATTTCAAGACAACTAAACTCGCAGTTTTGGTCGAATTCGTCTATTTGTTGATAAATAAATTGTTTATAACAAATGAAGTTCATTCAACTACTTGTTAAGCTATTTTCATATCTTCACTGAATAGTCCTTACCCGATCATTTTTTATGAATTATCATGTAATCTCATAAATACGCTAACTAAATTGTTAATTTATTGCTTATAATTATAAGCAATGCAAAATGTTTGCGCAACTTTAGACTAGGTAGACTTTGTTTCTGATGAAATTCCACTTTGTGCCACCAAAATTGGTCCATTTCCCAAGGATTTTGACCTCGAATACCCATTTGACTGCACTAATAATATAACATCAGTGTCGTAAAACAAAATAATAAAGTATTTTGGGAAGTTATCAAGAAACTCACTAATGAATCTTTTACCAAAACTAAAAGAAAGATGAAAAGAAAAGCTCAGGTGAAACACTTAATGAATAAATAATCATAAAATTGAGATTCAATTTATATGAAATAATGAAAATTATGACAAATCTTAAAAATGTAAAATCTGTAAATACAGATTATATTATTATTCAATTCTTTATAGCCACACATAATTAATTTAATATCCAGAATCGTAAATTCTCCACACCGATTAAAAATCTCTTTTGTTACTTTAATTTTAAAAACGACGATAATAATATAAATAATTACCGACCTATTTTTATTTTAATTAATATTATTAAGAATCTTTGGAAATAGCGTAGCAGTAAGCTTAAAAGATTTTCTTAAGAAGCTGATTTCCTCTTTGCAAAATGGTTACTTCTATTGAAGGAATCTATTTATCATGAACTTGTCTCTAAAATGAAAAATAACAGAGATAAAAGGTGCTAAATAATTCGAAACAAATTCAGGAAGGTATGGAATGTCGAATTATTTTTCATTCTAGCGAACATATGTATTGTTCTAAATTTCAGTATCTTTCACAAAAAAATATAGTATACAGGTTGTTCCATTTTAAATATTGTTATAATAATCAAAAAAACAAAAACGCGATGTTACATGTTCAACATTGTAATCAGCGGGAAATGTTGTTGAAATTTTTACAGACCGTTGAGAATAACAATATAAGAATTCGTCTAATTTTTTGGAGGGTTACAGTACACCGCTTTTAAAATATATCGAGTCACAAAAACAACATTTTAATATAAAAGCTTCCAATTTCTTGACAGAACATTCACCACTAAATGCTTTATATGCCCGTCAAAATATATCACTTTGTTCTCCTCCACACTACCTTCTTCAGCAAACAGGTGCAGCTAAATCTGTCTTTTACGTGAGCTCTGACACATTTCATCTGAAATTATTTCAAGACAACTAAACTCGCAGTTTTGGTCGAATTCGTCTATTTGTTGATAAATAAATTGTTTATAACAAATGAAGTTCATTCAACTACTTGTTAAGCTATTTTCATATCTTCACTGAATAGTCCTTACCCGATCATTTTTTATGAATTATCATGTAATCTCATAAATACGCTAACTAAATTGTTAATTTATTGCTTATAATTATAAGCAATGCAAAATGTTTGCGCAACTTTAGACTAGGTAGACTTTGTTTCTGATGAAATTCCACTTTGTGCCACCAAAATTGGTCCATTTCCCAAGGATTTTGACCTCGAATACCCATTTGACTGCACTAATAATATAACATCAGTGTCGTAAAACAAAATAATAAAGTATTTTGGGAAGTTATCAAGAAACTCACTAATGAATCTTTTACCAAAACTAAAAGAAAGATGAAAAGAAAAGCTCAGGTGAAACACTTAATGAATAAATAATCATAAAATTGAGATTCAATTTATATGAAATAATGAAAATTATGACAAATCTTAAAAATGTAAAATCTGTAAATACAGATTATATTATTATTCAATTCTTTATAGCCACACATAATTAATTTAATATCCAGAATCGTAAATTCTCCACACCGATTAAAAATCTCTTTTGTTACTTTAATTTTAAAAACGACGATAATAATATAAATAATTACCGACCTATTTTTATTTTAATTAATATTATTAAGAATCTTTGGAAATAGCGTAGCAGTAAGCTTAAAAGATTTTCTTAAGAAGCTGATTTCCTCTTTGCAAAATGGTTACTTCTATTGAAGGAATCTATTTATCATGAACTTGTCTCTAAAATGAAAAATAACAGAGATAAAAGGTGCTAAATAATTCGAAACAAATTCAGGAAGGTATGGAATGTCGAATTATTTTTCATTCTAGCGAACATATGTATTGTTCTAAATTTCAGTATCTTTCACAAAAAAATATAGTATACAGGTTGTTCCATTTTAAATATTGTTATAATAATCAAAAAAACAAAAACGCGATGTTACATGTTCAACATTGTAATCAGCGGGAAATGTTGTTGAAATTTTTACAGACCGTTGAGAATAACAATATAAGAATTCGTCTAATTTTTTGGAGGGTTACAGTACACCGCTTTTAAAATATATCGAGTCACAAAAACAACATTTTAATATAAAAGCTTCCAATTTCTTGACAGAACATTCACCACTAAATGCTTTATATGCCCGTCAAAATATATCACTTTGTTCTCCTCCACACTACCTTCTTCAGCAAACAGGTGCAGCTAAATCTGTCTTTTACGTGAGCTCTGACACATTTCATCTGAAATTATTTCAAGACTGGCATTCAGTAAGTCAATCAAAATGGTGACGGACAACCCCGGAGCACTTAGACCGCTCCATTAGGTACATTGTGCGCCCCTTGATGCAAGACTCATCCTACAGTCCTAAGGCAGCGCCGAAGGCTAGGATTTTGCATGGATTGATGGCGGAATGTATGTGCTGCCGAAGTGTTGTAGATTAAAAGAAGCAACAAAGATATGAGAGACGATGCTCATTAAGCTCAGATGTTTATTCAGATGACAGTCTTGTCACCAGTTATAAGCGTCTTCTGCTCATAGAGAGAAGGAACTCCGCGATATGGAGCCACTGTCTATCCAGAAGCTCTCAGAAGGCGCAGACACCCAGTGGTCGATGATGATCTGATCGTTGGATCGGTACCAGGGTTGTCTAAGGAACCCCCAGTTTGGCATACTCATCAACCACTTCGTTTCCTTTCACACCAGAATGGGCAGGTACCCATACTAGCTAACGTTTGTTTCCCTGCACTCCAAAACAAGCTTAGAGGTCACTCTATTGGCGCGAAGTACGCCCAGGGCCGCTTGGCAATCAGTGCAGATATTACTTGAAGGGAATCTTAACTGATTGAAGGTTTCCTATGATGAATGTCAAAACTATTGTGAAACGTATGTTAGCCATCACTTGTGAAAAGTTGAGGAGAAATGGATATTCCACTGACTCTTTGATAGGTTAAAGCGTACATAATTGACACAAATTGAAGGTTAACATGGATTTTTAAAAACGTCAAAAAATAATCTCCATAATAATTTGGGTCAAAATTTGTTAAATTAACTGATAAATTCGATTATAATTATGATCATTTTTGAGTTGTTCTAGAAAATCAAAACAGGTGGTTATGGAGAACAGATATATAGTTATGTAGTGTCTTTATCTATGCCTATAAGCTCCAAATCTTCAAAAAAAATTCGAATGCCCCTCTCAACACTCCACCGCTAGCTCACACGATGTTCCTCGAACATCATAGCTGTCCTTCTCGTGTAGTCAAAGTATTAAAAAAATTTAAACAATTAAACAAATGTATTAATGTTCGGAATTTTTCTAATTTAGGATTAATTGAAAATATACCCTTATTACCTTTCCATTACAGATGTTATTATCGTTAATTTTCTATGAATCATTGTTTTCCCGTCAGTATAATTGAAACTCTCCCTATAAAATGAATTGTTGATTGATCGTACGATATGTTCATGTGTTCTATTAAATTCCAGATGAAAATAAAATGAACACCCTCCATCATACCGCAAAAAACCGCAAAAAACCGCAATAGACCGCTAACAACCGCTAAAAACCGCAATAGACCGCTAAAAACCGCAAAAAACCGCAACAAACCGCACCAAACCGCAACAAACCGCATCGATCCACGACAAACCACATCAAACCGCAACAAACCGCAACAAACCGCATCAAATCGCAACAAACCGCACCAAACCGCAACAAACCGCATCAAACCGCAACATGGAATGGGGTGCTAAATTCTCCAACCAAGAGGACTCAAAACTTTTGGCAACCTTTTATCATGTATCAACATGATTGTTCTTCGTCTTGCTGTATAGACCGTGAATCGTACAACAGCGATTCATCATCGAACACATACGTTTGCCCAACTGGCAACACAATATCATAAATATCAGGGAATGAATGTGAGGAAAAGACTTTGCAAGAAATGGACATCGACGTACTTGTACAGTTGGATTCCTTGCACAAGACTGTAACAACAGATTAGTATATTAAAGTAGATAATTGCAAACATTATGGAACATGCTGTGATTACATAAAGAAACCCTGATGCCAGCTTATAGTCTCCATAAACCAATCGTGGGACTTTTTAATTGTAATTAGTATGTAAGGACGCCTTATGGTGATACAATTAGTTTTAAGAAATCCCGTTTTAGACATTGATACGTCTTCTGATGACGGTCGTGAGACCGAAACGTACGTAAAGACGAAAATAATATGCATATATGTTAGTGTGACCTATTTCCCGAGAATTTTATATATAAACCAATATCGATTTTAGTCGTGAAGCTTCAAGATTCGAAATACGAACATATGGATTTGTTTAATCAACCACATATATTTTAGAATAGTTTGTTTGTTGTTCGCTAAAATTCTCTACATAAAGAATTACCGTGGGTCTAATTTTCAGATAGACAATGCTGAAGGTACGTAAGAAGTTACATTATTAGAATTCTCATTTGATAAATTTCAGATCTTAACAGGTATAAACTTCAAATTTACTGATGCTTAAAACATATTTCGTGAAGAACGAATGATTTACTGAAAAGCCTGCAATTCTTAGCCTGCCCACTCTCTCACAACATCTCAAAACAATGTTGAGGTTCTTATACCTTCTTCAGCTCAAGAGCTGAGTGTAATTTGTGAATACTGATTTATATCAAAATAACTACCTCAGAATTTTACAGAAGGAAGTTACTTATTATAAACATAAAACAACATAATCTAATTTAAGACTTTGGATTTCTAATTTTTCTCTAGTTTCCATGTCTGCAAAATTATCAATTATTATTTAAATTTCCATTGTACAAACTAATGGGATTCCATGGCCTTTCCTTCTCAAATAGCTTTTAATAACGACAGTTACAGGCATGGCTTAAAAAGAACTGTGAATGAAATTATCTCGAGTAAACTAGAGACTAAACTCCAATTTTCAGTATCACAATCAAACATTTTCGAATTTACTTAATTTTTGTTAATACAGACAGCCTTCATAAAGTAATTGGTTTTGAGAGCAACCAACCAATACCTAAGAACTCTTCGATATAATGAAATTTTAAAATACAGTCACTATTTGAAAAAATTACACCATCTGTCATATTTAAAAAAACATTAGATGTGCAAGAATTTCTTCTAATAATTTTGGAATATCGACAGCATTTACTACGTAGCTTTGGACGCGCTTGAGAGTATTGAATTTTTTAATTTCAAATTTCAAAAACGACAGTTTCTTCTAATATGCTGCAAATTGTCTACCGAATCCAAGGCTGTATGTGCATGTACCTACATGGAAAGAGATAGACAGCGCCGAAAATGCAGTGACTGCTGCTCCATGTAGGTTCATTCATGTAGCCTTGTTTTCCATGTGAATTCCATCTGAATACGTCGTACCTAATGGACAAAACATGTTATGTAACAGAATTTAAAGGAAAAAAAATTGTAAATCGCTTACGTCGGTTGAAATACATATTGACGTTCAATTAGATTCAATTTAGAGAAAATCTTAAATATAATAATCATGAGACAACATGAACAAATTAACAATACGCATGTGTGCGCGTGGGCGTGTGTGAGTATGTCGTCAGTGTTTGTGTACTGATCGTGCATAAAACTCTCAATAGTCACCACCATAACCCTTTTATATTCTACATCCAACATTAACAAAATATTTGATAACTCAAAAAAATCACGTCACTGTGCGAAGATATCACAGCCACCATATCATCGGCTTGACTTGATTATTCGGCATCCATGAAAACATCATCATTATCACAACCCAATTTCATTCGACTTCCAACATTACCAACACATTTGATACTTGATAATCAATTCATGTTACGAAGATATCACAGCCACTATATCATCGGCTTGACTTGATTATTCAGTATCCGTGAAAACATCATCTTTATCACAACCCAATTTCATTCGACTTCCAACATTACCAACACATTTTATACTTGATAATCAATTCATGTTACGAAGATATCACAGCCACCATATCACCGGCTTGACTTGATTATTTAGTATACGTGAAAACATCATCTATATCACAACCCAATTTTAATCGACTTCCAATATCCAACACATTTGATACTTGATAATCAATTCATGTTACGAAGATATCACAGCCACCATATCATCGGCTTGACTTGATTATATAGTATCCGTGAAAACATCATCTTTATCACAACCCAATTTCATTCGGCTTCCAACATCACCAACACATTTGAAACTTCATAATCAATTCATCTTACGAAGATATCACAGCCACCATATCATCGGCTTGACTTGATTATTTAGTATCCGTGAAAACATCATCTTTATCACAATCCAATTTCATTCAGCTTCCAACATCACCAACACATTTGATACTTGATAATCAATTCATGTTACGAAGATATCACAGCCACCATATCATCGGCTTGATTTGATTATTCAGTATCCGTGAAAACATCATCTTTATCACAACCCAATTTCATTCGGCTTCCAACATCACCAACACATTTGAAACTTCATAATCAATTCATGTTACGAAGATATCACAGCCACCATATCATCGGCTTGACTTGATTATTTAGTATCCGAGAAAACATCATCTTTATCACAACCCAATTTCATTCAGCTTCCAACATTACCAACACATTTGATACTTTATAATCAATTCATGTTACAAAGATATCACAGCCACCATATCATCGGCTTGACTTGATTATTTAGGATCCGTTAAAACATCATCTTTATCACAACCCAATTTCATTCGACTTCCAACATTACCAAACACATTTCATGCTTGATAACCAATTCATGTTACGAAGATATCACAGCCACCATATCTTTATCACAACCCAATTTCATTCGACTTCCAACATTACCAACACATTTGATACTTGATAATCAATTCATGTTACAAAGATATAACAGCAACCATATCATCGGCTTGACTTGATTATTTAGTATCCGTGAAAATATCATCTTTATCACAACCCAATTTCATTCGATTTCCAACATTACCAACACATCTTATACTTGATAATCAATTCATGTTACGAAGATATCACAGCCACCATATCATCGGCTTGACTTGATTATTTAGTATCCGTGAAAACATCATCTTTATCACAACCCAATTTCATTCGGCTTCCAACATCACCAACACATTTGAAACTTCATAATCAATTCATCTTACGAAGATATCACAGCCACCATATCATCGGCTTGACTTGATTATTTAGTATCCGTGAAAACATCATCTTTATCACAACCCAATTTCATTCAGCTTCCAACATTACCAACACATTTGATACTTGATAATCATTTCCTGTTACGAAGATATCACAGCCACCATATCATCGGCTTGACTTGATTATTTAGTATCCGTGAAAACATCATCTTTATCACAACCCAATTTCATTCGGCTTCCAACATCACCAACACATTTGAAACTTCATAATCAATTCATCTTACAGCCACCATATCATCGGCTTGACTTGATTATTTAGTATCCGTGAAAACATCATCTTTATCACAACCCAATTTCATTCAGCTTCCAACATTACCAACACATTTGATACTTGATAATCATTTCCTGTTACGAAGATATCACAGCCACCATATCATCGGCTTGATTTGATTATTTAGTATCCGTGAAAACATCATCTTTATCACAACCCAATTTCATTCGGCTTCCAACATCACCAACACATTTGAAACTTCATAATCAATTCATGTTACGAAGATATCACAGCCACCATATCATCGGCTTGACTTGATTATTTAGTATCCGAGAAAACATCATCTTTATCACAACCCAATTTCATTCAGCTTCCAACATTACCAACACATTTGATACTTTATAATCAATTCATGCTACAAAGATATCACAGCCACCATATCATCGGCTTGACTTGATTATTTAGTATCCGTTAAAACATCATCTTTATCACAACCCAATTTCATTCGACTTCCAACATTACCAAACACATTTTATGCTTGATAATCAATTCATGTTACGAAGATATCACAGCCACCATATCTTTATCACAACCCAATTTCATTCGACTTCCAACATTACCAACACATTTGATACTTGATAATCAATTCATGTTACGAAGATATCACAGCCACCATATCATCGGCTTGACTTGATTATTTAGTATCCGTGAAAATATCATCTTCATCACAACCCAATTTCATTCGATTTCCAACATTACCAACACATCTTATACTTGATAATCAATTCATGTTACGAAGATATCACAGCCACCATATCTTTATCACAACCCTATTTCATTCGACTTCCAACATTACCAACACATTTGATTGATTTCATGTTACGAAGATATCACAGCAACCATATCATCGGCTTGACTTGATTATTTAGTATCCGTGAAAACATCATATTTATCACACAATTTCATTCGATTTACAACATTACCAACACATTTAATACTTGACAATAATCAATTCATTGTACGAAGATATAACAGACACACGCGCACACACTCACACGCACACGCGCACACGTGTCAAGAGTAAGTTTCGATCTGATCACCATAAAAATGTACATACACTGTCTTGGATTTGGTAAGAATGCCATATGTTGAAATGATTAAAATCTGATTTGGTAAAGAATAATTTTATTCACCGTAAAGTGAATGTTGACGATATGAAACAGTTAATATCTGATTAACCTAAACTCCACGTTTTGCGTAATATGTTGCTCTCGATTTTGTACGATTTTAGAAATTTTTCTATATTAATCACGTAATACCCCATTAATACAATAAGAGAAAATGATAAATACTTCTAATTTTACATTGTAACAAATACTAAACCTGAAGAATAAAAAATAAGAAAATTAACATAATTGTACAATATTAATACTAATTATTATTGAATGTAAAAATTCATTTATTTACTTATGTAATATGTTCACAAGTTAATCCCATTAGTGAATACAATTGATTGTTGACAATTGGAGTAAATAAATAATTATCTTGTATCCAATAGACATTTAATCGAGTTGAAATTTAAGTGAAATAAATCAGTATTCACAAAAATCTTAAGTTCATTGGCAAAATTGCGTGCTCTATCAAGTGCGTTTGTAGAAGAATTGAATTCTTTTGTATGCAAAAAAAAAATATCACATCTTGTTGCTTTTTGTGCAACTCTAAAATTAATTCACTTTAAAAATAGTATCATAATGTATACACGTCTTGTTTCTAGTTTTGGTATAGCAAACTAGTAATTTGCTATACTTTTCAGAAAATTTAAAAGTGTTATCCTCATATGATCTGAAGGTCAACCAACCATCAGTTTAGTCACAAGATATGAATTAATGGTATAGAGCTAATATAATGTAATTTTTTGCAAAGTTCATTGCAAATTGCTTGGGAGAATACCTTCTAAAGCTTGATTTAGTATCAAATATTATTCTGAGAAAAATGATCGCATCTATTACACCCAAACCATTCAAAGTTTTATGGCGTTCTTCTTATGAAGTGAATTTTCAGCGAAATAAATATTGAATGTTATGTATAGTATAATTATATTGATTCCAGTATTTCGACAAAAATGTTATCACGTTATTATATCAAGGATGGGCGCAAATGTTCCATCTCATGTTTGTAGTTGTTGTTAAATTTTTTAAATACTTTCTTGATGATATTTTGTAGTTATTAGTTTTTTGTGAATTCGATTTCAATCTTTAAGCTTCTAGATTTGGTTTATATCACTTACAATTTAGTTTATAGCGCACTTAGAATTTAGTTTATCGCACTTAAAATTTAGTTTATAGCACTTAGAATTTAGTTTATAGCACTTATAATTCAGTTTATCGCAGTTAGAATTTAGTTTATCGCACTTAGAATTTAGTTTATCGCACTTAGAATTCAGTTTATCGCACTTAGAATTTAGTTTATCGTACTTAGAATTTAGTTTATAGCATTTGTGTGGCGATATTTGTATTTTGTAATAGATTTACTCAAATAAAATGTTTCTAAAGTTGTCTTGAGTGTTATTTATCTAGAACATCCCTACGTCACTCACGTATATTTGTCCTATAATTTTGGATTCGCACAGTCAGAACAGTGGCGTTTCATTGAAATACGAAAAAATACATTTTCTTCACATGATAAAGTAATCGGTTAAAAATATAATAGCTCAAGCAAAATATTTACAACATGAGTATATTATAATGATAAATTAATGAGGATTAGATACTTCAAAAACATATATATCAAATCATCATTCCAAGAACGGTTTCTAACTCATGAGAAAATATTGTCAACAAATATGGTTCTTCCATATATTTGTGGGATAAAATCATTCAAAGATTCAGAACCCACAATCCAATTATAACTAGAAGACTCCTAGAAAACTCCAATCACGTCTATTTAGAATGTGTGTTTACTTCTATATAAATGGAGATAGCTACAGTCCGAAAGATTTAGTAAAAATTGAAAGCACTGTATATGTAGTCCTGTGAATGAAATCGGGAAATAAATTAGTACTAACAATTTTTATTTTGTTTTTAAATTCTTGATATGTGCATTTATAAATCCGATGGGACAATACCTACTTCCTACCAAACTGTATTTATATTATAACAAGTTAATTGAAATCAACGGAAGTCCTTGTGAAGTCTATAATATCTACCCAAGAATAAGACGAAGTTAAAAATAAATCAAGGAAGGATTACCATTCCTGCTTCAACTAATAGTTATACATATCAAAATAAATGAATGCTTTAATAACCAAATAGTATGCCTTAACTACTGATTGAACAAAATACAGCTTAATCCGTCAGAATAATCAAAGAAGGAAAAACGAAATCGAGCCTACAAACCATTAAAAGAAAATAGGTAAAAGATACAATGAACATGAATTATTTTATGGAAATCTATAAATCCTAACCGAAAATACAGACACTCCCCAATCGTAAATTATTTTCATTGTGGAACATTTTATAAATATCTGTAGTCCCAAATAAACATTACAGAGAACTGTCTTATCATGAATCATTCTTATAGAAATCTATGACTGAATGAAAATTGAAGACAGCTGCCTAACTACAAATCTAAACCAAAATTACCAAAATTATCTAATCATAAATCATTATTATAAAAATTTATAAATCATAAATAAAAAGTACAGAAAACTGTTTTGGTATGGACAATTTTTACAGCCTGTATTAACAGACAAAAATTACAGACAACTGTTTTGAAGAATAAAGGAAGCTCGTTTAGTAGCCCGATGGTATACCCAGGAGCCAGGTGTGGATTTTGACTAACCGTTCAGCCCTGTGTTTCATTTTGATACTGTGAGGGCGCTTCTTAGTTTAGCTGCAGCTGAGAAATACGATTTTGGACAATGCAATGTCCAAACGGCTTTCCTTTATGGAACATTGTCTGAAGGAATATACATGCATCAACCCATTGATTTTAATGATGGCAGTAGTCGTGTGTGTTACTTGAATCGAAGTATCTATGGATTGAAGCAGTTTCCACGCTGCTGGAATCAGAGATTTGTTCAGTTCATGGAGAAACAGGACATGAAACAGTGATATTGATCTCTGTCTTTTCATCAAGGCGTGTCGTAATGGTCGAAAGTTGATGATAGCCATCTACGTTGATAATGGAATCGTGATTGGAGATAAAGATGAAATCAATTCATTTTTAGTCGGACTGGAGCAAGAGCTCAAAATCACAACTGGAAGACTAGAATCATTCCTTGGAATGCATATTGAGAAGGAAGAGATTGGATCTATCTTCGTTCATCAAGAGTTCTATACGAAAAACGTTCTTCCAAAATTTAATATGAATGATTCGAATCCTGTGTCAACTCCGTGTGAAAGGAATTGAATTGATAACTACGATTTCTTTTTGGAAAAGAATGTTTCCTATAGAGAAGCAGTTGGTAGTTTTTTTTAAGCATTAAATCAATTAATTTATCTAAAACTGATACGCCACAGCTTATTGTTTGTGAACATTCTCTATCCTTTTTATTAGACAAGAGTATGTCTTCCACGTAAAATTATCAGGCTATGCCACTCCTCCTATTTCTATTGTTTACTATTTTGTATTTCTATATAGTTAACTGTGTGTGCAATCATTTTTATTCTACTTTTTCAAATCCTCAACATTATTCACAGACTAAAATCATGAAAATAACCAGTATAAAATATATATTACATATAAGTTGAACAAATTATTATAAAACTAAAAATATTAATAACATTCACATAGACGTGATATAAAACAATAAATAAAACTTATTCTATTCTTATGTTCCTTAAATACTGCTGTAAAGTATTCCCAAAATTGGTGAATTTATAATAAAATCGACCATCTGTATAACAAGTATATGGTTGCAATAAGCATTCTATGTTAATATCAGGGAAATAGTCCAAAAACAAATTTCAAGATATGAATCAATGGCGTTTCACCTCGCAATGCAACTTTAAGTAGATTTCTATTTATCTTTTTATCCTCCGCTCAAACACAATCAGCACATTCCACGTCCTTAGTATTTCTGTCAGAGCTCCTGCCGCGTTTCTCACGCAGGTAACCCGCAGGAAACAAACATTTGTCAAACTTCACAACTTTCGACCGTTTTCCTTCATATTTATCCTTCCCTGTTCGTCCCGTATCTTTAGCACCCGAAATACCAGGCAAATCATACTTTTTTCTTACAGTTTTCGAATCCGTATAAGTTGATCCGGATGATCCCTTTCCACGCGTCGTACTCGATGATCCATTGTGACGTGTCGTACTCGATGTTCTTTTGTCACGTGTCCTACTCGATGATCCCTTGTGACGTGTCGTACTCGATGTTCTTTTGTCACATGTCCTACTCGATGATCCTTTTCTACTTTTCGTACTCGATGTGTCTTTGCCACGTCTCATTCTCGATGTTCCTTCTCTACGTATATTATTCGACGATTCTTTGCCTCGTCTCGTTCTCGATGATCTTTTTTTACGTGTTGTACTCGTTGATTCTTTTGCACTTTTATCACTAGTCGGACTTGATGGCTCTTTCGGTTTAATATCATGCGTACTTACATTGCCATTTTTGGATTGATGTAGCAGATTGACTTCTTTGTTTTTCCATTCATCGCCACCATCCTCTTGTTTCTCATCTTCTTGTAACTGTTCAACTTCCTTCGGTAGTTTCTCAAGACGCACGGTTTCTTGCTTTTTCCTTACTTTAGCTTCCCGTAGCAAATTCTCCAAAATAGAACGACCGTCGTCGATCTCAACGGTCGTGTTCAATTTTTTAGGGTGCTTTTTACGACATTTGTGAATCGTCGTTATTTGTCTGTTCAAATTATAACAATCACTTGTGCAAAATTTCACGATACCACATTCTGCACAAGTGAACAACGGTTGGTTGGTTCGTCGCCGCAAGCGATGGAAGCAAACGTCATACTTTTGGGGACGTCTATCGAAAACGTATCGTGCCAGTTCTTCAGGTTGTGGTGACTTGCATCGTTTGATACGAAGTTTATCGAGTTGAGACTCGAATAAACAAGGACAACTCGCCAATGCGCTTGATTTTTTTCCCGCGTTCTTGGTACGTGCCGAATTCTTATTCTTAGACTTAGACTTTTTTTTTAATTTACGTTTTCTTTTGGTAAAATTCCCTTTTCCCTTGGAACTTTTCTTCCGTTTTCCAGAAGACTTTTGGTTATTTTGTTGCACCAGCTTGAACAGTTTCCAAGCGGAAATTTCGGAAAATAGCTCGATGGGTAGAGTACCGCTCTGAAAAATCAGTTGCAAATTTCTGAGAACGTCATCGATAGTGACGAGCATGGCTATATTCTTGATGAACTGATGAGTCAGAAAATCTTGTTCCGCGAAACAGTACAAATAGAAAACAGCTTGAAACTGATATATGTACTCTATAATCTGTCTTTCTTTCTGTTTCAGATAAACTCTGGACAATAGATTGCATTCTTTCTTTATTTTGGTCGATTTTGATCTTAAAGGGCCTTTGATAAGTTTCGCTTCGTCAAACAGGTAGTTTTTCTTAATTTTCGATTTTTTGTTCTTCGTTTTAATGTATTTTTTTCGCTTCTTAGACAATTTAGCGGATACGAATGGAGCATCGTATTCCAGAAACTCGAAAACATTAGAATGGAGGTCAACCTTGTCAAATGGATTGTTACCGTTGACTACTAACACGTTTATGACCTCTTTACAAACGTGAAGAGGAATTGAATAAGGATATCTCCGTAAAGCTAGGATAGATAACACGTTTCCCATACTTGAACCCAATCGAACATGATGATTTTCATGTTTAAGCAACAGTCGTATAAGCGGTATATTACCTCTTAAGACGGCCATCGATATTAAACTGTGCCCCAGATATAAATCATTTCGTCGAGCTTTATATTCGATCAAAGTTTGAACCATGTCGCAGATTAGAAAACAGTCTTTGCCGTGCGGAAAATCTTTACGCATACATAACAATTGAATGGCCTTTTTCCCAATAACTTCTTTATCATATGTGTACTTTCCAATGAGCGACGCGTCATTGTAAATTCCTTCGGCACAGTGCATCAGAAACTTGGCGCAAGCTTTTTCATACTCGCCTGGATCGTTGAACAGCTTCCTATCGCCCATCAAAAGGGATTTTACGTTGAAACTTACTGTATCTTCGAAGTTTCTATACCTGAAACAGTATCGCAACATGTCCAAATTCCTTGTCTCATTGTTCCAGGCAAGTAAGTGGGACACTAATATCTTTTTTATTTTGGTTTCCTGTTTACAACCTTGGGCGTTGTACATTTCGTTGTGGACTTTGTTGTTCAGAAAGTCGATAACTGTCAAATAGAAGCGTTCATCGACGTTCAATTTTTCTACTTGATTCTGCAAAAAAATTAGCGTCTTCGATCTTATTTTCGGAACATGTACATATTCGATCTGCGTGTGATGGTATATTACGATAATTTTCATCTTCGTCCATACCGTCCAAATTTGATTTGATGCTGAACATTTCTTCATCATTCTCAATGATACAAAATTTAATACAATAACACAATTGATTCTTATATTTTAATTTAGCAGCTTGCACCATTCTCAATTCTTTTCGCATGTCGATTATCTGATTTTCTAATTGTTGTAATCTTTCGTTCATACATTCACATTTTGCATGATCTTTTTCATCGCCTATTTCTTCCGGAACATATTCTTCATCTTCGTTGTCTATCACATCGATGAAAAAATCTTCCGATCCGAAGTAAGCCAAATCATACACTCTCCTATCGAAAAATAAACTGTTTGGATTTCTTACATGAGGATTGTATAATTTCGGGTAGGTATTTGTTTAGAACATCATCGGATACCCCAAGTGTTTGTAAAACTTTTCTGGCTGGTTCAACAGGTCTGTCACAAACCTCGATGGGCGTTTTATATTTCATCAGTTTGATTTTACCTTGAGGAGAGTTAGCTAAAGTTGGTAGGTACTTCGCCCGAACTGAGATCTATGCATAACTTGACCAAGGAAAAACCATCCCATAAACCAACGTTTTCGGTTCCGTTAACGTAAGAAAGCACTCCTGGCCCGTACCGTCTGTTTTGTTTGAATAAGCCTTCGAACATTTCTGCATTATTGTGGATAACTTGTCCATAACCTGCGATTTCGTTGCGATAGAATTGACCGTCGTGAAAATTCACGGTGTTTTCTTTTTGATGAAATAAAAACCTTTTCCGTGAAGATTGTTGTAAAAAAAGCACCTGCATATCTCTTTCTGACTTTGTCCTTCCAATCTTGAGATCCGTTATTTCTTCTCAACCCGCTCCAATCGTATTCACTGTAGAAGTTGTATTTGCCGTTTTGCAAAGTCGAACTCGATTCGGTGGAATTGATATGGTTACAGGATGAATTATTGGTCAACATGATAATAGTCGTTTTGCTTTCACAATAATTAATAAAATTGGATTTGGTACGTCAGAAACACTTGGCAAGTGACTTTTGTCATCTTGACATTCAATGTCATAAATACTCAAAGCACCGATATAGCAGAGAGCTTAAAAGAAGAAATTTATGAGCAGATCTCGGTTTGCTCGCTGGTGAGTAGCGCCACCACATATCTGGGTGAGAGGGGACAACCTCGATAAAAAAGTCGAGGTTAAATCAGCTCTGAACCCCACTGAATGCCGATGCCATCCCGATGTTGGGCAACAACCCAACAGAGCGTACACGTTTGTTCCTGGAAACAAAAGATTGACCTCCCACGTCAGCTCCTCGTCGAATGATGAGCAGGGACAGGAGGGTGGAACCCAACAGGACAAACAGCGTGGTAAAAAGACCAAATTATTCAACGCCATCTATGTATATACGTCACACTAATAAGTCTAACAATGTACTCTCTACTCATACATTCATTTGTATCTCGATTTCTTACATTGGTTGGGCTCGGTGTCTCCATCTGACGCTCGAGTACTTTATCATTCCCTGTAAGTTCGTAAAATCTAGTCAGCGTGTTGAGCGAAGTGGCGCCATCTACCATATTTTATGTGGAATAAAATTAGTAGCATCGTTTGAAAGGATGCCGCGTTCTCAATTAAAATTCAACAGAATAATTAAATGAATTTTGCGCGTCTTAAGCAATAATTCAATAAATTAAATAGACAATATAGCAATTAATAATTATAAAAATGAGTGGTGAATATTTATCTAGTTTTCTGGACATTTATTCCTATTTTGGAGATGGTTTGCCACAAAGTGATGAAAATGCAGCAAAGTTGAATTTAACAATTGAAAAACAAAATGTTGAAAAAATTAGCTCTTGTGCGTCTGGATCATCAGGTCAATGTGAGCACTCAATGGCCTCATTGAATCATTTGATAACGTAAGTTTAATAATTTTATTTCTTGTAAGAATTATTAGTTTCGATAATAATACTTATTTTTATCTTTTCCATCAGCGTCAAAGAGAGTGATATTGAAGTTTCCACTTGTACTGACATGAAGCAAATATGAGGGAAGTTGAAAAGAAGTGCAAAAGACGAGACCACGCCAGTGAGAAAGTTTTGCCATGGCGCCAGCAAAAATCCAAAATACTCTTGCAAACCTGTGCAAATATGTTGCATATTAAAATTGCACCAATGATCCCTCAGGATTCAATTTTATTACACCTATTCCACCCCAATGAAAAGATACCATTTAAATTTCATAATTTGTCCAAAGTTCCGCAAGAACGTTATGATGAGAATGTAAGAGAGTCTCTTGGACAAGCTCTGGACATATGTTTGGATCCTGAGGGTCAGAGATCAGTCAGTTGGAGATCAGAGAAACAAAAGCGCATAACAGCCAGCACAGCTTACAGCTTGGTCACCTATTTGGATAATAAAAGACTAGATTGAAAGAAAATTAAAAATTCATGAGAAATATTAGTTTTTATTTTTTCTAAGTATGCTATCTCGTAGATGGTCTAATGTATATAATATCAAATGAAAGCTCATATCTTCAGGAATGCACACTGAAAGTTTCATCGTTGTACAGAGAGGCTGGATTATTCTCACACAACAATGTAATCGAAATAAAGTAAAAATCTATTAGTATTGTCAGCTCTTATTATTTCCAATTGACTAAATTAGAGAGTGATATGTCCTATAATGAAGTCAGTATTACATTTCCTATTCATGTAAAATATGTGTGAGAAGCTTGAAGTTAGAAGCGCGCAGTGTTGTAAGTAGAAGTGAGGCTGGGTTTAACACAGACACAGGCTTACTTCACACACATGTTTATTCATAACTTTAAAAGCATAGATCTATGTAACATATTTTTTTAGGGTTTTCTGTCTTTTTCAACCGTTTATGTCTTGTCGCAATCTAACAAGGAGATACTTAAACACAGGTATAGAATTACGGAAGCTTTTAGTCATTCTGACATCCTATTCAATTCTTAATAGATTCCTTTTCTATACAACTGAACTGCAGGTCACGTTGCCAACTGACTGCTGAACAGATTCCTGTTCAATATTCACAGACTGCGCCATCTATGAAATTGAAATAAAGCTGAATAGTTCGTAAGTAGGCGCTGAGAACGTTTTCCTATTACGGATTGATATCAGGCAGGATGATTGGATTAGCTACTCTAGAATATACTTGATTTCCCAGAAGTTGAATGCTATCGGGATGGTATAAGAAGAAAAATCAGACAAGGGATGATATTTAGACATAGCGGATTTGGATGTGTTGTCAAGCTGGAATGTGTACTATTGATTCCCTCTGTTATTATATGTTACTTATCTGGGAAATTACAGAATGTGCTGTATTTATGCTCGGGAATGACTAATTTTCATGTATTTAGTACAAGCAATAATTAATTATATAATTTAATTGAATAATGTATATTAATCAATGGTACAAGATAGTGGTAAAGGCATCCTCTTAAACTATAAAAGAGTTCACACTGTAAATAAGAAACAATCGCCCTTATCCACTACAATCACTGATGAAGTACTTTAACAGTGTTTTTAGTGGATAAGTAGGGTGATTTAGAAGAAATTCTTAGCTTCTAGATGAATTCCGCATGACAATAGCACGACTTGATGCCGATGTTTCGCCAACCATTAGCATCTTCTAGGCCAGCTTGAGGCTTGAACTGAAGTACTTCTTATAGCTCATAATCTGGTTAACTTGAAAAATATGTCTAATGGCTTTATTTTGCAGGCGGAAAATTCTAGATGCATTTGAGGAATTTCCCCAAAGGATGATACCATATTTCAATTTAGAGTGGACATATGCATCTTGTTAGGGCCACATCTGAGTGAAGATGATGACTTAAAGTTTTAATCCCAAAATAGTACTTGGACAAATTTTTTGACAAGACAACGTCTTATAATTCGATGGAGCCGGCTGCACGTACGAAAAAACATGACTCATGCGGCGTTACCTCGCTCTGAGGCGTTCCATTAATCTCCTACTTGAGTGAGCGATGCGTCCGCATGGACAGCTGCTATACAATAATACATTTACATGTTTTCGTCAAGTATGAAGTGCAGTGAAAAGTGAATGTGGTGTCAATTGTTTATAGCAACGATAATTGCGGCGATAAAGGTAATGATTCTTTCGATATTAAATATATGTTCAGTGATATATTGTCGAATATTCGTGCTTTCATCATTAAAATAAATAGCAGCGGTCCGCTAGTGCAGCGATTGTAGGTTATGCTATAATTGACAAAACTGTAACAATAAGTTAACAGAAGTATTTCACGATCAGTAAAAAATCAATTGCTTTACTATTCGATCGAAATAATTATCGAGCGTAGCTATGATTTCAAAAAATTAAAACATAAATGTTAAATCTTCCACATATCATAACAACTTGTCTGAAATGACAGGTTGGACCAGCCAGTCGTCAGAGGGAACAATTGTAAGAAAAATAAATTAAAATTGACATAATTGTATTTATGCGTACAAATAAATGTAACTTGATCAATTCAATTGTGATTTTCATTTACCTCCTTCTCTATATCCATACAAAATATCTATCAAACAAATAAAATTAAAATTTTCTTTTGAAAAATGAAACCATTCCATTAGTATTTTCTTATGACGTTGTCACGTTCAACTATCGTCAGTAAACCGACTTTACAGACAACCGATGTTTTGATTAGCAATCTATGTGGAGTGTATATTCCAAGCGTGTGTCTATTTGAATCCTAAGGGAATTTTGTGGACTTAGAGGACTTCATTTGTATAAATTATGAAGTGAGAGTGAAAACAGTTGTGGTACCTCTTGACAACAATTTTGCCTGAATGTATTGTATTTCCTGATTCATCTTTGGTTGAGTCCGTAGGCCAGACCGCAGGTCCTCCATATAATGGGAGGGTTATGGTTTTTCCTTTGTGTACTGAGATCTCATCGTCTTCTTGACAGAACCTGCATAGGGTTGTATCTGCCAGTCCGATGTTGTTTATGTATTTGTTGTTATGAATTTTGGCGATGGTTCTTTAATGAACTCTTGACCTGTCTCATTCCCGGCGCCTTGTTCCACCATTCTCGAGATTGATTTTTCAACCAAGTACTGTTATATGATTTGAGCAGCGATTTCGCTATACCACAAACTCTGGACCAGTTATAGTCCTACTTGCTCCTTTTCGGAACAGTCAATCAGCCTCTTCGTTGCCTTTATAGTCTGTGTTGCCTGGTAGCCAGACTGAAGTCAGTCTTTTTTGACTCGTCAACTCTTGTAGGGTTTCTAAGCAGTCCCAGACAAGTTTGGAATTGACCTGTAAGGAACTGAATGTTTTTATAGCCGCTTGGCTGTCAGAGTATGTGGCGATAGTATCATGAAACTCTTGCCTTAATAGCTCTTCGGCACAGTGATGTATTGCTGCAACTTCTGCCTGGAACATCGCCACGTGCTTACCCAAACTCAGTGAGATCCTTGTCTTTGATACTGGTGGTTGACCTGGCTCCGCCTTGTATGTAAATGTGAAGGGGCATTATGTTCAGCAAGACTTCTGAAGAGGCTGTTGAAGTTGTTCTCATAGCTCCCATGGCAGTCAGGCAAACTTGCCTTTGAATGCTCCTTGCCTTCGGATCGCCCAAGCCTGCTGAGTCTTTGGCCACCATACCATCGAGCCATACGCTATCATGTGATCATTTTTGATTGTAGCCCCAGTTTTTCCCACACATTCTTCTGCATAGGTTGAGGGCTATCGTGCTCTTTTGGATTGTTTTCTGTATATGTGAGTTCTATGTCAGCTTGTTATAAAAAATACCTTCCAAGTGTTTTGCCTCTTCTGCAATTGGCCTTTCTACCCATTCAGCACTGGTGACTTCAGTACTCTCGTTAATTTCTATCTGGTAAAGACATATTTTGTAAATAACTCTCGAAGAGCCTCAGCGTCATGCCTCTTATACCTCATCTCTCAAGTTGTAGTAATGACTTATGATTGATGCTGTCCAAATCCTTTAGTTATGTCCAGACAGATCATTCTGATTTTGAGATTCTTTTGTTAGTCATTTGTATATTATTTGTCCATATATTTTACTAATATTGGACAGCAAAGCAATTGGTCTGTTATTTTTGTGATTATTTGTTTCGGCTTTCTTCTAAATTGGTGTTATACAAGTGATTTTAAGTTTGTCAAGGAATATTCTGGTAGAAAATGATAAATTCATCAGGTAAGATAGGAGATCTTTTATTTCTGTTGCAACGAATTTCAAAAGTTTTAAAAATATTTGATCTTCTCCCATAGAGTTGGCAACCTTTAGAAATTTGTATTGTAACCCTCGTTACTGTCTATGTGATATATGAAAAAACTAAAGTGGTTTTGCTCTACTTGTTAAGTTTGGCTTTGTTTCGCTATATTTGGTACGTAAACAAAAAAATTATCTATTTCATTTACAATTTCACTAGATTTCATTTGAATGGGTTAGTGCATTTACGTTTGGCTTGCCAGTTATTCCATTGTAATTGCTTATTACAGTAAATTCAATCATCAGAAATGTTTCCTAAGAAAAATGTAAAGAGAAATGTGGGAGGTCATTAGATGAGTTGAATCATATAACTTTCAGAGAATTCATCACTGAACATATGATATTCACATACATAACCTTCCCGAAAATCAATTTTCTCGAAGGAAAAAGCTTTGTTCGGAAATGTTCTTGTCATCCATTGTACGGCGGAAAGTTTGAAGACTGAATTAAACGGGAAGTAAAAAACTGATGATAAGTTGAAGTTCGAAATTACAATCATTAGAAATCCATTCAGGTTTGCGAGACATTAGAGAATCTGCGCTGAAAAAGTTGAATGATTATTGGCGATATAAAGTTTTCTCGACATAATTGCTTTTTATTAGTGACTGTGTCTGTTTTTAAGCTGTAACGGAACGTTATAAATTCTTTTGGTAGATTTTTTATATTCAACAGAGCAAAGAAGTTTCGTTAGAGATATTTTTATTTAATCAAGTTGAATCTGCTTTACTTTTCATCTTGTTGATCTTTTATCGTTTTATCGTTTGAAAGTTAGAATGTCACTTCATAGAAATCGATAAAGTAATAATCACTGACGCTGTTAATAGACAGATCCTAATGGACAGAGTATGTATACATTCTATGGAAATTTTATGATACATTACAGTCTCGTTTTGGTTCCATCTCCATCGTTCAGAATGAACCAATTAATTAGAAGGGAATGCCCCCTCATATATGGAAAAGTTCCTCAAGAAATTGGCTCACATACTTTAGACAGAAATAACCCAATTAAAATTCTATCATCCCTGAATAAGGAATGAAGACAACAATATGCTACCCCAGTGAAACGCCCTAACTTTCTCAAGTTCACTTCTATCATTCAAATCGCAATGAGGAACTCACCCCTTAGTGACCAACATCAAATATGAACTTATTCAGTGGTTGCTCAGTGGTACAAGCTTGTCGCAGAGGAAACTGCGGCATAGTGGGTTACATATGGTTTATCAGCTATTAAAACGTCATAAAAGTGTTTAAAACCTCACTATCAGCTTAAATCGCTATATGGCATGCCGTCTATCATTTGCATTGATATTTTCGTTGTCGCATCCCTAAGCCATCGATAAAAACATATCCGGAGAAAGTCGTTTGTGCCGCTATGCTCCACATGCCCCCATATGGAGTAATTGGGGTACACCGTGATGCAATGTGGGGGAATAGGTTATTTGATCAGAAAATCATCACATCATTTGCCAGATATTTTTTGACACTATGAGTACCCGAAATACATTCCGTCAGCATCTTCATCGTCGTCAGAACATGGATTCCCACGCTACCTTGAAGTTGCTTAACTTTCCTTATTTTCTTTGGCTTAGTTTCTTGAAATTCAACTTCTAAATTCTGTTTTCCTCTTTTCTCTGTAACCCTCTGTGTTAATCTCATTTTATCAGGTGAAGGCATCAGATCGTTTTGGCTCATTATTGTAAATTCCTGAGCCTTCGGATTGCGGAGAGCTTGAGCAGAGAGCTGGTTCCAGAATTAATTATCAAATGGTAGATATGAGGCATAGTGGATTACTGAATAAATATCTCCCAGTTTACCTCAGTAGTCCACCCGACTTTGCCATCCAAAGACCTATGTAAACAAAAATGGCTATAAGTCTTGCGCTTGCACGCATTCAATTCAGCCGTTTCATTGATGTCAAATAAGGCAAAAGATATACTGGAATCCGTAGGAAAGATGATGGCAACTGCAGCATAACCTGTCTTGACTTCTGTTCACACGTTTGGAGTTCGGCTCTGATTGATGATGTCACACTTACGAATTCATTGCTCTCTCTAAAACATTGAAGAAAGGTTGGCGATTTCTTCCTTTTCTTTAGATATTCCCGTGGTTGTCGTTCATCAGAAAACTCGTCTGTTGTTCCACCACGAGAGATTCCTGATAGGCGGACTAGACGAGCTCAAGCTAGTCACTCCTTCATTGTCAAGCTCGGGACCTGCGGCACTCGTTCCTACCAGACATCATTTTTCTATCAAACTGCGGCATTACTCTTATCATATTTTTAGGCATAAGACAAATACATAGGAGGATAAAATGAAATAATTAAAATCAGAGCAAATAAGATGAACAAATGAAGTGAATGTATAGATGAACCCAATATATCAAATTATTCTGTTTATTCAACAGTGAACGAAATTATATCAAAAGACGATAAATTACTCAAAATCAAAGCAAAGAGAATAAGCGAATAAAGTCAAGGTTTTGTTTAGATTAACACAACCCACATAATCAGTAAATCACGGCGATACTCTTGAGAAAATGAAGTTGACAATAACGAATGAGGAAACAAAACGAAACAATCAAATAAATAACACGAACACGACTCACGTAAGATGAATACGAATGAAGGGCGTATCTAGCTTCTCGTTTAATTTTCGCAGTGCCAATTCTAACTAGTAAAGGTAAGTTTCTGATTAACTGTCATAAGATCAAACACAAATGTTACATTTTAACTGCCTCTCTGGCTGATAACTGATACTCGAATCAGAAAGAATATATCCATAAATGGAGAAAAATATCACAAATGCTTATCAAGTAAAACTTAAGCCACAAAAGGGTTGAAACATAGCTTTTAAGAGTTGACAGGAGTATATTTTTTTTTCTGATTTTAGTTTCAGAAGATAGACATTTGAATTTTTTCTCAGTTCATGAATACGTTCTTTGTAATTTAACATCAGTATAAAATCTAAGGAGAGAAATAGGTTCCAATTAGCAAATGATTTGGTTATTTCCGTCTGAAAATAGAAAAAAGTACGATTCGACAAATTATAAAAAAATAAACAGGCACAGCAGTCTCACTAACTCGCTTTGACTTGCAACCGGAACAACCGAGCTAGACTTGTCCGACCCTTTTGGGGTCCGTGACCCACACGTTGAAAAACACTGGTATAGTGGACACAACGTTTTGAGAGATAATCTATCTCTATCTAAATGTGCAAGTATCATGGTTTCGGACATCGCATGATTATCAGTGAGTCAGTCAATGGGAAAGTAAGTGATTATTTTGGTTTAGACTGGGGGACCGATGGAAAGTCAAATATCGAGCGTACCGTAGTTCCGGCTAACGACTGGAAGACATTTTTGAAGTCGATTAGCTACCCCACTAACGTTGAACTCCCGACCGTGTATGCTGAGTTTTCATGTTACACTATAAGACCGTATTGAAAGTCAATTATATGACGAACAATAGGCCCGACTTACTATCTGAAAGTGGTTTTTGAAACCCTCTAACGATCCGTGTTTGAATCTTCCAAAAATGTAGGACGTTTCCATGGGTTTTACAATGTAACATCAAGGTCCATAAGCGTCGCGAAATGTAAAAATTTATAAATCACACCCATTCTACGTTTTCATCGAATTTTTATTGCACTTATCTCAACCAAAAAGGCTATGGGGCCAAACTGTCGTTCCATCTGTCGTTCTTAAGGAATGTGCGCCTGAATTAACACCAGTTTTCTGCAGGTTAATTACCCTTTCGTAAAAACTTGGTGTGTTTCATTCCACCTGGAAGACGGCTAGAGTCCAATCAATTACACAGGAGGGAGAGAAAACTATTCCTAATAATTATAGACTCATTATAGACTATTATCTGTGATCTCTAAAGTTATGGAGAATGAAATCAGCATCGCGTTCATCCAATACCTAAAGAACTCCAAAATCATGAATGACCGGCAAGCAGAGATCAACAGAATCTGTTTGCTTACGTAACACAGGTATGGCAGAGATCTATTGAAAAATATGAGGAAATTCTAGCTGTAGCATTGAATATCTCCGAAGCATTTTCCCGAGTCTGTCACCAAAGTCTTCTTGGCAAACTTCCGTTATATGATTTGCAGCTTCAACTTTGTCACTTACGATCGAGTTTTATCTCAGATGGATCACTCCATGTGGTGGTTAACGGAGTGACCTCCCATACAATGGCTATTAATGCTGGTGTTTTTCTTGGCACTAACTTTGCTTCTGGTTCATATGAACCACCTATCCCTCCACATCTTTGCAGATAATGGTAAACTCGATATTGCTTCCTTATTTGAAGCCCCTATACCATCCAATGAAGCCAAAGGAGCAAGTCAAAGATAGGGTGGCGCAATTAATGAAGATGGGGCGATAATTTTGGAATGAGGATCCGATAATCTAGTAGAAATGCTACGAAAACTCAAGCTTGCATCTTCTACAGGATGATGGATCCCACAATACCTAATATGATGATGTCAGGTAGTCACGTAGCCAGAAATTTGCTTCGGGGGTGTCCAAGAACAAATATCTAGAAAAAGTATATATTCTTGAGATAAGGTAATTATATCTCAATAAATGAAAAGGGAAACAAAGTTTTCGACATAACTTCGATAATTTATTGGTATCGGATTAATGATCATTATCGTGCGATGAAAAAACAATAAACAGAATATACAGAACAGCTTTCATTTTATTTAAATCATAGCATTTCAGAAGTGTGACAAAAAATATCTGTGCGTAACAAAAATTTATACAGTATGAGTTTTTCTACTCAAGAGTCCTGCACCTACAGAAGTAGTTTTCTCGATTTATGACAGGAGAAAATTTAATAAACGTAGTTTATCTGTGAAGTAGGTTTAACGTATCAAAACTAGAATCGAATATATCTAGCTACGATGTTGAATAGAATTCATCACAGAATTGATTTCTGTTTTTGGCTTTTTAAAAAACGATGTGATGGTTGTTTGCCCTTGTTGGCGTTTCATTTTGCAATTACTGACTTGAATAATACGTAGGTATGCGAAGTAAATAACAGTTGGCTTTACACAAACCAGACAAGAAATTCATGTGCAAACAATGATGTTTAGTGCTGCCGCATGTGATATAAAGGAGAAGCTTTGTTTAATGGCCGGATAATGGAATATTAATGCAGGGATACGTCGAATCAATGCACAATGTACCTGTTGTCGATTGAGAAATTTGATTAAAATTTTTTTTTTCATTCTCGAAGAGACTGTTCTATAGAAGAACACGATTTCGTAACAATTTGTGAGATTTCGGGGGGTGCCTGGCCCCTCGGGCCCCCTCCCTGGCTACCTGCCTGATGTCAGGTACAATTATTTCTATGAATTCTTTCATATCCATGCTCGGGATCACCATCAAAAGCACCCTCCCAGGGGATGATCTTGCGACGTTCATTACCAAAATCGCTTCACAAAAACTTGGTTTTCTATTCCATGTCAAGAGATACTTTGAATCGCAGTTGCTCCTCATAATCTAAAAAGCTCAGATTTGACCTTTCCTGGTTTACTGTTCACATTGGAGTTGGGGTACCAAACTTACACCGAAGCTGTTGAATTCTATCCAGATGAGAGTTAGTCGTCTGATTGATAATGTCATACCTCTCTAGAACAACGTAGAAAGGTGGTTGATCCCTCCCTTTCTTATAGAGATTTCCATGGTCGGTGTTCATCAGAAATCTCGTCTATTGTTGCATAACGAGATATTACAGATAAGCGGACTATACGAGCTCAATCTAGTCATCTCCTCATTGTCAAGCTCGAGACCAAAGAGTTCTATATATAGAGTAGACAAGTAGTGTGTTGAGCAAAGGAAAGCGCTGGTAACTAGTTGGAACTTCTGTCCTTCTCGCACATGTAGTGCGCTCTCACTCGCACGGTCTCCCTTTCTATCACAAGAGTATAAGAATACAAGAATAAGTATAACGCGCGCACATCGTGCGAGTGAGAGCGCAGTATGTCCGTCAACTTTCCAGTGAAAGGCTTAGTAGTCTGCTCTATATATAGAACTCTTTGCTCGAGACCCGGCGAACTTCTTCCTCCCAGATTTTATTTTTCAGGTAAACCTTCGAGAAAAATCCGAATGCCTCCTCTCTCAACACTCCACCGCTGGCTCACAAGATGTTCTTCGAACATTATAGGTTTCCCTCTCGTGTAGTCAAAGTGCAGAGAAGAAAATGCACCGGTCTCTTGAACTCATCCTGTAGCAACGGATCCTGCTTTATGGAATTGAAGGTATTGCTACGAAAATTTCAACTTTATTCACATCATACCATTCAATTTGAATAGATTTACTTGTAGTCGAGGAAATAAAGCATTGAACCTGGGAAAGTTGGCGCAGTTGGATGGATTGAGATGCGGTTTTCTGCATTCGATTCAAAAAGTGATTCAGAAACTTTGTCCGGTATTTTTGTTTTGCGGAAAAAATTTGTTGCATTTCTACAGCCAAAAAATGCATTTTTCTAAGTGCACTTTTTGAGGTGAATAAAAAAACGGACTCGAATTGGTTTCTCGGGGGTTTTTGGGGTCGCTGAACACGAATATGATATTTAAGAAATTCCCTGAGGTCCCCTTGGACCTTCCCGGGGGTATACTAGCGTCCTGACGTCCTGGATATCGACAAAATTAATGAAAAAATTATTTTTAATGTTTGTCAACTGTTTGAAGGTTGCTAGTGATGATGACGACATGAAAAAACTCTTCTGCAACACCTGGTGTACCCTGCGTCCATGTAACGACGTCATCTTCTAGGAATTTGCTAATTTTTCTTCATAACAGGGAACAAATTTTAGCTCTCGGGGGTTTTTAGAGTCGCCGATCACGACTGAGACACTCACAATGTTCTGCAAATTACCTGGGGGTATTTCCGGGACACTCGAGCCCTGTGTATCCACGTCATCTTCTAGGAATTTTTTGTTTTTTTTTAATTGAATGTAATAAATTCTAGCTCTCGGGGGTTTTCAAAGTTGCCGAACACGACTATGCATGAAAACTGTGAGGGTCACAGTCGTGATCGGCAACTTTGAAAACCCCCGAGAGCTAGAATTTATTACATTTAATTTGAAAAAACAAGAAATCCCTAGAAGATGACGTGGATACACAGGGCTCGAGTGTCCCGGAAATACCCCCAGGTAATTTGCAGAACATTGTGAGTGTCACAGTCGTGATCGGCGACTTTAAGAACCCCCGAGAGCTAGAATTTGTTACCTTTTATGAAGAAAAAGTAGCAAATTCCTAGAAGATGAGACCTGGACGCAGGGTACACCAGGTATTGCAGAAGAGTTTTTTCATGTCGTTATCATCACCAGCAACCTTCATATCACCTTTCGAACAGTTGACAAACATTAAAAATAATTTTTTCATTAATTTCGTCGGTATCCAGGACGTCAGGACGCTAGTATACCCCCGGGGAGGTCCAAGGGGACCTCAGGGAATTTTTTAAATATCATATTCGTGCTCAGCGACCCCAAAAACCCCCGAGAAACCAATTCGAGTCCGTTTTTTTATTCACCTCAAAAAGTGCACTTGTAAAAATGCATTTTTTGGCTGTAGAAATGCAACAAATTTTTTCCGCAAAACAAAAATACCGAACAAAGTTTCTAAATCACTTTCTGAATCGAATGCAGAAAACCGCATCTCAATCCATCCAACTGCGCCAACTTTCCCAGATTTGGCCTATTTTAGTGCTTTATTTCCTCGACTATTGTAGTAAAAGCGGAAATTCAGAATATAGGCTATACAATCGTATTTTCGAACGTCGATACTGCCTTGAAATCTGGAAACATGTGAATTCGTAACAGCGATAAAAACGTGGAGATGGGCACGCTAATAAAATGTAATCACCGTTGATTCTTGTGTTTGAACTGTGCGAATTTGCAAGACTCGCCGAGAAGCCCGTTCAACTCGAGAACAGTTAACGAATACGTGAGCTAATGCGACCATACTTGATCTATTTTATTTGGACCGATGGCGCGAAAAATGAACCTGCAGAGATGGGGGATAGTGTGGCAATCAATCACTAATACGTCGGAAATCACCTCCCATTAGTTCACATCAATGACATTATAAAATTACCTTTCTCATCCCAAGTTCGATAACTTGAATGAACAATAATTGTTTCCATCTTGGTTGATTAACCATGACTTTCCAATGTATGTATGAAATGTATTAATAGGTATCAGAAATGATGTTTCCTGCTGGGGAACGTATATGCTTAAGGTAACTTTTCATTGATTGTTTAGTTTGAAGCAAATGATCAATCATCTAGAAAAGCTGACCGCATAAGCAAAGATCGAAGATCGATAATCGCATGAGATTTCATAAGATAATTCAATCGAGAGTCTTGAACGGAGACATTTGAGCAGGTATTTCATCTTCAACAATCGAATGACCACTGTGTTCAACAGATCTCACACCTCTCGAATTCTAATTCTATTGAATATAGGCTTGCACAAACGAGAGGAATAGGTTTGGATATAGAGAGAAGCAATTGCTGGTAGATGTAGTTTTTTCCCATAAGACCTGAATTTTCTATTTTTGATACAATACAATAACCAAACGTTTGGATTAGTTGACGAATCATTAGGTTCGTCATAACTTCGTATTACAGTGTATTTAATATATTGTGTCGTAGTCAAGATTGGGGAGCTTATAGTACCATCTTCACAAACAGAGTGAATAATTGGAATCTCCAGAATTTTTCGAATGCGGTTTTCGTAACTTAGATATAGATGAAGGAGGACCTTAAAAATATATAAAGCTATCGTCAACTAAAAAGCGTCCACTTTTTGTAGAAGTGCGGTTTTTTGTACGGAGATGCATTCACCCGGGGGATTTGAAAAAGTGTCTAATCTTAGGTCCAACTCTTTTGATAATAAGAATGTTTTATAAATGTTCGTTGTGTTATTGATAAGAATAATCACACTTATCCACTAAAAATACTATTAAAGTACTGAGGACCTTTCTGCTACCAAGTAGACATCATCAGTGTACACTAAATTACAAATCAAAATGTGCTTGTTTAAATACTATTTGGGGATATAATATACAATGGGTTACCCTCAGTTGAAGATGAGTCAGAACTTAATAAATTGCTTTTTCGCTTATATATTTCCATCCTTCCAAATTACCTAGATATTTGTGTGTACTGTGTTTTAAAAGTGATAAACTTTCTTGAGAAATTGTGTGATCTGTATTCAAAATATGTTCGGCTACCTCTGATTTTTCATCATTATTTTTATTTATTTAGGCAAAACCTTATAACGAGTTAAAATGTTCCTCCTACTTTGACCCACATAGCATTTTGAATACGACTCACAACTGATTTTGTAAGTCCTGAATTTGTCGAAATAGGAAACTTTATCAACGGTGTTGCCTAAACGGTGTTTTATCTTGTTCACGTTGATACCTAGCTCTCGCAAGTTCGATAGCATGCACTCAACAAGCTCGACATGGTCGTCAGATTTCTTTTTGCCTAGGATATTACTTATAACCAAAACAAACGAATTCCAAGTTTTGGATTTGACTTCAGTCATTGATTTAACAAAATTAGGATCTTTCACGAGTTGCCTAATCTGAGGCCCATCAAAGATACCAGATTTCAATTTTTCTGTACTTAATCCTGGAAACTGTAGAAAATTAAAATATTCGCCACTTTTGTCAAGCGACTTCACAAATTGTTTCAATATGCCGAGTTTAATATGAAGTGGTGGAAGTATGATGTTGTCTAGGCTAACTAAAGGCACGTTTATAACATTTTTTTGTACCAACTTTTAGCTCTTCCCGCTCTGGCCAAACTTTTTGTGATGTTGTTTGTCACGACTGTCCCAGACACACATGAAACAAGGGAACTTTGTGTATCCCCCTTGTTGACCTAAAAGAAAGTTAACCATTTTCAGATCAACACGAATGACCCATTTGTGGTCTTGATACTTAATTTTTTCCATAACCGTAAAAACATTTGCGTATTCTTCTTTTAAAGTCGTCGAATGTGCAATAGGTATAGATCAGTACTTGTTACCGTTATGAAGCAAAACACACACTTTAAACTTCTTTTGCTGTTGTCTATGAAAAGACGCCAATCACTAGGTTGGTTATGTTTTAATCCCATCTGTTGCAAAATACCACCAACATCGTTTCTCTTGAGAAAAATGCGGTAACAGATTTTTTTTTCGGGTACGATAATATGTAATGTTGGTTTCCGGGATAAGCAAATTTTTTTCTTTTAAACGAGATGCTAAAATTTCAGAAGCTTCTTTTGGTAAGTTCAGATCTCTTACTAAGTTATTTAGTTCTTTCTGATGGTTGAGGTTCTGAAAGGCTACACTTGCAGTCTGAATCAGAGTCTTCACTTGATGTATTCCGTTCGGGTTCACAGAGATTTGGATCATCAGAAGATTTAGATGTGCTGGATTGTACCTCTTGTGATTTCAATTGAGGTCGTTGAGCAGAAGATAAGTTAGGATATGACCATTTACTTTGATTTTCACGGTTAATTTTCACAACGCAGAAGTAGCAATCGTCTTGATGGTTTCGAGGTTCTCGCCAAATCGTGGGTGTTACGAACATTATTGCATCTCTTTTTCCACTGGACCATATAATATGTGGAACCCATGGCTTGTCTTAATTACACAACTTTATTTTAAAGTGTATTGATGATACGCAGTTTTCACAAAGTCAGATATTTTTTTTTTGCAAATATATATTCACCACAAATGTATCAAAAATAATAGTTAACAGATTCTGGTTATATTGCAAATTTAGAAAACAATCTATCGAAGTATTCGAAGGTTTGGCTCTAACTTGTTTAGTTGGCTAAGTTCCAATTTCCTTTCTTGCTTAGAGATTAAATTATTGATCAAAGATTTGAAGTTACCATTGTTTAACGCTATTTGATGCATTTTTTCAACTCCATTATTATAATTTTGGTGGCTCAAAGGGACGTTCAATAATCTATGAACTAGACTATTGAGCGGAGCTATTCTATATCTAAATGGTGCAGCTGAATCCACCGGGGTATACCTATTTGTTTCAGTATTGTTTCTGTATATGCCGAAATTCAAGTGATTACCATCTTTCATAATAATAATATCAAATCAAATTGGCCATTAAGCGTGTTTAAAAAGTCATGTAATTCGGAATCTCAACTTGTAATCGCGAAAATGTCGTCAAGATATCTATACCAAACTTTTGGAAACTGATTCAATTGTGATTTTAAGGAGGTTTCAAGTTCGCTTGGAAAAAAAGGAGAGAGTAGATTGCCCATTGTACATACGCTTGTCTGCTTACAAAAATTCTTGTTAAAAGTGAAACAATTCTGCTCTATACATAAAGATGTAAGGATTACGTATTCTGTGCAGTTTTTATCGAGGATATTAATATTTGAAAGCCATTTCTTCAGAATGTTCATCTACTCATAGTCTAGGAGCTAGACCGATATTGATGGTCTGAACATTAACCCGATGGCACTATGGTTTATCGTTAGAGGACGGCTCAATGACCAATTCATCTCACAGACCGAATTTTCCCCAGCTGCTAGATCTCGAGATACGGCATCCCCATTTTTTTTTTGACTGAAGGTTAACCCTTTCCAAGTTGCGGTTACTTTAAAAGCATGCCAATTTTATACACTTCCACCATGTGCCATCATTTCTTATCGTGTCCGTTTATCAGGCCGACCAGTTAAACTTGGACCGAAAATGGACTGCAAGTTAACCCTTCCAAACCTGGTGGAGAATGTTCATTGGTGTTGGCAATTGTTAACATACCCTATGCCATAAAAAGTTGTCGGTCCATTTTCGAGTAATTGGCCATTATTTGGACCGAAAATGTTTCATTTTTTCATTTTGTGGAAAAAACTTGCTGGTTACAATTCAACATGATGGCATCATGTTAAATAACTTTATTGGAGGTCAAATAAAGATATAAAATGATTGCCATTACTCCTTGCCTATATCAACCCCCCAAAACCCCCTAAAACCACCCCACAAAAAAATATGAATCATATGATACTATGACCAATTTTATGATAAATTAGTCAATTTTTGAGACTCTGGCTGGGTTTAAAATCGAAACGGCTTTTTTTTTATTTTATTTTTTTATTCTGCTGGATGATTTTAGGGAGTTTTGGGGGGTTGAAATAGGCAAGGAGTGATGGCAATAATTTTAAATCTTTATTTGACCTCCAATAAAGTTATTTAACATGGTGCCATCATGTTACCTTGTAACCCGCAAGTTTTATCCACAAAATGAAAAAAATAAACATTTTAGGTCTAAATAATGGCCAATTACTCGGAAATGGGCCGATGACAATTGCCAACATCGATGAACATTTTCCACCAGGTTTGACGGGGTTAACTTGCAGTCCATTTTTGGTTAAATTTTAACTGGTCGGCCTGATAAACGGACACGATAAAAAGTGATGGCACATGGTGGAAGTGTATAAGAAAGACATGCTTTCCAAGTAACCGCAACTTGAAAGGGGTTAACCTCCAGTCAAAAAAAATATGCGGTTCCCGTATCTCGCGATCTAGCAGCCGGGGAAAATTCGGTCTGTGAGATGAATTGGTCATTGAGCCGTCCTCTAACGATAAACCATAGTGCCATCGAGTTAATGTTCAGACCATCAATATCGGTCTAGCTCCTAGACTATCATGGATTGGAGTACTTGAAAATAGCGAAACAACATCAAATGAAACGAGAGTATCACCAGGTTCAAGATTGAAATCTTTCAATTTTGTAATAAGTTCGAAAGAATTTTTCACAGACAAATTTGGTGAGGCTAAAATAATTCACCAACCATTTTGCTATGTTATACATGGTACAATTAATGTTTGAAATGATTGGTCTCATTGAATTACCCGGTTTATGAATCTTAGGTAAGCAATACAGCTTAGGAATCAGAGATTGCAGCTATACTTGATTTTAATGAACTATTGACTAGCTTAATGCATTTTGATAACGGATTCCTGGTAACCTGTACATAGGAACCATCATTTAATAAGGTATTTACCGAATTGTGATATTCTTCTTTGCCCATAATTACGAGAGAATTTCCCTTATCTGCTTTCAAGTAATAACACTCCTTCCATTCCAATGATTTACAGATATTATTGAAGCTTTTGGAAAAACTTTTATATGAACAGGAAATAGTCGATAGCTTTGTACTATTTTTTAATAAATGTTTCAGTGATGACCAAGCTCCCTATATTCCTGAGTTCCATACAAATGGATGTTCTTCAGTGCCGATGCCATCTTGCTTTTCGGAGACAGATGTGCTGGTTGCCGGAAGGAGGATGAAGTCCGCTATGACAGCAGGCTCAGATGGAATTCCTGCATTTTTTCTGAAGGACTGTCTCCGTGTCCTGATCTGCCCCCTTCTCCATATATTCAACCGGATTCTCTCGACCCAGTCTTTTCCAGAAATATGGAAGGTTTCAAAAATTGTCCCTATTTTCAAAAAAGGGGAGAGGGCTGACATCTCTAACTACCGCCCCATTGCTCTCTTAAATAATTTCTCGAAGTTATTTGAGTTTTGCTTGCATAACGCTATATCAGAGAGTGTCACTCGGCGACTGACGACTCGCCAACATGGTTTCGTCAGGGGCAGATCGACTGTGACCAACTTGACTGTTTTTCATCAGTTCGTAGCAGAGTGTTTGGATGTTGGTACTCAGGTTGATGTCGTCTTCACCGATTTTAGCAAAGCTTTCGAACGTTTGAATCATCGCATCCTCCTCTCTAGATTAGCTGATTTTGGTGTGTCGATCCGGCTGGTGGGATTGTTTGAGAGTTACTTGACCGGGCGAAGTCACTATGTAGAGCTTTCAGGTTTCAGATCTGATGCTTTCAGCATTCCGAGCGGTGTTCCACAGGGCTTGGTCCCTGGTCCACTGCTATTTAATATCTTCATCAATGATGTTGCCTCCATTTTTACTGTCATGTATCTACTATATGCAGATGACTTGAAGTAGTTCCTTCCGATCAGATCTTCTAGGAACGCTCTTCAACTGCAAAATGATCTAAACCTGTTTCATTCCTGGTGCTCTGCTAACCTCTTAGATCTCAACGTGTCTAAATGTGCAGTTATGTCATTTACAAGAAGCAAGACTCCTATAATTTACGAGTATTTTATTTCTGATTCAGTTCTTCTACGATGTGAAAATATTCGAGATTTGAGTGTCTACTTCACCTCTAGTCTTTCTTTCGACACTCATGTTGATTCAGTGGCGTCCGCAGCATCCAGGCTCATGGGTTTCATTATCAGAAGCTCGCGAGACTTCGCCAATATTGAAACACTACTGCTGCTTTATAATTCATTAATAAGATCTCGCCTTGGATATGCTTCAGTCGTGTGGTCTCCTACCTATTAGATTCGTATCCACCTGCTAGAGGTTATTCAGCGAAAATTCTTAAAGCATCTCAGCTTTCGCATAGATAACGTTTATCCTCCGAGAGGTTTCCCTCAATCGGAACTACTTGCTCGATTCGGGGTTTCTAGTCTTGTCGGGGGCAGGCGGACTAGCTCGATAGTGTTTCTATTCAAACTCGTTAACAATACTGTTGACTGTCCCGACCTGCTTGAGCAGTTGAATTTCGAAGTGCCTAGATGGGGAGCGCTACATCCGAATACTTTTCATCTGAACACGCCTCGCACACGTATGCTGCAATCATCGCCTATCTATGAGATGTGCAACAATTATAAAATGTTTCAAAATGGTCTAGACATATTCAATTCATCCGTTGCACATGTAAAAGCTATTACTGGGAACATAGCTGATGTAGTGCAATAATTTAAAACATTGTTCAATACATCCTGCGTGCTCTGCTTGCAGAACAGCCTTGTATCAATGTTGATATCAGTATTGATGTCTATCTAATTTTTTCTCGTTTTTCATTTTGTATTTATGTTCTTGTTTTATATGAATTATTTTTGTTTTTGTTGTATTATATTTGTGAATTTTAATCAAATTGTAGCTTTTCCCATCCTTAATTGGCCTGTGGCTGTTGGGTGGTGTAACTGAATAAATAAATAAATAAATATATAAATAAATAAATATGATTTATTTGAATATCCAAGAATTGTCTTGCACCTGTTACGAATAACAGCTTTATTTTGAAAGTTGGGAGATCAAATCGTATTTCCAATATCAAAAATTAAATCCTCCGTAGGTAATTTCTTATGATCAATTGCTAAATTTGAACCTTTATTTAACAAACTCATTCCTGTTTCATTGAAATTAATATCGGTTTTATTGTGAATAATGTTTATATTCTTAGTTGATAATGTATCCAGTGTGAACTCTTTTATAGTTATTAGTTCATCGTGTTGTTTAAGACTCAAATATGAGAAAACACCAAAAGAGGACATTCCCATTGTGGCGGGGCAAAAACAGCCATCGCCAAATCTTATAGTTTTAGAGATATACTTCATATCATAATAAGAATTTCTTCTTACACAATGTCTTATTGTATTTAATCCAATAAAACCGATATTTTCAAATGTATGTTTACGCAATGAACCAATATTTTCAACCCCTTAAATGAATTTGAGTGTGTCCGCGGCTGGTTTTGCCTCTTGATCCGTGGCCGCTTTCCATCATTGAAGAAGCATCCAAAACAAAAAAATCGATCGGCTCAATAACAAAAGTCTTCTTTTAACATACATACCTCCTAAATACGTGAGTGAAGGGTGACTGCTTTTGACACCTCCAGGGGAAATAGCAGCTTTCAGTTTTTATCATATCTGGGTCTCAAACAACACAATGAACCTTTATAGAATATTCTTATTATCAGAATTTGTAAGGTCCGCTAGGGCGAACGCACCCTCGTACATAAAAACGCCTCTCTACAAATAGTGGACGGTTTTGAGTTGAAAATCGATTTTTCCTTTTTTAAGATATACTTATTATTCCTATATTCTCATCCACTTATTTCTCGGACTATCAGACCATATTTCCGTACCGAGTATGTGAATGTGTGGTTAGGTTCGTCAACATTTGAGAATCTACTTTATCTACATGTTCTTTATGCCAGGGAACTGACACAATAAAGCGATTAAGCTGAGACACGCAGAGTCCGGATTGTTATGGGTACGTGGGAATGATATGTTATGTTTGTAATTACATGAATGGTTGAAGATAATCACCGTACGGTATAGTCACGTCTAAAATATTCCTGTAATCGTTTTTTTTTTAAATGACACCTACCAACTTGAAATCTTTAATACATATGTTCTATCAATAATTTGTTTTTGCAATTCTGTTTGTCTTTTGCTCGGTCCAAACCGAAGCAAAAGTATTTAGGAAGGAAGAAGAAAGAACTACAATTTCTCTAACCCCCTCCCCCCCTCGCTCTCTCTCCCCGATATTATGTGCTTTACAAGAAGTATCTATATGTTTACAATATTATTTCAATTGATGTGCTCCTTGCCAAGTAATTTGATCACCTGAATGAATTTAAACTGATTATAATTATTATTATTATTACGCTTTTGCGTTTCCAAATTTCATTCAATAGTGACGTTTTCCCAGGACCATCTACTTTTTCCACTGCGCGTCTGTTCGTAGCTTTATTCGATAAGCTAATTCCAGAGATTTTCAGTTTTTAAATGTTGGCACTACTAATTCTTGACTGACACTTCAATATGAATTTCACTTTCGTTTTCAATTTTTCATAATTGATACGAAATACCAACCTGAAAATAAAAAACTGAAATCACTAATATCATCAATTTTTTTTTTAGAAAAAAAGTAAATTACAAGGCCGAGTATAAGAAATAGTATAGAGAACTCATTTCATTAGGCGATTTGGGGCACTTGGGTTCGTGCACCAAAACCGTCCTGATGAAACTGTCTTCTCAAATATACTATCACTCTAGAATGCAAGATATTATTGCCGTTTGATGAAATTTGAATAAATTCCTCCTCCTAAAAGGTAATTAACGTATTTTTGAATTTTCTTTCATTGTTGTTGAGGTAATATCTCTATAAAGTTATAAGTAATTTTCTACGTAATTTTCAAGTATAATTTCAATTTAGGTTAAGTTTTGTTCCTAATGTTTTTGAAATCAATTGATATCCTGTTTGTTAGTATTGTATCTGATAAAATTTACGTAACCATATTGAGATTGAATCAATTTATCAAGTTCTCTTTATCTATTTTGTGTTCATATAAGTCAACGAAGAAATTCTCTAAATTTAATTTACTCCAGAGGAGAGTAAAAGAAACAACCGAAGATGTATTTATCTTGCTCAGGGGTAGTTTGAAGCATTGATTTGAATGATAGTTGAAACCCAGTTGTGAAGCAATATTAAACGTAGTATTTCTGCGACAGCAAATATTTGTTCTTAGGGGTATAATAGCGCTGGATTTGTGCGTGTCCTTCGCGTTTCGCGAGAAGGGTTAGATTCCCCAAAATCATCTCAAGGCGATAACTCCAATAATTCAATCCAACGTAGAATTCTAGTGTGTAAATTCTCTATGCCTTACTTTAACAAGGAATTTGAGAGGAAATTGTGATATTAGACCAACAGGATAAGAGCATTTCGATTGGCAGAGAACAATTGTTATATTCACTTCAACTTTTGAGTCGGCAATACAATATAAAGTGGGTTATTGAACCTTCATATCATGCTTCGCCGGCCAATTTCATTTTGTTAATATATGTTCTTTCCAGCCATTCCGTCTTGAAAGAGGAATCGTTCTCTTCAATTCTAAATATTATCTATCAATCATCGGCGTGGTCGAGCGTGAAATTGATCAACGTTCGGAGTTTGTGTCAATTAGCTCTTACTGATTCCAACTCTCTCAAAAGAAACTGAGCCGGTATTCGGTCTCTGGCAAAGGGGGTAGAACTAGCGTCAATGATAACCTTCTCCCAGGTTCCCACTTGGGGTGAACCTGAATTAGACCTATAATTGCCATAACCAGATGAGACTTACTTTATGATCGTGTTGTTTTGTTATTATATCCCAGATCTTGTTAACTTTCATCCATAGTCCAGGCATTCGAGGAATTTGACGATTTTTGGCCGAATTTCGGCAAGTTCTAATTTTGGTCTGTTCTAATTTGTTTTGACACGCTGAACAAAATGACGTAGTTTATATTTGGATCAACCCTGTGCTCGAAAAACTATGGTGATTTTTTGGACCCAAAATATGTCCGTTTTTCGATTTTTTGCGTTTTGAGAGAAAACGTTGAGTTGTATGGAAAACTGTTCAAAACAAAAGTTGTTGTAAATGCAATTTTTGGCTACTGATCGAAGTCGATTTGAGGTTACGTGTTGAGTATATGTCGAAGAGTTTTTGGTTTTTTCATATTCTGTTTCGGTGAAAAGATGATATTTTCATCCCTTTATTTTTGGTTTTCGGTAGTTTGACCTACCTCATTTTTTAAAGCAAAAATTGGTCCTATTGAAAAATTCGTATTTTACGAATTTCAGACTAAATACTTATGTTATCAATCAAAAACCAAATTCATTCGAAAGATTTCATTTGTTTGCATTCAATATCCAAAATTGAAGCACTTTGACACTTTGGCCATTTTTTAAATTTTGGACTACCGAAAAGTCCTAATTCTAGGTTCAATCAGAGATTTTTATATCCATATAGTTTAAGCACAAGAAGATTGATTTGAATTGAGTAGGAAGGGAGCAAAGCAACGTAGTCAGAAAGAGCTTCTAGGTGGACTGAATTATACAGCTCAAAAGAACCTCAAGGGTATGCAGATGAACTAAGATCATTGATACCCGAGCAGGTTCCAACTAAAACTCTAATATAATACGATAAGGTCCATAAATGTTTTTTTCGTGTATACATGATTTTCCTGGAATCACGCAGGCACAGTTAAAGACTATTTCCTGGACTCCTAATAAAATATGCCATTATGGTACTGGATAAAGAACTTCCGACGGAAAGTCGTTCACAAACGTATTATCATTTCTGCACTGCAATGTTGAGATAATCGAACTTATAAGAGTGCAAAAGCATAAAATTTCCACGACCACTTTCCACTTGTGATCTGAATTTATGGAGGTAATTTGCAACGAAAAAAGTGGCTCACTAGTAGGATCGTACGCAAACAGTTTTAATTATACCAGAGCGTCTTATGGCATCCTTAATATTTGCGAGGCATTTTGATGCACGAGTTCGCCCGAAATTGGGCGGGGGCCATAACGGCAACAACGTTCATGCGAATCGAGCGCGCAGTGTGGCTCCAGAATGCCGCGGTGTCGCGTCGCGATGCCTCCAACAGCTGCCGAGACGCTCAGAGCCTGGCTATTGTCAGCCCTCGTAGTGCACGGTGCCGTTGCCGGGAATCCCGATGCCAAGCGGCTCTACGATGACCTCCTTTCTAACTACAATAAACTTGTCAGACCTGTGGTAAACACCTCCGACGTTCTTCGTGTTTGTATCAAGCTAAAGCTTTCTCAACTCATAGATGTGGTGAGAATATTTATATTTGCAGCAATCTTTTTGTTTTTCTTGCAGTTAGTTGTAGGTGCGAGTATAAAACGCAGTGATCAAAAAGTTACATGATCAGGTCGATGAGAAATGCGAAACTAAGTTCTAGATGATAAGTTTTATCAGTAGTCACTCATGAATGAGATCAACATTTTACATAATAAAGTAGAACATAAAGTTTAATTTTATTTCTATAAAATATTGAACTACATATTTTCAATCAATATTTTGAGCATTTGACATCGATCTCCATTGCAACATTTTCGACTTTCATTATAAGAAAATTAACACGAAGATCGACCTGACCGGGATATTATAATTTGAAGAGATAATCACCCTCATGGATTCATCATCTTCTATTCCGTTACTACATATTGAAATTTATTGAAAGAATCACCCTCCCAACAAAGCAATATATGGTGAGAATATGAGAGCTACGAGAATGGTATGTTTATTTACCAGGTACTTTACTAGATATTATGATTATCTCTGATATAGAGTTACACATACAATCTAGTATTTCTGACCATTGTCTGGTTAGCACGGAACTCAAAATTGGGGAATGTAAACAGCAAGCTCAATCTTTAACCCGTAGAAATATCAAAACATTTGATTTAAATAATTTTTCATTTGATTTATACCCTATGAGTGAACCACAATGTACTTGCTACAAAAAATTGATTAAATACTTGATTTCTGGAATAAGGGATATCCACGCTGCTATCAAAGCAATTCGGATCATCAAATTTCTTTTGTCATGGTGGATTGATAACCCAAAATTAATTATAAAAACTAAGGTAAATACAAAAAAATCAAAACTGATTTTTTTTGGATTGAGTTCAAATAGCTCAGAAACCTCACTAAAATCTGTATTCGTACAGAAAAAGGCATATCTTCAACTTACATTTAAATCTGATCTTAATGTTTATGGGAAGCCTCTCAGGATTTTTTAATATTGTTACTAGTCTTGGTGTCAAATTCTTTATACTAGGTAGTTGAGTTGGATGAACCGAAAATGAGTTTCTTCAACAGGCCTCTTGAATAACAATTTTGTACGAGAACACTGTACTCAAAAGTTTTTGTTCAAAAAGGATGGATGTGATATTTTTTTATGAGGATCATTTTTACTTTGTAATGCAATTGTAATTCTCACCAGAATATGCTGGTTTTTGGTAACATTCCAGTATCATGATGCTGTCATTATTTCTTATGACTGAAGTGTCTAAGAATGGTACAGTATTCGATGATTCTCCTTCTATGGTAAATTGCATATTTACGTTATATTCATTGGAAACCTCTAGGATTTCTTGTTGTTTGTTTGCTGAAATAGCACAGATGATGTAATCAACAAAATTTTTCATGAACCAAGAAAGGATAATTTTTCTATATAACGGTATAGCACAAAATCCATATCCAATTTGGTTTCCAATGTGGGGTAGTATTAATGTATGATCTGACGGTCTAAATCAACAATTGTTCGGTCCTTTCGTATTGGATGTGGGCATTACTGGGGAAGGTTATTTACATTTGTTGGAAGATAATTCGGAGGAAATATTGGACCTTTGAATTTTCGACCAAGTATTATGTTGTAACATGATGGAGTGCCTCTTCTTAATTCAAATAATATAAGAGATTTTATGAATGTTTGTCTTTGAGGATGGTTTATGCTGCGAGAGTGGACAGAAGGTTGCTTTTCTAGATCGCATTCTTAATGTTTCAGCATCCATTAGGGCGAACCATCATTCACTAAAACTCACTACAAGTGCAATTTATGAACGCGACAATAAGTGTATCGAATTGAGTGGGATTTGTGCTGAATTAATACTAGCTGCTCATTTTTTGTTTTGTTTTGTTAGTTATGTAATAAAATTTTCCTCCACTTTCTAAATTACAAATAATCAAAGAATCTATAAAGTTTCCAAGAATGGAGTTTGTACATAAATAATAATTAACGCTTTAACAAAGATGTTAATTTCCTACTTCAAAATTCTTAATGGTGTATTGAAAGCTTCTTATATACAGAAGCATATCAAATTGTCTTCATACTCTTTCTTATTGCATACTGCAAAACGGTTAATTGACCTGCAATCTTGTATCAAGATGGAGCAAGTATAGTTATCCTTTGTTTCAGTTTATGTGAGTAGGAATGTATTGATGAATCGTTCCCCAAAACAAAATGAATAAATTTACCGCAATGACTTCAGTCTCATTCGGCATTATCATTCTACCAAACACCAAAGTACTCAATTTATAAGCTAGTCAATCCTATTTATCTGCATAACTGTTCTGAATGCCACTTAACTTTTTATATTATCCCTCTGCGTAGTATTGTCTAATTTAAGCGGTCTTTTATGTATAATGATACAAAAATCAACTATAATCTGGGATCATATCACTTCCTTCCCATATTGAAGTGACACCTGGTTCCGTTGCAATTTCATTGAATCAAAACATATTATTATTCACATTAATTTTAAACGAATTTTCATTCAAGAGAGCTGTATACTATCAATAAGAAATTTGTACTGAAAACACTAATGATGAATACTCGGTAGCTGAAAGGTCCTCAGTATTTTAACAGTAGTTTTAGTGGATAATGATGTTTAATTCTTTTCTATAATATCATGGTGTATCCACAGTGTGGACTCTTTTATAGTTCAAAAGAGAGCTATGTTGAACTTCGGCATTTTTTGTTATTATTTCTAATTATATCGTCATGTTTTATCCATGATGAATATGGACATTCATACTATCATTATCCCTTCTGTCTAGTGATTGGTACCACCAGATATCCACCCCTAATTCAATGAAAATAATATTTACTACCCAAACGATTTTTCATCAACATTTCACCCGCGAAAAACACAAACTAAAAAGTGTTTTATTAATCTTATTTTAGTCTTTATTCACTGAAATTGTTATTGCATATGGAATCCTCCAGTATCAGCATACTTACTTCTATAGGAATGCATTAAAATGAACTACCATCAATTTCAAAGACACAATCATCGTACATAAACACGAGAAATATTAAATTTTCATATTGAAGCACGTTATACAATATTTAATATAGTAGGCAACCTTACCAAAATGTCGTTTGTATCGAAGTTTATGTTCCATAAAGATGAAGACTCTTTATTACAAACATAAAATATAATAACAGGAAGTACTACAAACTATAATGATGGTTTGTTGAATATACGTATTAAATACATTGTCGGTGAGCATATGACAGTCAAGTTCACTTTGTAATTTAATGAACCTTGCGATGTACATTTGTTTTGTTTCCAATTATCCAACTGCCATATAGTGAATCGCGGTTCTTGAGTTTGATATGTATTGTGTTAATGAGTTATATCTAGTAGCTTGAATACTGGCAATTTTTCAATTCAAATCTACTTCTACTTGAAGAATTATAGTAGTTAGATGTATGTATTCATCAATTCGCTTAACTTTGAGCTAGATCGTAAGTGAGAACTTATAACTGCAGAAATTAATTAGTATCTAGATTTCCAATTCTTGTTCTCTCAAGAAGCTCCAATAGTCAGCTTTTCTCTTGACATTCCTTTTCATACCGTTCACTGAATAATCACTATCAAGTTTATGAACAGTTATCTGATGTCTTATATTGTAGATTTTTATGAATCATACGTGAATAATTGTTGAGATATAACCAGTGGCGGAACTTCAATTTTTTGGCCCCCCCGCAAAATATTATTCGGGCCCCTACCACAAAAGAAACACAAATTTTTATAGATATTTTTATTAAAAAATAACAAAAAGGAACAAAATTGCATTATTAACAATTAAAAATTAACAAAAGAAAATATATTTAAAATTTAAAATCCTTCCTACTGGATTTAAAATTTGTAAAATCTCTAATCACATCTTTTATTTCCATATTTGAATTAAAAAATAAAGCTGAAAATATAACTTACCTACTTTCACAGTTCACACTTGATATTTATTTAATATTTTGTAACGAATTCGAGTTGAATGCAAATTTCAAAGTTACCCACACATTCACAAGATAATAGGTATCTTAAAATTAACAAACTTAAAATCTAGTAGAAAAGTAGAAGAGGGTGGAGTTTACAAATTGGTAGGTTTTTATTGGTGACAGGAAGGAAGTGGTGGAAAACATGCTATTACTGAGGAATGTGTAAGAAGAAAGGTTCAAATACTTCAAATGGAAAAACCCGAATTGTCGATGCGCCAAGAAATGGTCATAAATAACATCTGGAGAGGTATCATAAATGATAAATATTTGGGTTTGTATAGTTCTGAAAACATGAAACAAATGAACGTACCTACCGGAGAGCACGAGACGGTGACGAGACGCTTGTAAAATTGGGAAGTACATACATTATTAAATAATAGAAAATAATATATAGTGGCGTTAATTAGCGACGTAACACTGTCACTGATCAACCTATCCAAACAATTTTCGACAAGTGCTCTGAAGAGTGTTAGAGAGGGACCTTTTTCTTTGTGATCAGGCAGCCGAGTCAGTGCGTCAAAACAAAGTAATGACAAACAGATGTGGGAGGTTGCAATACTTGCTAAGGGTTTTAAAATGTTTTGTATTAGAATTGTTTGTTTTTTTTTGCGTTTGCTGGTAAAGTCGGTTATCAGTTTCGAGAATGTTTCACTCTTTTCATGATGCATTTGGGCCCCTATAGCTCTGGGCCCCCCCGCGTTGCGGGGTCCCGCGCATTGTAGTTCCGCCACTGGATATAACCCTCCCTGCCACAATTTGACTGAATCAAGTATTCTAAATTGGTCTAATCGAAGTAGTCACAATGTAAGTTGTTACTAGTTTTACTTGAATGTAAGAAACGGAAAATCTTAGTCATGTTGGAAGGGGAACCAATTGATCGATGCAATTCTCCTTTGATGATCATCGAATCCGGGTTGCAAACAATTTTGTATTTTATAATCGAACGCAATAAGAGGAACATTTGTGCAATAATTAGATCCCTACCCCTAAATCAAGCTAAATATTGTGGTTATAGGTTTTTCAATCTGCTAATACGTATGAGTGAGTGAATAGTATTTATTAGTACTTTTACATATTGATTTCAATAGGAACCGCAATACTGGCTATTAGTTCATCGATTTATTTGATACTTTCACAATTGACCCATTTCGATATAACAATAATCAATCATTGCATCAACAAAATAGTTGAACTTTGGATCTCTATTTTTTTGTGAATCTGTGAGAAAAGTAATATTCCACTCATAATGGCTTGGACAACACTGAAACAACGAGGCTTGAACGCTTTCCATGTGCAACAAGCACAAAATCTCCAAGAAGGCGATTATCCTTTAAGTCTTCAATTTTGTCAATGGATTCGTTGAAATAGAGGATTGCTACAATGTATTTTATTTTCGGATGAAGCTAAATTAACTAGAGATAGAATTGACAACTGCCACAATAATCATCGATGTTCGTATGAAAATCCCCTGCAACGCAAGAACACAATCTTCTAACGTCGGTACAGTATTAACGTATTCTAAATGATCAATTGTTGGGCCCTTTCGTATTGGATTGGGGAAGGTTATTTACATTTTTTGAAAGATAATTCAGAGGAAACATTCGACGAAGTACTTTTGAATATTCGACCAAGCATTATCTTCCAACATGATGGAGAGAGAACTACATAGCCAGATAGACGGCCGGAAGTGGCTTCACCAAGCAACGTTTTTCTGTGGGTCTCGAGGTAAGTAACCCCTTGGAGCGAGAGTAACACTTGCCACTGCAAAATATCCGGTGAACTGGACACCTCCTAACATTTGATCACTAAAACCACGAAACCTTCTCTTGCCAGAGCTGCAGGTCGAAACGGATTCATGGTCGGGGTAGACATATGCGGTAGTCCAAACATAAATGAGGACGGCGATTGCTTGTGAACGTTGTTTAGGCTAAAACGAGTAAGCGACTGGGACTTTGCGTCGGTATATAGTCATGTATAGGTCAGCAAACATGGTGCATAGTGTACCAAAATTCATTTAGGTTCTCAGTAGTCTTTGTCTTTAGGACGGGGTGAACAAAAAGGTGCCTCTGCAAAATGGTGCACCAAATGCGGTTACCCGCCTATGTTCCTGGTAACCCAAGTAACACGAGTGGGTGGGAGTTGGTTATAGCCTAGAATGGGCAATATGGCCACGGATGAGGTCCTATCCCAGGATTCTGGCCGAAAGATTCGCGGCCAGGGCAATGATATGGGGTAGGACGGCGATACGAGGCCGACGGCGACTCGTTGAACGGAAACTCTATGAACAGCTCAACACGAGGAGGCAGGGGGTGAGGGACCCAGATGGTCCAAAATTCCGTCTCCTCTCCAATAAGACGCTGACCTATGCCGGACAGTGGCGTGTTGTACAAATTAATTGGAACCTCAATATATCACAAGATATTGTATTATGATTGGTTCGAATGAGAATTTATTTGTCCGGCGCATTCACCACCATTTGCACCAGCAATATAAGAGTTGTATTATCAACAATTATTTCTAAAGTGTATAGAAGTTAGATGATAATTATAATTCTTCAGAATGGGAACTTATCATGATCAAACTGTTTAGAACAACTAGAATGTTTGTTTCGGTTTCCTGATTGTGCATGTATACAAAACTATTAATGCGTTTTTATCTCGTGCGGTCTTTCGTGAAGGAAACTACGTTCCATTATCAATAAACTTATTCAATCGGCACGTATTACTTGCAATAAGTTGGGAGATTATCTTGCATTTACGGTTTTTTCTTAGGTCTAGCGATTAATTCTGTCCGACACTGAGAACTCTTTCCATGGGTTCAGATTTCATTCAAGTACATTACGTACGTCGGACAGTATCTCTTGAAGAAGCTGGATATCCATTGTTCTATTTATCTCACTTTAAATAATTATACGTAGTTACTTTTTATCTTCGATATTCGTATCGCTTTCCTGATTATGCATGTATACAGAGCTATAAAAAAGAGTATGATACAATAATGAATCAAACATAAGCTAGAGTCGTTAAATAAATAATATAAAATTTATTAAAGATATTTGTCTTTGCCGAATTCATTGAACTGTCAATAGAATAAAGCAGAAGTCAATAACTAAAAAATTACTTGTTAGAAAATAATCTAATTTTCAAAAGTTATATAGGTCTCACTAGACAGATCAGTGACATCACTCAATAGCTCCAGACAGCTGTTTCGCCTTTATTGACTCATCAGTATAGCGAGTAGAACTGTGGTACCACCGATAGACATATCTGCCTTCATACACATAAACCAACAACAGAATATGCAAGAGAGGGATAGAACAACCAGCGCCATCTAACCTCGAGTAGAAAATCAACGCAATGCGAACATCGACCAAATCGATCTTCCGTGGTTGATAAAATTCACGACTGGCCATGTTGGGGCCAAGTGTGCTAGAGGGCGACACAAACCAATACAAAAGTCAATAATTGAACAATTACTTGTTAGAAATTATTCTAATTCACAAAAGTAATATAGGTCTCTTTAGGTCGATCAGTGACACCATGACTAAATAGCTCCAGATAACTGTTTCGCTTTCTTTGGTGCATCAGGAAAACGAATTGTGACTCTTATTAAGTACGGAAGATCAATTTACTCAATCTTTACATTGTGTTCTTTTTTCCAAAGAAACATCTACTCGAGGGTAGATGACGTTAGTTGTTCTATCCCTCCCTAGCACTTTCTGTTGTTGGTTTATATAGACATGAGCAGAGAAGCTATCTAGAGCTATCCAGCTATCGTTTCACTGATCGATCTAGAGAGATCTATGCTATTTTTTTCTAACACGTAATTGTCTAATTATTGACTTCAGCAAAAGTAATAGTGTTTTATTCTATCGAAAATTTGATGAATTCAGTAAAGAAAAACTTGTCTTTCACGACTCCTATTCTGTTTATTGAGCGACTTGAGCTTATGTTCAATATTCATATATTTTTCATATTCAGAAAGTCAGAAATTCCGACAAAAATTGTAGATCCATATAAAGTGTAACTTTTTTACACAGAAACAACCAAGCTAATGTTATTCAGGGAATATCAATTGAAAGAGAATAAGTCTCATATTTGCCAAGTTTGCAAGTCATAACAGAACGTTGAGACCCCAATATGTTAGAATGAAGTTTTCGAACAAGCGGAGGAATTTAATCTCATAAAATGTTTCAATTTCTCATTCTATTAGTGAAAAATATTTTGGCCCTTTGTTATTCACCGATGTTTTGTTATAATTCTCAAGTTTCTCAAACTGATATTTGATACGTGTAATATATATACTCACTCTTGTCGATAAACGCCACAGAAACCTAACTTTATATTTATGCACTTGACATTGATTCATCTACACTTGACTCCGATATTTTAAGAAATTTATCGCTATGCAGCACAGATTTTACTTTTAGAAGTTCAGTTATAAATTAACTCGTCTGTATTTTACGAAGCAACGTTAATATTGAAGAGGAATGGAGTCTCTCATTTTCTTCTCCGATCTATATCTTCATGACCCGCGCGTTTTTTCTCTCTTTGAGTGTTGCCAGAAAATAATTAAACCATTTTGATGATAAATCAAGTTACTTATTCGATTATAGAAAGTAGATATTGTTGTAGCAAATACTGGAGAAGTTATGTGAAACTCTTAAGCACTTAGAGTATTATTAAGATTACACATTTAACCATTACTCAAATTATCGTGAACTTTATCGTTTATACAATAATAATAATGATATTATTCGACGGGGAACTCCAATATTGAGAATAATAATATTCCAGTTCGTAATACAATTGAATCACATAAATAATTAGAGAAACAAATATGAGTACCTACTTGTTACAAATACATCCTTATCATATTTTAATTTTGGGGATGAGAAACCGAAGGAGTTCATTCCATAATTGATTATGTTGCTTTTGATATGAAACGTATTTGGATAATCTGAAGTGCCATCAGCAACATTAAACTTTATTAAGTTCAGAAGTTCTGGAGAAATGATATGCCCAGAATTTAGATTCAAAATAAAAGTCAGCTCAATTTGACAGTCCGCTGGAGATTTTAAATCTGTATATAAATTCCGTTAAGGCGAGGAGATGAAGCACAAATAATGTTCGAAAAAAAAATCGACCGAACCGATTTTGACGTTTTTTTAGTCGATTCCGGAAGTCATTTAGAGGAAGTGTTACCAGTTTGTTTTTGTATGACCTGCATTCTCTCATTTATATAGAGGAAAAAGCATCTCTTTGAATGAAAAAAAATGGCCAGATATAACCGAAATAGCCGAGAATTTCTTACTAGGAGGTTTTTGGGGTCGCCGATTAGGATTCCGGTTCTAGATTTGAGCTACGTCGCACCTGGGACCTGACCACGTCATCTCCAGGGAATTCATCAACATATCTTCTGCAATAGAGTGAAACTTATTATCATAATAAAAGTATGTATTAAACTATTGAGGCTCATGGTCATAACCGGAAACCTCAAGAGCCTGTTTTTCAATAAGCTCAGAAACGCAACCAGAATCGTCTCTCTGGGTACTTTGCGTTCGCTGATCAAGATTCCGGTGCCAGATTCAAACTGCGTCGCACTTATTTAGGAATGGATTGAATCTTGTGAGGTAGGTAGCAGATTGTGATCATGCCCCTCAATATTTACCTGATGTTCAGAATACCCTGATTACCTGGGTCATCTCCGGGGAATGTTTTTCAATATGCTCAGAAACGTAACGAAAATCATCTTTCGATGGTTTTGGGTATCGCTAACTAACTTTCTTTCATTTTTTATTGATTCTTACTGAAGTATACAATATTTCAAATAAATATTTCAAAAAGTTCAAGTACGTGTTTTACGGTATCATTTTCGTTTTTTTTATAAACTTCTCTGTTGTCGATTTTCTCGTAAAAAAAAATCTATTTTTGAAAGTTCTAACTTTTTTGTTATTAAATCAAAAATATGTAAATATTATTTTTTTTGTACATAAAAAACTCAACCAAGTTTTCTTGAAGTTAAGAGGTATTTTTTGAATTCTTTTTCCAACATCACAGATATCATTACCGGTTGCATTGTCGAATGATTCCGACTCCGGTGGTTAGCGATCCCCAAGACCCTCAATGAATTTCGTTGAGTCTCTGAGCATATTGAAAAACAATCCAGTCAATCCGGGTATCCTGACCATCAGGTGGCTATTCAGGGCCATGATCACAACCAGCAATCTCAAAAGAACCTCCCTCACAAGTTTTATTCTGTAGCAAAAGATAATTTCACTAATTCCTTGGAGACGACGTCAGTGAATATTCCCAGAGCCTCAGGTGCGGAGCAGTTTGAATCTGGCACCGGAATCGTAACCCCGAGAGAAGAGTTTGCTTTCCTGAGCATATTAAAAAATAGTCCTTGGAAAAGACCACCAGGTGACTATTGATGGTAACGGTCAAGACCGGAAACCATCCTAGAACCCCCATAACAAGTTTCACTCTCTTGCAGAAGATATGTTGATGAATACCATGGAGACGATTTGGGTACCAGGATGCTCAGCGCCCTATGTGCCATGTCGCTCGAATCTGGCACCGGAATCGTGATGAGCGGCCCCAAAAACCCCCGAGTTATAAATTCTAGCCTGTTTCGGTTATATCTGAGCATTTTTTTCATATTAAATTTCAGCTTCTGATAGTGCATTCAATGCACGTTATACAAAAACAAACTGGTAACACTTTTTCCAAATGTCTTCCTGTGCAATTTTTTTTTCCGACCTTTCTTGCTTTATTTTCTCCACTAATTGTATTTCAAAGTTATTCTCCAAGGCATATCTTCTAGTACCTTATATTTGTTGATTCTGGGAACTCATTCATTGATACAGGGTTCCCAATGTTAAACTACTAATTTTAATATTCAGATAGCATAGTCCTGAGCTTATTGAAAATATCTTTTGGTTCACTAATGTATAGCTTATTCTTTGGAATTTATTATTGACTTAAGTATTTGTTCAATATATGAAAATCCGGTTACTATCAACTTCAATGCAATGTTCAATTCTGAATGCAAGAAAATATTTCTTGAATGCGGTCTTTCAATCTCTCATTGTTGCATTATGACTAGCAAACTAATTTACCAATGTTGATGAAAGTGGAAAAGGGGAATGTTTACAAGCCTACATATGTGCATACAGAAATATTCAAGAAAAGCTACCAATAATATACAACTTAAAAATATGAGCCAAAACATAAAAAGTCGAAACTGATGTTGTATTTCATACAAAAATCAAGCCATCTTCAATTGAATTGAAGAATTGTTTAAAACTACTAACCAGGCGTTGCTCCCGTTAAATTCCGCTCCAGCTGAAATTCTTGGAAGGTGACTAGTGAATGACTGTATTTTGTATTCTACTGGATTTTATTTGTGATAAGCTAGTCAAGGTGAGACATATCGTATATAGCCTTCGATATTTGAATAAAACGTATTCAGTTACACAACGGGAACGATAGAGATGCGATATTTGATGGTTGGTGCATTAGTATTATGTTGCAATCATATCGTATATTGTTGGAAGAAGCTTCGAATAGGTGTCATCAACACGCTCTAACACTGAGAGGTGACATTCGAACTTAACTGCCATACATTATATGACAAAAACAGCAGTCTCATATTGGTCCGCTCAGCAAAATGATAATAGTTTCAAACATTAAATCCACAGATGGAATATTCTCATCCAAGAAATTGAAAGCAGTTGGAATTGTCATTTCAAGTGCCGTTTTGAGCCCCGAACGAAAGGAAGGGTCGCTTAATTGCCTTAGTTAAACAAAACTTAATGTTTTTATGCAGCGATAAACCGAAGTGATTTTTCGACGTTGTGTCAAACGTACTTACATTCTTAATGATTAGGTTGAGTACATTTCAGTACATAACGTTCCAGAATACATAATTTCTCTCAGTTTTTCAGGAAAGCGGCATAAAATGTAAATAGAAAATTGATTCCAAATGAGTG